>CANNZV010000042.1:0-608686 GCA_947561585.1 Caprella mutica
CTACAGTCACTGCATTTACTACAGTCACTGCATTTACTACAGTCACTGCATTTACTACTGTCACTGTCTTTATTACAGTCACTGCATTTATTACAGTCACTGTGTTTACTAAGTCACTGTCTTTATTACAGTCACTCTCTTTATTACAGTCACTGAATTTACTACAGTCACTGTATTTATAACAGTCACTCTCTTTATTACAGTCACTGTATTTATTGCAGTCACTGTATTTATTACAGTCACTCTCTTTATTACAGTCACTGTATTTATTACAGTCTCTGTATTTATTACAGTCACTGCATTTATTACAGTCACTGCATTTACTACAGTCACTGCATTTATTACAGTCACTGCATTTACTACAGTCACTGCATTTACTACAGTCACTGCATTTACTACAGTCACTGTCTTTATTACAGTCACTGTGTTTACTTCAGTCACTGTCTTTATTTCAGTCACTCTCTTTATTACAGTCACTCTCTTTATTACAGTCACTGTATTTATAACAGTCACTGAATTTACTACAGTCACTGTATTTATAACAGTCACTGCATTTATAACAGTCACTGTGTTTACTACAGTCACTGTCTTTACTACAGTCACTGTCTTTATTACAGTCACTCTCTTTATTACAGTCACTGAATTTACTACAGTCACTGTATTTATAACAGTCACTCTCTTTATTACAGTCACTGTATTTATTACAGTCACTGTCTTTATTACAGTCACTGCATTTATTACAGTCACTGCATTTACTACAGTCAATGCATTTACTACAGTCACTGCATTTACTACAGTCACTGCATTTATTACAGTCACTGCATTTACTACAGTCACTGCATTTACTACTGTCACTGCATTTACTACAGTCACTGTCTTTATTACAGTCACTGTGTTTACTACAGTCACTGTCTTTATTTCAGTCACTCTCTTTATTACAGTCACTGTATTTATAACAGTCACTGAATTTACTACAGTCACTGTATTTATAACAGTCACTGCATTTATAACAGTCACTGTGTTTACTACAGTCACTGTCTTTACTACAGTCACTGTCTTTATTACAGTCACTCTCTTTATTACAGTCACTGAATTTACTACAGTCACTGTATTTATAACAGTCACTCTCTTTATTACAGTCACTGTCTTTATTACAGTCACTGCATTTATTACAGTCACTGTCTTTATTACAGTCACTGCATTTATTACAGTCACTGCATTTACTACAGTCACTGTCTTTATTACAGTCACTGTCTTTATTACAGTCACTGTCTTTATTTCAGTCACTGCATTTATTACAGTCACTGCATTTATTACAGTCACTGCATTTATTACAGTCACTGCATTTACTACAGTCACTGCATTTACTACAGTCACTGCATTTACTACAGTCACTGTCTTTATTACAGTCACTGCATTTATTACAGTCACTGTCTTTATTACAGTCACTGCATTTATTACAGTCACTGCATTTACTACAGTCACTGCATTTACTACAGTCACAGTCTTTATTACAGTCACTGCATTTATTACAGTCACTGTGTTTACTACAGTCACTGTCTTTATTACAGTCACTGTATTTATAACAGTCACTGAATTTACTACAGTCACTGTATTTATAACAGTCACTGCATTTATATCAGTCACTGTGTTTACTACAGTCACTGTGTTTACTACAGTCACTGTCTTTACTACAGTCACTGTCTTTATTACAGTCACTCTCTTTATTACAGTCACTGAATTTACTACAGTCACTGTATTTATAACAGTCACTCTCTTTATTACAGTCACTGTATTTATTACAGTCACTGTATTTATTACAGTCACTGCATTTATTACAGTCACTGCATTTATTACAGTCACTACATTTATTACAGTCACTGCATTTACTACAGTCACTGCATTTATTACAGTCACTGCATTTATTACAGTCACTGCATTTACTACAGTCATTGCATTTACTACAGTCACTGCATTTACTACAGTCACTGCATTTACTACAGTCACTGCATTTACTACTGTCACTGTCTTTATTACAGTCACTGCATTTATTACAGTCACTGTGTTTACTAAGTCACTGTCTTTATTACAGTCACTCTCTTTATTACAGTCACTGAATTTACTACAGTCACTGTATTTATAACAGTCACTCTCTTTATTACAGTCACTGTATTTATTGCAGTCACTGTATTTATTACAGTCACTCTCTTTATTACAGTCACTGTATTTATTACAGTCTCTGTATTTATTACAGTCACTGCATTTATTACAGTCACTGCATTTACTACAGTCACTGCATTTATTACAGTCACTGCATTTACTACAGTCACTGCATTTACTACAGTCACTGCATTTACTACAGTCACTGTCTTTATTACAGTCACTGTGTTTACTTCAGTCACTGTCTTTATTTCAGTCACTCTCTTTATTACAGTCACTCTCTTTATTACAGTCACTGTATTTATAACAGTCACTGAATTTACTACAGTCACTGTATTTATAACAGTCACTGCATTTATAACAGTCACTGTGTTTACTACAGTCACTGTCTTTACTACAGTCACTGTCTTTATTACAGTCACTCTCTTTATTACAGTCACTGAATTTACTACAGTCACTGTATTTATAACAGTCACTCTCTTTATTACAGTCACTGTATTTATTACAGTCACTGTCTTTATTACAGTCACTGCATTTATTACAGTCACTGCATTTACTACAGTCAATGCATTTACTACAGTCACTGCATTTACTACAGTCACTGCATTTATTACAGTCACTGCATTTACTACAGTCACTGCATTTACTACTGTCACTGCATTTACTACAGTCACTGTCTTTATTACAGTCACTGTGTTTACTACAGTCACTGTCTTTATTTCAGTCACTCTCTTTATTACAGTCACTGTATTTATAACAGTCACTGAATTTACTACAGTCACTGTATTTATAACAGTCACTGCATTTATAACAGTCACTGTGTTTACTACAGTCACTGTCTTTACTACAGTCACTGTCTTTATTACAGTCACTCTCTTTATTACAGTCACTGAATTTACTACAGTCACTGTATTTATAACAGTCACTCTCTTTATTACAGTCACTGTCTTTATTACAGTCACTGCATTTATTACAGTCACTGTCTTTATTACAGTCACTGCATTTATTACAGTCACTGCATTTACAACAGTCAATACATTTACTACAGTCACTGCATTTACTACAGTCACTGTCTTTATTACAGTCACTGCATTTACTACAGTCACTCTTTTTATTACAATCACTGCATTTATTACAGTCACTGTCTTTATTACAGTCACTGCATTTATTACAGTCACTGCATTTACTACAGTCAATGCATTTACTACAGTCACTGCATTTACTACAGTCACTGTCTTTATTACAGTCACTGCATTTACTACAGTCACTGCATTTACTACTGTCACTGCATTTACTACAGTCACTCTCTTTATTACAATCACTGCATTTATTACAGTCACTGTATTTATTACAGTCACTGCATTTACTACAGTCACTTCATTTATTACAGTCACTGTAGTTTCATTCACTCATCAATTTCAGTTCCTATACATTTGTAATAATTCTTTTTCTGTCAGTCAGACCCGATATCACTCCCATTTTAATTAATATGCTATATATTATTGACATCTCCACTTAATGATTATTTCACTGTCAGTAATATCGGCAAAAAGAGGAAAACATACCTCTATATAGTTAGATGTCTAATGCCCCGTACACACTGTCAAACTGTTTGTCTAATGCCCCGTACACACTGTCAAACACTACAGACAAACACAAACACTTTGTCAAACTGTTTGTCTAATGCCCCGTACACACTGTCAAACTGTTTGTCTAATGCCCCGTACACACTGTCAAACACTACAGACAAACACAAACACTTTGTCAAACTGTTTGTCTAATGCCCCGTACACACTGTCAAACTATTTGTCAAATGCCCCGTACACACTGACAAACAGTTTGACAGTGTGTACGGGGCATTAGACAAACAGTTTGACAAAGTGTTTGACAGTGTGTACGGGGCATTAGACAAACAGTTTGACAAAGTGTTTGACAGTGTGTACGGGGCATTAGACAAACAGTTTGACAAAGTGTTTAACAGTGTGTACGGGGCATTAGACAAACAGTTTGACAAGTGTTTGACAGTGTGTACGGGGCATTAAATAAACAGTTTGACAAACTGTTTGACAGTGTGTACGGGGCATTAGACAAATAGTTTGACAAAGTGTTTGACAGTGTGTACGGGGCTAGACAAACAGTTTGACAAAGTGTTTGACAGTGTGTACGGGGCATTAGACAAACAGTTTGACAAGTGTTTGACAGTGTGTACGGGGCATTAAATAAACAGTTTGACAAACAGTTTGACAGTGTGTACGGGGCATTAGACAAACAGTTTGACAAAGTGTTTGACAGTGTGTACGGGGCTAGACAAACAGTTTGACAAAGTGTTTGACAGTGTGTACGGGGCATCAGACAAACAGTTTAACAAAGTGTTTGACAGTTTGTACGGGGCATTAGACAAACAGTTTGACAAACTGTTTGACAGTGTGTACGGGGCATTAGACAAACAGTTTGACAAAGTGTTCGACAGTGTGTACGGGGCATTAGACAAACAGTTTGAGAAAGTGTTTGACAGTGTGTACGGGGCATTAGACAAACAGTTTGAGAAAGTGTTTGACAGTGTGTACGGGGCTAGACAAACAGTTTGACAAAGTGTTTGACAGTGTGTACGGGGCTAGACAAACAGTTTGAGATAGTTAATTCAGTTTGAACATTAACTCAAATGCAGATTTCTATCTATAAATGTTCTCAAATATTGATGTTTTAAATTTTCCATTTGGTACTGTGTTTTCGTTCGGAAGCTTTCTGTGAATGGGATTGGTTTCTCTATGGCCCCGAACTGTTGTAATTTGGATTATTTTTTGTCTTTTTCATTTGCCCTTTTCCATGTTTATCTTCTATTAAACACTATAAGCAGTTTTAGAGGATAGCACTAGGGTTATGCTCTTCAACTACGATGTCTTAGATTTTTGTTGTTAGGTAGACTCTCAGGCTTCACTTACTATCACCTCTTCATTTTCCTCTTCCGTCCGTGAGTGCAGCCACCGGTGCTTGTGTCCCTTTTCGTCACATTCTTTGGTAAGTGACCGCGTTCGCGGAGTAGCTTTTCTGCATCCATGAGCTTTGTTACCGATTGTTTGTAGGTTATTTCATTCGTGAAGCCACTTTCCTTTTTCACAGCTTTGTCCAGTCCCTTGTACTTAATTACTTTTTGACGTCAGTGATATGGCCTTTGGTTCCAAAGTAGACGTTAACACCTACTAATTATTTATTATCTATTCTATATGGGGGACAGGTAACAAAGTAATAAGACTTAGAAATAAATACAGTAGAAATAAAAGTCTACTGTATTAACTTCTTTGAAGACTACAGCTACTGTAATAACAAAGTATTTATTTTTTCACATGTTACAAATTTTCTTGGATTCATTGACTTGGGACCAATTGTCTTGGGCCCAATTGTCTTGGGGCTCAATTGTCTTGGACCAATTGTCTGTGTACTGGCATTAGGTCTTGTCTTTCTTTAGGTGGCATTACCTGACAGGTGACTCCATCGCCTATCGACCTGTTGCTGCCTCTCATCTGGTACAGACACAGCCTCTTGGTGCCTGAGTTGTTATGTGACTGAGTTGTTATGTGACTGAGTTGTTGTGTGCCTGAGTTGTTGTGTGCCTGAGTTGTTGTGTGCCTGAGTTGTTGTGTGCCTGAGTTGTTGTGTGCCTGAGTTGTTGTGTGCCTGAGTTGTTGTGTGCCTGAGTTGTTGTGTGCCTGAGTTGTTGTGTGCCTGAGTTGTTGTGTGCCTGAGTTGTTGTGTGTCTGAGTTGTTATGTGCCTGAGTTGTTGTGTGCCTGAGTTGTTTTGTGCCTGAGTTGTTGTGTGCCTGAGTTGTTGTGTACCTGAGTTGTTGTGTGCCTGAGTTGTTGTGTGCCTGAGTTGTTGTGTGCCTGAGTTGTTATGTGCCTGAGTTGTTGTGTGCCTGAGTTGTTGTGTGCCTGAGTTGTTGTGTGCCTGAGTTGTTGTGTGCCTGAGTTGTTGTGTGCCTGAGTTGTTGTGTGCCTGAGTTGTTGTGTGCCTGAGTTGTTATGTGCCTGAGTTGTTGTGTGCCTGAGTTGTTGTGTGCCTGAGTTGTTGTGTGCCTGAGTTGTTGTGTGCCTGAGCTGTTGTGTGCCTGAGTTGTTGTGTGCCTGAGTTGTTATGTGCCTGAGTTGTTGTGTGCCTGAGTTGTTGTGTGCCTGAGTTGTTGTGTGCCTGAGTTGTTGTGTGCCTGAGTTGTTATGTGCCTGAGTTGTTGTGTGCCTGAGTTGTTGTGTGCCTGAGTTAATTTGGAGGTTTCAGTTTTCATTTTTTTTCTAAGTGTATTGTAGTTAGTTTTAATCTCGAAAAATGGTGATAACATGTCTCTCTCTCTCTCTTTAGGTCTATCAAATCAATTTGACTATTATGAGTCAAATTGACCAATGCTTAAAGAGAAAGTCAGGGCAAAATGACCATTAAGATTTGACCCACTATACCAGTCGAATAAATTACGTTTGCTTTATTTATTGTTTTAGCATAAAATATTATTCTAATTGGCACAACTTTGCTACTAATATAAATAATAATGGAAAATGTCATAAGCTTTGGTATAATAAACTATAATTAATTAGCTATTCAATGAAATATAACTGTTACTGGGGTCATGACCTGCTCTAAAGGTCACAATCAAGTCATTCTGCCTCTTTCTTTTCCTTTAGTTAAGGTAGCAGTGTTCAGTGTAGGGCTAGAGGTGGTGCAATGAGCAGTGCAGTGCCGTAGACTTTATGGCACTAGTGTGTAATTACTGTGTAACGTATTAACAATCAATGCATTTGAATAGAACTGGTGGTGATGTTTAAGTTATTATTTTTAGTTTAGTGCCCAATGAAGATTATAATTATACGAATATTTTATAGTCCATTCCATCAACCGAGATGAATTTAAAATATTCATAATAATTAATGGCAAAATACCTTGACGTAATCAATGTAGTTTACTGTCAATCAACCTTATTATTATTAATTCCCTGTACTACATTCACTACCACTACAATTTTTCTTTATTTATTGTATTAATTATTAATTTTTGAGTTTGTTTAAAATCAGCAGAAATGTAATTGAAATCTCCTACTCAGAGTCCGTGGATTTTTTCACATCAATTCCACCTAATCTCCTGTCGCATGCAAGACCATTCCATTGGGAATGACTGGAGTAGACTGGAATAGACTGGAGTAGAATGGAGTAGACTGAAGTAGAATGGAGTAGGCTGGAGTAGAATAGAGTAGACTGGAATAGACTGGAATAGACTGGAATAGACTGGAATAGACTGGAGTAGACTGGAATAGATTGGAATAGACTGGAGTAGAATGATGTAGACTGGGGTAGACTGGAGTAGACTGGAGTAGACTGGAGTAGACTGGAGTAGACTGGAATAGACTGGAGTAGTCTGGAGTAGACTGGAATAGACTGGAGTAGACTGGAATAGACTGGAGTAGTCTGGAGTAGACTGGAATAGACTGGAGTAGACTGGAATAGACTGGAGTAGTCTGGAGTTGACTGGAGTAGACTGGAATAGACTGGAATAGACTGGAGTAGACTGGAATAGATTGGAATAGACTGGAGTAGAATGATGTAGACTGGGGTAGACTGGAGTAGACTGGAGTAGACTGGAATAGACTGGAGTAGTCTGGAGTAGACTGGAATAGACTGGAGTAGACTGGAATAGACTGGAGTAGTCTGGAGTAGACTGGAATAGACTGGAGTAGACTGGAATAGACTGGAGTAGTCTGGAGTAGACTGAAGTAGACTGGAGTAGACTGGAATAGACTGGAGTAGTCTGGAGTTGACTGGAGTAGACTGGAATAGACTGGAATAGACTGGAATAGACTGGAATAGATTGGAATAGACTGGTATAGACTGGAGTAGTCTGGAGTAGACTGGAATAGACTGGTATAGACTGGAGTAGTCTGGAGTAGACTGGTGTAGACTGGAGTAGACTGAAGTAGACTGGAGTAGACTGGAATAGACTGGAGTAGTCTGGAGTAGACTGGAGTAGACTAGAGTAGACTGGAATAGACTGGAGTAGACTGGAATAGACTGGTATATACTGGAGTAGTCTGGAGTAGACTGGAGTAGACTGGTATAGACTGGAGTATTCTGGAGTAGACTGGAATAGACTGGAGTAGTCTGGAGTAGACTGGAGTAGTCTGGAGTAGACTGGAGTAGACTGGAGTAGATTGGAGTAGACTGGAGTAGACTGGAATAGACTGGAGTAGTCTGGAGTAGACTGGAATAGACTGGAGTAGACTGGAATAGACTGGAGTAGTCTGGAGTTGACTGGAGTAGACTGGAATAGACTGGAATAGACTGGAGTAGACTGGAATAGATTGGAATAGACTGGAGTAGAATGATGTAGACTGGGGTAGACTGGAGTAGACTGGAGTAGACTGGAATAGACTGGAGTAGTCTGGAGTAGACTGGAATAGACTGGAGTAGACTGGAATAGACTGGAGTAGTCTGGAGTAGACTGGAATAGATTGGAATAGACTGGAGTAGAATGATGTAGACTGGGGTAGACTGGAGTAGACTGGAGTAGACTGGAGTAGACTGGAGTAGACTGGAATAGACTGGAGTAGTCTGGAGTAGACTGGAATAGACTGGAGTAGACTGGAATAGACTGGAGTAGTCTGGAGTAGACTGGAATAGACTGGAGTAGACTGGAATAGACTGGAGTAGTCTGGAGTTGACTGGAGTAGACTGGAATAGACTGGAATAGACTGGAGTAGACTGGAATAGATTGGAATAGACTGGAGTAGAATGATGTAGACTGGGGTAGACTGGAGTAGACTGGAGTAGACTGGAATAGACTGGAGTAGTCTGGAGTAGACTGGAATAGACTGGAGTAGACTGGAATAGACTGGAGTAGTCTGGAGTAGACTGGAATAGACTGGAGTAGACTGGAATAGACTGGAGTAGTCTGGAGTAGACTGAAGTAGACTGGAGTAGACTGGAATAGACTGGAGTAGTCTGGAGTTGACTGGAGTAGACTGGAATAGACTGGAATAGACTGGAATAGACTGGAATAGATTGGAATAGACTGGTATAGACTGGAGTAGTCTGGAGTAGACTGGAATAGACTGGTATAGACTGGAGTAGTCTGGAGTAGACTGGTGTAGACTGGAGTAGACTGAAGTAGACTGGAGTAGACTGGAATAGACTGGAGTAGTCTGGAGTAGACTGGAGTAGACTAGAGTAGACTGGAATAGACTGGAATAGACTGGTATATACTGGAGTAGTCTGGAGTAGACTGGAGTAGACTGGTATAGACTGGAGTATTCTGGAGTAGACTGGAATAGACTGGAGTAGTCTGGAGTAGACTGGAGTAGTCTGGAGTAGACTGGAGTAGACTGGAGTAGATTGGAGTAGACTGGAGTAGACTGGAATAGACTGGAGTAGTCTGGAGTAGACTGGAATAGACTGGAGTAGACTGGAATAGACTGGAGTAGTCTGGAGTTGACTGGAGTAGACTGGAATAGACTGGAATAGACTGGAGTAGACTGGAATAGATTGGAATAGACTGGAGTAGAATGATGTAGACTGGGGTAGACTGGAGTAGACTGGAGTAGACTGGAATAGACTGGAGTAGTCTGGAGTAGACTGGAATAGACTGGAGTAGACTGGAATAGACTGGAGTAGTCTGGAGTAGACTGGAATAGACTGGAGTAGACTGGAATAGACTGGAGTAGTCTGGAGTAGACTGAAGTAGACTGGAGTAGACTGGAGTAGACTGGAGTAGACTGGAATAGACTGGAGTAGTCTGGAGTTGACTGGAGTAGACTGGAATAGACTGGAATAGACTGGAATAGACTGGAGTAGACTGGAATAGATTGGAATAGACTGGTATAGACTGGAGTAGTCTGGAGTAGACTGGAATAGACTGGTATAGACTGGAGTGGTCTGGAGTAGACTGGTGTAGACTGGAGTAGACTGAAGTAGACTGGAGTAGACTGGAATAGACTGGAGTAGTCTGGAGTAGACTGGAGTAGACTAGAGTAGACTGGAATAGACTGGAGTAGACTGGAGCAGACTGGTATAGACTGGAGTATTCTGGAGTAGACTGGAATAGACTGGAGTAGTCTGGAGTAGACTGGAGTAGTCTGGAGTAGACTGGAGTAGACTGGAGTAGATTGGAGTAGACTGGAGTAGACTGGAGTAGACTGGAGTAGACTGGAGTAGTCTGGAGTAGACTGGAGCAGACTGGAGTAGACTGGAGTAGACTGGAGTAGACTGGAGTAGACTGCAATAGACTGTCCATTGTACAGTTCAAGGCACTGACATAATTTATGCCAAAGTCAGAATGCCATTTAAAGAGAAATAATTTAAACGACAAAATTGATAATTTTTTGGAATATGATTGGTTAGTGAATTAGGGAGTAGAGACAGTGAGTTAGGGAGTAAATACAGTGAGTTAGAGAGTAGATACAGTGAGTTAGAGAGTAAAGACAGTGAGTTAGAGAGAAGAGACAGTGAGTTAGAGAGTAGAGACAGTGAGTTAGAGAGAAGAGACAGTGAGTTAGAGAGTAGAGACAGTGAGTTAGAGAGCAGAGACAGTGAGTTAGAGAGCAGAGACAGTAAGTTAGAGAGTAGAAATAGTGAGTTAGAGAGTAGAGACAGTGAGTTAGAGAGTAGAGACAGTGAGTTAGAGAGCAGAGACAGTGAGTTAGAGAGCAGAGAGAGTAAGTTAGAGAGTAGAAATAGTGAGTTAGAGAGTAGAGACAGTGAGTTAGAGGGTAGAGACAGTGAGTTAGAGAGCAGAGATAGTGAGTTAGAGAGTAGAGACAGTAAGTTAAAGAGTAGAAATAGTGAGTTAGAGAGTAGAGACAGTGAGTTAGAGGGTAGAGACAGTGAGTTAGAGAGCAGAGATAGTGAGTTAGAGAGTAGAGACAGTGAGTTAGAGAGTAGAGACAGTGAGTTAGAGAGAAGAGACAGTGAGTTAGAGAGTAGAGACAGTGAGTTAGAGAGCAGAGACAGTGAGTTAGAGAGCAGAGACAGTGAGTTAGAGAGTAGGGACAGTGAGTTAGAGAGTAGAGATAGAGAGTAGAGACAGTGAGTTAGAGAGTAGAGATAGAGAGTAGAGACAGTGAGTTAGAGAGTAGAGACAGTAAGTTAGAGGGTAGAGACAGTGAGTTAGAGAGCAGAGATAGTGAGTTAGAGAGTAGAGACAGTAAGTTAGAGAGTAGAAATAGTGAGTTAGAGAGAAGAGACAGTGAGTTAGAGAGTAGAGACAGTGAGTTAGAGAGCAGAGACAGTGAGTTAGAGAGTAGGGACAGTGAGTTAGAGAGTAGAGATAGAGAGTAGAGACAGTGAGTTAGAGAGTAGAGATAGAGAGTAGAGACAGTGAGTTAGAGAGTAGAGACAGTAAGTTAGAGAGTAGAAAAAGTGAGTTAGAGAGTAGAGACAGTGAGTTAGAGGGTAGAGACAGAGAGTTAGAGAGCAGAGATAGTGAGTTAGAGAGTAGAGACAGTGAGTTAGAGGGTAGAGACAGTGAGTTAGAGAGCAGAGACAATGAGTTAGAGAGTAGGGACAGTGAGTTAGAGAGTAGAGATAGAGAGTAGAGACAGTGAGTTAGAGAGTAGAGATAGAGAGTAGAGACAGTGAGTTAGAGAGTAGAGACAGTAAGTTAGAGAGTAGAAAAAGTGAGTTAGAGAGTAGAGACAGTGAGTTAGAGGGTAGAGACAGTGAGTTAGAGAGCAGAGATAGTGAATTAGAGAGTGGAGACAGTGAGTTAGAGAGTAGAGACAGTGAGTTAGAGAGAAGAGACAGTGAGTTAGAGAGTAGAGACAGTGAGTTAGAGAGCAGAGACAGTGAGTTAGAGAGTAGAGATAGAGAGTAGAGACAGTGAGTTAGAGAGTAGAGACAGTAAGTTAGAGAGTAGAAAAAGTGAGTTAGAGAGTAGAGACAGTGAGTTAGAGGGTAGAGACAGAGAGTTAGAGAGCAGAGATAGTGAGTTAGAGAGTAGAGACAGTGAGTTAGAGGGTAGAGACAGTGAGTTAGAGAGCAGAGACAGTGAGTTAGAGAGTAGGGACAGTGAGTTAGAGAGTAGAGATAGAGAGTAGAGACAGTGAGTTAGAGAGTAGAGATAGAGAGTAGAGACAGTGAGTTAGAGAGTAGAGACAGTAAGTTAGAGAGTAGAAAAAGTGAGTTAGAGAGTAGAGACAGTGAGTTAGAGGGTAGAGACAGTGAGTTAGAGAGCAGAGATAGTGAGTTAGAGAGTAGAGACAGTGAGTTAGAGAGTAGAGACAGTGAGTTAGAGAGAAGAGACAGTGAGTTAGAGAGTAGAGACAGTGAGTTAGAGAGCAGAGACAGTGAGTTAGAGAGCAGAGACAGTGAGTTAGAGAGTAGGGACAGTGAGTTAGAGAGTAGAGATAGAGAGTAGAGACAGTGAGTTAGAGAGTAGAGATAGAGAGTAGAGACAGTGAGTTAGAGAGTAGAGAAAGTAAGTTAGAGAGTAGAAAAAGTGAGTTAGAGAGTAGAGACAGTGAGTTAGAGGGTAGAGACAGTGAGTTAGAGAGCAGAGATAGTGAGTTAGAGAGTAGAGCCAGTGAGTTAGAGGGTAGAGACAGTGAGTTAGAGAGCAGAGACAGTGAGTTAGAGAGTAGGGACAGTGAGTTAGAGAGTAGAGATAGAGAGTAGAGACAGTGAGTTAGAGAGTAGAGATAGAGAGTAGAGACAGTGAGTTAGAGAGTAGAGACAGTAAGTTAGAGAGTAGAAAAAGTGAGTTAGAGAGTAGAGACAGTGAGTTAGAGGGTAGAGACAGTGAGTTAGAGAGCAGAGATAGTGAGTTAGAGAGTAGAGACAGTGAGTTAGAGGGTAGAGACAGTGAGTTAGAGAGCAGAGATAGTGAGTTAGAGAGTAGAGACAGTGAGTTAGAGGGTAGAGTCAGTGAGTTTGAGAGCTGTAACTGTGAGTTAGAGTGTAGAGACAGTGAGTTAGAGGGTAGAGACAGTGAGTTAGAGAGCAGAGATAGTGAGTTAGAGAGTAGAGACAGTGAGTTAGAGGGTAGAGACAGTGAGTTAGAGAGCAGAGATAGTGAGTTAGAGAGTAGAGACAGTGAGTTAGAGGGTAGAGTCAGTGAGTTTGAGAGCTGTAACTGTGAGTTAGAGTGTAGAGACAGTGAGTTAGAGGGTAGAGACAGTGAGTTAGAGAGCAGAAACAGTGAGTTAGAGAGTAGAGACAGTGAGTTAGAGGTGAAATAGAGGGTTGATTTAAAAATATAAGCAATTAAAATTCACTAATCATTGTACATTACTTTTTTTAAATTGATTCATGAAAGAAAATTGGATCTTTTCTCTGCTACGATCCGAAAGAAATACAGACCGTAAAAGTAAATCATGAAAACTTTTAAGAAGCAAAACACTTCAATCACAACTTCCTATATTTTTAAATATTCAGGCTTGTAAATATGATACGTGCTGATCAATATAACAAACCCTGATACTACTTTTTTTAAATCTAATTTGCTATTCTTCATTGTTCAAGACGGAAAAAAACTTTCTTTGAATTTTTGGAATCATGAAAAAAAAAATCTCAGACCGTACAAATAAAGAGATCCAGAAAATTACTAAAATCAGTGAATTGAACTAAAGTTGTTTGTTTGAGGTGTTTTTTCAACCTCAGTCAAGTTGGTGAATGATGAACTTCTCTGTGATCGAATGACTTCTCAATTGAAGTCATGATTTGGGCCTCAGTTCCTATTTCCGCAAACTTCGGAAATAGGAAAAAATATATCCGAGCGCTCCAAATTCCATTGAAGGGAAATTCCAGTGAAGGGAAATTCCAGTGAAGAGAAGAAATTCCAGTGAAGAGAAAAAATTCCAGTGAAGGAAGAAATTCCAGTGAGGAGAAGAAATTCCAGTGAGGAGAAGAAATTCCAGTGAAGGGAAGGAATTCCAGTGAAGGGAAAAAATTCCAGTGAAGAGAAGGAATTCCACTGAAGGAAGAAATTCCAGTGAAGGGAAGGAATTCCACTGAAGGGAAGAAATTCCAGTGAAGGAAGAAATTCCAGTGAAGAGAAGAAATTCCAGTGAAGGGAAGGAATTCCAGTGAAGGGAAGGAATTTTACTGAAGGAAGAAATCCCAGTGAAGAGAAGAAATTCCAGTGAAGAGAAGAAATTCAAGTGAAGGGAAGAAATTCCAGTGAAGAGAAGAAATTCCAGTGAAGGGAAGAAATTCAGTGAAGGGAAGAAATTCCAGTGAAGAGAAGAAATTCCAGTGAAGGGAAGAAATTCCAGTGAAGGGAAGAAATTCCAGTGAAGAGAAGAAATTCCAGTGAAGTTAAGAAATTCCAGTGAAGGAAGAAATTCCAGTGAAGGAAGAAATTCCAGTGAAGGGAAGAAATTTCAGTGAAGGGAAGAAATTCCACTGAAGGAAGAAATCCCAGTGAAGAGAAGAAATTCCAGTGAAGAGAAGAAATTCCAGTGAAGGGAAGAAATTCCACTGAAGGAAGAAATTCCTAGTTAGTGACAATGCAAAACACTAGCTTCCTAGTTAGTGACAATGCAATACACTAGCTTCCTAGTTAGTGACAGGGTTGTCATTATCTAGGAATTTAACTCATACTTTTATTTTGTTGACTTTCATGTTTTTCAATTAATTTAATATATTTTTGTATTTTATTAACTGTATTTTTTGTGTTTACTAATATTTCCTTTTCACATTCACTCTAGTTTATAGAATTATTTAGCGATGTCTTCTGATGATGCACCAGTCCCTCTGTCTAAATTATTCCAGTCAAAACTGCAACTACCAATCAGGTGAGATGTCATCACTGTAAATACACCATCACTGTGAATACACCATCACTGTAAATACATCATCACTGTAAAATACCTCATCACTGTAAAATACTTCATCACTGTAAAATACTTCATCACTGTAAAATACATCATCACTGTGAAATAAATCATCACTGTAAAATACATCATCACTGTAAAATACCTCATCACTGTAAAATACTTCATCACTGTAAAATACATCATCACTGTAAAATACATCATCACTGTAAAATATATCATCACTGTAAAATATATCATCACTGTAAAATACATCATCACTGTAAAATACTTCATCACTGTAAAATACATCATCACTGTAAAATATATCATCACTGTAAAATACATCATCACTGTAAAATACCTCATCACTGTAAAATACATCATCACTGTAAAATATATCATCACTGTAAAATATATCATCACTGTGAAATATATCATCACTGTAAAATATATCATCACTGTAAAATATATCATCACTGTGAAATATATCATCACTGTAAAATACATCATCACTGTAAAATATATCATCACTGTAAAATACTTCATCACTGTAAAATACCTCATCACTGTAAAATACATCATCACTGTGAAATAAATCATCACTGTAAAATACCTCATCACTGTAAAATACCTCATCACTGTAAAATTCCTCATCACTGTAAAATACATCATCACTGTAAAATACCTCATCACTGTAAAATTCCTCATCACTGTGAAATAAATCATCACTGTAAAATACATCATCACTGTAAAATACATCATCACTGTAAAATATTTCATCACTGTAAAATATATCATCACTGTAAAATACCTCATCACTGTAAAATATATCATCACTGTAAAATACCTCATCACTGTAAAATACCTCATCACTGTAAGATATATCATCACTATAAAATATATCATCATGTAAGGTCAGACACGCTGTAATATTTTTTTATTTGAAAATACATAGTAACAAAAATTAATATTCAAATAGTTAATTATTTGTACATTAATAATTATTATTGTGTATCCGTATCATGCATACTGTCACAAGTAATAAATATGAAAATAAATCGTATGGAAAATATAATTAATTATTGAATATAAAAATATCAAAAATGGAAGCTACAACTGATGAAAACAGCTGCAAAATTTGACAACAAAATATTTTCCAAATAGATAAAATATCAGAAGATTGGACGTGATGGAAGACATTTTTAGAAGATCACGCCATAATAAAGAAGAACTTCAATTGTCTTGAATGCGATGAAGAATGCAGAATGAAGAAAGAATATTCTCTATGTATATAATAGCTATATAAATACTTAAGAATTTACTAGCAACCTACTAAAGGTTGCTAGTAGACAGCGATCAGACAGCGTGTTCTAGGAATTTACCAACATTTCTTATAAATAATGTACTTTATACAATATATAATAATAGCTAAAATAGATATAATATATTTAATGTATTTCCTTCTAATTCCAGCAACCCATTCAGCTCGAGCAGAAATGACACGTGAGTAAAAACAACATTGTAGGTAGTGAGTAAGAAGTGAGTAAAAACAAATTGTAGGTAGTGAGTAAGAAGTGAGTAAAAACAACATTGTAGGTAGTGAGTGAAAAGTGAGTAAAAACAAATTGTAGGTAGTGAGTGAAAAGTGAGTAAAAACAACATTGTAGGTAGTGAGTAAAAAGTGAGTAAAAACAAAATGTAGGTAGTGAGTAAAAAGTGAGTAAAAACAAATTGTAGGTAGTGAGTGAAAAGTGAGTAAAAACAAATTGTAGGTAGTGAGTGAAAAGTGAGTAAAAACAACATTGTAGGTAGTGAGTAAAAAGTGAGTAAAAACAAATTGTAGGTAGTGAGTGAAAAGTGAGTAAAAACAAATTGTAGGTAGTGAGTAAAAAGTGAGTAAAAACAAATTGTAGGTAGTGAGTAAGAAGTGAGTAAAAACAACATTGTAGGTACTGAGTAAGAAGTGAGTAAAAACAAATTGTAGGTAGTGAGTAAGAAGTGAGTAAAAACAACATTGTAGGTAGTGAGTAAGAAGTGAGTAAAAACAAATTGTAGGTAGTGAGTAAGAAGTGAGTAAAAACAAAATGTAGGTAGTGAGTAAAAAGTGAGTAAAAACAAATTGTAGGTAGTGAGTGAAAAGTGAGTAAAAACAAATTGTAGGTAGTGAGTGAAAAGTGAGTAAAAACAACATTGTAGGTAGTGAGTAAAAAGTGAGTAAAAACAAATTGTAGGTAGTGAGTGAAAAGTGAGTAAAAACAAATTGTAGGTAGTGAGTAAAAAGTGAGTAAAAACAACATTGTAGGTAGTGAGTAAAAACAAATTGTAGGTAGTGATTGAAAAGTGAGTAAAAACAAATTGTAGGTAGTGAGTAAAAAGTGAGTAAAAACAAATTGTAGGTAGTGAGTAAAAAGTGAGTAAAAACAAATTGTAGAATGTGAGTAAGAAGTGAGTAAAAACAAATTGTAGAAAGTGAGTAAAAAGTGAGTAAAAACAAATTGTAGAAAGTGAGTAAGAAGTGAGTAAAAATAACATTGTAGTTAGTGAGTAAGAAGTGAGTAAGTGAGTAAGAAGTGAGTAAGAAGTAAGTACTTTATTCATACTTCTCTTCTTTTTACATCATATTACCATTATATGTAATTAAGTATAACCGATATATTAATTAATTATAAATAATCAATTCCATTCCAATCAAATGAACTAATCTACAATAAAATATTTATTCCATATCATAATTGATGTTTCCGATGACATGCAATATAATTGAAAGATTAATTAATCCATAAACTCATCAATGGATTTATATAATCTTTTACCATTAATCATTTTATCGACGGTTGGTTATTAACATTAAAATTGAAGTGAAAACAAACAATATTCTGATGCCTACTAATCTCTAAAGGGCCTTGCACACACAGGGTTTTTAAAGTCTTTCTGCCTTACTTTCGAATAATGTAAGAAAAAAAAAGTAGGAGGTGCTTAGCAAGAAGTCTGGTTGGAAGATCTTAAAATCCTACGTGTGTACGGCCCTTTAGACCTCCTCATTTTACATCATTTGAGAGATAAATAAATTTGTAGTAATTTATTCTAAAAATAGCAATAGTAAATCAAATGTTATTACCAATATCCCTAGACTTAATGCAGATAAATTATTGCCTCAAATAGATACGAATGAACGTTCAGCTGAATGACAATAACTCTTGCAAAGATAATAGTTAAACAAAATTTAATATTTTAATATCAATAAAATACGAATTTCATATAATATGACATCTTAATGTTTTTGATATTATTTTGTTCTCATCTCCATGAGGCAAAGCAAAATATCTAATTCGATTTTTATTACTTAGTAATTTTAGTTCTTATTTGCAATATTAAGATTGATGTCTCTAATGTTAAATAACTTTGTTGGTTTGTAACTCCTAACATTAAATAAACAACAACAACAACAACATCAACAACAAAATGATTATTGCAGACAATTCAGTAAAGAGAGAATTTCAGCCTACACAATTCTCCAATCTAGAACTGATTGCATTATGTAGTACTGTGTACTGTAGTACTGTGTACTGTAGTACTGTGTACTGTAGTACTGTGTACTGTAGTACTGTGTACTGTAGTACTGTGTACTGTAGTACTGTGTACTGTAGTACTGTGTACTGTAGTACTGTGTACTGTAGTACTGTGTACTGTAGTACTGTGTACTGTAGTACTGTGTACTGTAGTACTGTGTACTGTAGTACTGTGTACTGTAGTACTGTGTACTGTAGTACTGTGTACTGTAGTACTGTGTACTGTAGTACTGTGTACTGTAGTACTGTGTACTGTAGTACTGTGTACTGTAGTACTGTGTACTGTAGTACTGTGTACTGTAGTACTGTGTACTGTAGTACTGTGTACTGTAGTACTGTGTACTGTAGTACTGTGTACTGTAGTACTGTGTACTGTAGTACTGTGTACTGTAGTACTGTGTACTGTAGTACTGTGTACTGTAGTACTGTGTACTGTAGTACTGTGTACTGTAGTACTGTGTACTGTAGTACTGTGTACTGTAGTACTGTGTACTGTAGTACTGTGTACTGTAGTACTTCCCACCCCACTACTTCCCATTCCAGTACATTCCAGTACACAGTACCTACTAGTGTCACCACACCTCCTTTTCCCAACACTCATAACTATTTCCTCTTCACACGGCAGATGTTAAACATTTGTCCGCAGTGAGTGTTGCTCTGTGGCACCGAATTATTGTCTCTTATTTTCGTGTGATGGCTTCTTTTGATGCTCCAAATTGGAAATATGAATCATGTCGTAGAACTTGAAAAAGAACTAAGGTGAACTGCTATTTATTTAATTATTATTATAAATGAAGACATTTACAATAATGAAAATGTCAACAAAAAATCTACATAAACAAATAACATATAAATTAATAACTGAATAGATGAGATAGATTGAAACATAAAAATGTTCGAAGAAAAAGCGTCACATTTGGACTCTCCCACAAAATGGGATTTATTGACAAAACACTCAGTAGGAAAAGACCAAAAGGATTCAAATCGATGCAGAAACAATCGAATTGAAAGTAGAAACTTAGTTTTGAAGGCTGTAGAACAGGATGGGGAAGTCACAGTCAGCACTGTGGAGTCAACTGAACACTGGTAAAGCAAAAATACCACAAAGAGTATAACTCAACTACCGTCCCTAATTATTGAAAAGAGTAACTAGAACGGGCACTCGTAGAGCGCATACCTTCGCTGTCACAACTCACTGTGTTTATTTGTGAATAAATAAAGGCCAATCTAAACAAAACCATCCGCTATTTTAGAAGATAATAATTATTTCCCATTACACAGCTTCTACTCTCCTAATTTGGGGACATGGCGATAATAGGAACTGTTTTTAAATACTGTTTTTAGGCATCGAAAACTATACCGTTAACAACTTACAGATTGATAGCTTTGAAAGATGCCGCCATTACTGATGATGAATATGTGAAGAGAAACAAATGAGGAATTAGACTTAATAAAATTTGAAATTCAATTACAATGTTATTATTAAAAAATGCATTAGAATATTATATCATATTAATTGCAGAGAGAGCTGTGTTGGTAACTGTTACTTTGCCCTAATTACCTTGCTACTTCTTTATACCGCACTTTCATTGTCTCTTCTTGTATCATTTTATCTATTCACCATATTTCTTTTGTTCTCTCCATTCGTTATGTTCCTCTTCACCATTATCCTCTATTTGTTCTCTACTTCTAATCCTTCGCTTTACCATCTCCCTTTCATCGCACTGTTTCCACTGTATCCTTTTATTTACTTCCTTTCCTTTCATTGCTATATCTCTCTCTTCCCTTTCCTTGCAGTATCTCTCTCTCTTCCCTTTCATTGCAGTATCTCTCTTCCCTTTCATTGCAGTATCTCTCTCTCTTCCCTTTCATTGCTATATCTCTCTCTTCCCTTTCCTTGCAGTATCTCTCTCTCTTCCCTTTCATTGCAGTATCTCTCTTCCCTTTCATTGCAGTATCTCTCTCTCTTCCCTTTCATTGCAGTATCTCTCTCTCTTCCCTTTCATTGCAGTATCTCTCTTCCCTTTCATTGCAGTATCTCTCTTCCCTTTCATTGCAGTATCTCTCTTCCCTTTCATTGCAGTATCTCTCTTCCCTTTCATTGCAGTATCTCTCTCTCTTCCCTTTCATTGCAGTATCTCTCTTCCCTTTCATTGATATATCTCTCTTCCCTTTCATTGTAGTATCTCTCTTCCCTTTCATTGCAGTATCTCTCTTCCCTTTCATTGCAGTATCTCTCTTCCCTTTCATTGCAGTATCTCTCTCTCTTCCCTTTCATTGCAGTATCTCTCTTCCCTTTCATTGATATATCTCTCTTCCCTTTCATTGTAGTATCTCTCTTACCTTTCATTGCTATATCTACGCTGAAGCTTTCTACACGCTACTTGGAGCCCAAATAGGACCCACTGATGTACAGAAGGATCTTGGAGTTATGATCACCAGGGATCTCAAGTTCTCTCGACAGTGCCTGGAAGCTGAGAAGAGAGCAAACAAGATCCTAGGGTACATCAAGAGGCAATTCAGATACAGAAACAGAGAGACAGTCCTCACCCTGTACAACTCTCTTGTAAGACCTCTTTTGGAGTTTGCGGTCCAGTTCTGGTCACCCACGTTGCGAGCAGATGTCCAGCGGTTGGAACGGGTGCAAGCGAGGGCGACTAAACTTGTACCTGAAATCCGATCCAAGGGATACGCACGTCGGTTAGAAGACCTGGGCCTCTTCACGCTTGAGCAGCGACGTTTGAGGGGTCAACTCATCGAGACTTTTAAGATCCTTCGAGGGATAAGTCGAGTTGATCCCGAAGACTACTTTTCGCTGTGTGTGAACCCCACCCGCAACCACGGGTGGAAGGTGGTTCCGCCTCGGTTCACCACTGCTCAGCTGGAGAACTTCGAACTTCATGCTGGTAAAGATCTGTAATGTCTGGAACAGACTGCCAGAAAATGTTGTCAGCAGCCTGACTGTTGACACATTCAAAAGGCGACTTGACAGGATATTCAGTGAGCTGGCTTACTGAGCTGTCAAGCGCCTCCATGACTTGACCTCGGAGTTGAGATGAGAGTCTTAGCTATCTTTTCTGGTAGCACTCTTACTTCAACTCCAACCAACCAATTAAGAGAAAACCTGGCGCCTTTCCGTGGCTAGAGAGATCAGGTCACACCCTGCGTTCTGTCACCGTCTCAGGGACTGCCTTTGGGCGGCCCCTGTGAAGGTGGCAGTGATTGGCGGGTTTGACTGACCAAGTCCAGGATAAAACTTGGAGCTAATGATTGTACCCAAACTTTGCTCCTACGCCTGATGGAGGTTCTTTCTTTGTCAGGTTTAGGAGTACGGTTTGGAGTGCTTAGGTTCCAAGTGGGAAGTGATGGAGAGAGATTCACCTTGTTCCGTTGTTAACCCAACGTCGAGCGCACAGCTGGCTGTGCACAGGGGCCATCCTTGGATGGGCATATTGTGCCTTTTGATGGTCCCTTTATCCTTGTGACTCCTTGTGACTTCCCTTTCATTGCTATATCTCTCTTCCCTTTCATTGCTGTATCTCTCTCTCTTCCCTTTCATTGCAGTATCTCTCTCTCTTCCCTTTCATTGCAGTATCTCTCTCTCTTCCCTTTCATTGCAGTATCTCTCTTCCCTTTCATTGCAGTATCTCTCTTCCCTTTCATTGCAGTATCTCTCTTCCCTTTCATTGCAGTATCTCTCTTCCCTTTCATTGCAGTATCTCTCTCTCTTCCCTTTCATTGCAGTATCTCTCTTCCCTTTCATTGATATATCTCTCTTCCCTTTCATTGTAGTATCTCTCTTCCCTTTCATTGCAGTATCTCTCTTCCCTTTCATTGCAGTATCTCTCTTCCCTTTCATTGCAGTATCTCTCTCTCTTCCCTTTCATTGCAGTATCTCTCTTCCCTTTCATTGATATATCTCTCTTCCCTTTCATTGTAGTATCTCTCTTACCTTTCATTGCTATATCTCTCTTCCCTTTCATTGCTATATCTCTCTTCCCTTTCATTGCTGTATCTCTCTCTCTTCCCTTTCATTGCTGTATCTCTCTCTCTTCCCTTTCATTGCTATATCTCTCTTCCCTTTCATTGTAGTATCTCTCTTCCCTTTCATTGCTATATCTCTCTTCCCTTTCATTGCTATATCTCTCTTCCCTTTCATTGCTGTATCTCTCTCTCTTCCCTTTCATTGCTGTATCTCTCTTCCCTTTCATTGCTGTATCTCTCTCTCTTCCCTTTCATTGCTGTATCTCTCTCTCTTCCCTTTCATTGCTGTATCTCTCTCTCTTCCCTTTCATTGCTATATCTCTCTTCCCTTTCATTGTAGTATCTCTTTTCCCTTTCATTGCTATATCTCTCTTCCCTTTCATTGCTGTACCCCAGATCCCCCTGACCCCACCCCAGATCCCTATGAGCCCACCCCACATCCCCATGACCCCACCCCACATCCCCATGACCCCACCCCACATCCCCATGACCCCACCCCACATCCCCATCACCCCACCCCACATCACCCTGACCCCACCCCAGATCCCCCTGACCCCACCCCAGATCCCCCTGAGCCGACCCCGGACCCTGATGACTCTGGCGACGGCTCAGGTTATGAAGACTGCGCCGATGAAAACCAGGGAAACGGGCTAGGACTCGGAGGTCGGTGAGGGACCTCCGAATGATACTCTTCAATGCTCGGTCTATCAGGAATAAGCTGCAGGAGTTTAGATGTATGGTGGCTGTTGAATGTCTCGACATCATCTGCATCACTGAGACCTGGCTGGACACTGAGAAACGAGATTTTGAGGGAGAGTATCACCTGCCCGGGTATAAAATGTTCCACAGGGATCGTGGCAACAGAGCAGGTGGAGGAGTGATGATCTATGTTCGCTGTCACATTGACGCGGTCCTCATACCCATCGACTCACCGTATGAGTTACTAGGGATAGAGGTCCGAGCGGAAGTCACACTCAACCTTTACTTGCTCTACAGACCACCCCACCAGACGAGAGACCACGACCGAGATCTCTACGCTGCTCTCACTAACCTTCTGCAGGATGAAACGGCCATTGTGTTGGGAGATTTCAACTGCAGAGTGGATTGGAGCACAAGAGTCTCGGATGGAGAGGGAGGTAGGTTGATCGAATTTTCGAACGACAACTTCCTCTCCCAGATGGTAAGAACTCCCACTAGAGGCGAAAATGCACTGGACCTCATATTCACTACCGACGAAGATCTGGTTTCTCAGGTCTCGGTTGGTGAATGTCTGGGTACCAGTGACCATAATGCCGTTTCTTTTAGAGTGGGAGTCAAAGTGGAACAAGAGAAGATCTCTCATAGAAATATGCTAAATCTGAGAAGAGCTGATTACGACAGTTTCACTCGTGATCTGCAGGCATTACGTCCTCAACTTCCAGCTTCACCTGATCAGATGTGGCGGGGCTTTAAGGCAAACTACATCTCGATCCAGGACCGATGCATACCTAGGAAAAGGGTAGGTGGTTCCATGAAGGTTCGTCCTAAATGGTTCCATAACGAGCTTGGCAGAGAGATAAAGAGAAGGAAACGACTCTACGTCTCATTCAAGACTCACTCTTCACCGGAAACTGAGAGACTTCTCACAGACCAACGGAGATTGGTCAAAAGAATGGTGCGGCAAGCTAAAGTAGCGGAGGAACACAGGGTTGCATTGGCCTGTAAGGGCAACCCTAAGGAGTTCTTCGCTTATGTCAATAGCAGGAAGCCCACCAGAAGCTCCATCGGACCAATCAGGACAACCCATGGTATGTTGGCAACTTCGGATGCCGACATCGTCGCCGAACTCAACAGTTATTTCGTCAGTGTCTTCACCAGGGAGGATGCGCTTGGCACCCCTGACCCCGTAGTCTACTACGAGGGACGAATGCCACTGACTGAGATTGTTTGTACTGTTGAGGAGGTAGTAGACAAACTTGGCAAGCTGGACCCTAACAAGGCAGCTGGTCCTGATGGATTCTTACCGACAGTGATGAAGAACGTGAAGGATGGTTTGGCGGCACATCTGCAACAGATCTTCAATGTCTCTTTGGAGTCGGGCGAGGTCGCCGACGACATGAGGATCGCGGATGTGACCCCAATCTTCAAGACAGGTGAGACCACTAACAGTAGTAACTACAGACCGATTAGTTTAACATCGGTTCCTGGAAAGCTGCTAGAATCCATCATCAAGGATAGGATTGTGGATCACCTGGAAGAACACCAGCTCATAGGAAAGAGTCAGCATGGCTTTCTTCGCGGGAAGTCATGCATGACAAACTTACTAGAGTTCTTCTACTACGTTCTTCAGGAGCATGACAAATCCAAAGCTGTTGACATCGTCTACCTTGATTTCAAGAAGGCATTTGACAAGGTACCTCACAAGAGGTTAATGGCGAAAATAGCAGCTATTGGTGTGGGTGGTCGAGTTCTACAATGGATCAGGTCATGGCTAAATAACAGACGACAAAGAGTGGTGGTCAATGGCGTGGCCTCTGTGTGGAGCTCCGTAACCAGCGGGGTTCCCCAGGGCTCAGTCCTTGGTCCTCTGCTCTTTATTATTTACATAAATGACCTTGACGTAGGACTCGTCAGTAGGGTATCCAAGTTTGCTGATGACACAAAGATTGGCATCAACGCTGCAAGTCCAGAGGCCATCGGACAACTCCAACTTGATCTTTTCAAGATCGGAGAATGGTCGGAAAAGTGGCAGATGCCCTTCAATGTGGACAAGTGTAGAGTACTTCATGCTGGTCGTAGGAACGCTGAAGCTTTCTACACGCTACTTGGAGCCCAAATAGGACCCACTGATGTACAGAAGGATCTTGGAGTTATGATCACCAGGGATCTCAAGTTCTCTCGACAGTGCCTGGAAGCTGAGAAGAGAGCAAACAAGATCCTAGGGTACATCAAGAGGCAATTCAGATACAGAAACAGAGAGACAGTCCTCACCCTGTACAACTCTCTTGTAAGACCTCTTTTGGAGTTTGCGGTCCAGTTCTGGTCACCCACGTTGCGAGCAGATGTCTAGCGGTTGGAACGGGTGCAAGCGAGGGCGACTAAACTTGTACCTGAAATCCGATCCAAGGGATACGCACGTCGGTTAGAAGACCTGGGCCTCTTCACGCTTGAGCAGCGACGTTTGAGGGGTCAACTCATCGAGACTTTTAAGATCCTTCGAGGGATAAGTCGAGTTGATCCCGAAGACTACTTTTCGCTGTGTGTGAACCCCACCCGCAACCACGGGTGGAAGGTGGTTCCGCCTCGGTTCACCACTGCTCAGCTGGAGAACTTCATGCTGGTAAAGATCTGTAATGTCTGGAACAGACTGCCAGAAAATGTTGTCAGCAGCCTGACTGTTGACACATTCAAAAGGCGACTTGACAGGATACTCAGTGAGCTGGCTTACTGAGCTGTCAAGCGCCTCCATGACTTGACCTCGGAGTTGAGATGAGAGTCTTAGCTATCTTTTCTGGTAGCACTCTTACTTCAACTCCAACCAACCAATTAAGAGAAAACCTGGCGCCTTTCCGTGGCTAGAGAGATCAAGTCACACCCTGCGTTCTGTCACCGTCTCAGGGACTGCCTTTGGGCGGCCCCTGTGAAGGTGGCAGTGATTGGCGGGTTTGACTGACCAAGTCCAGGATAAAACTTGGAGCTAATGATTGTACCCAAACTTTGCTCCTACGCCTGATGGAGGTTCTTTCTTTGTCAGGTTTAGGAGTACGGTTTGGAGTGCTTAGGTTCCAAGTGGGAAGTGATGGAGAGAGATTCACCTTGTTCCGTTGTTAACCCAACGTCGAGCGCACAGCTGGCTGTGCACAGGGGCCATCCTTGGATGGGCATATTGTGCCTTTTGATGGTCCCTTTATCCTTGTGACTCCTTGTGACTCTCTTCCCTTTCATTGCTGTATCTCTCTCTCTTCCCTTTCATTGCAGTATCTCTCTTCCCTTTCATTGCTATATCTCTCTTCCCTTTCATTGCTGTATCTCTCTCTCTTCCCTTTCATTGCTGTATCTCTCTCTCTTCCCTTTCATTGCAGTATCTCTCTTCCCTTTCATTGCTATATCTCTCTTCCCTTTCATTGCTGTATTTCTCTCTCTTCCCTTTCATTGCAGTATCTTTCTCTCTTCCCTTTCATTGCAGTATCTTTCTCTCTTCCCTTTCATTGCAGTATCTCTCTCTCTTCCCTTTCATTGCAGTATCTCTCTCTCTTCCCTTTCATTGCAGTATCTCTCTCTCTTCCCTTTCATTGCAGTATCTCTCTCTCTTCCCTTTCATTGCAGTATCTCTCTCTTCCCTTTTAATGACGCAAGTCCTCACCATTGTACCTGTGTGGCTATGTTTACTTTCCATGCTGCAATAATACAAAGCAAACCATCGGCAAATACTCTGACAAATGTTCCTCATTGTGAGGGGCAATTTGGACTAGTGAATAGGTACGTTACGGCTTACCGGACAGTTTCACATTTTCGATCAAATCAGATTTTTTCTATTTAACAGGTTAATTTACATTGGAAATTGAAATAACAAGTTATATAAACATTTTTTTCTGATTTGATCGGAAATGTGGCACTGTCCTATAACTCGTAACTTACCCTACAGCAATTTCAGTCGTTTAAAATCACTAGTCAAATACTGGAGTGAGAATTAATTGAGTCACTGTTTGGGAACAGTGTCTCTGAAATTGAAACTGTGCTATGGACTGACTTTTCATTTAACAATCTGATAGAAAAGCCACTGTGTACATTGAAGAGATTGAACATAATTTAGACAGATATTAATTAGTACTCAGGTTATTTGACATGGAGAATAAAGTCAGTAGATTGGAGGATGTTATTGAATATTCATTGGCATATAATACTGTTAGTTAGGTACATGTTAGACTAAAGTACACAGAGGAATTACTCAAAACATGTGTAATAATTCATCACTCAAAAGAATTCCTTCAAGCTAATTCCTAGAGGCATTAAATTGTTCAGACAATGTAACGTACAGCAGAATGAATGATTCAAATGAGAGTTATGAAAAGAAATGACTAATTAGAGAAACGTTACCGTTACAAAACTACAGTTAAAGGTAATAACAGTCTAATTACAAAGGACTTCAGAAGAGATGAAGTACGAAAATGGTTAGAAATGGCTATAACTATGGTGACCGTTGCTAATTGTAAAGTACTTCGAAAATGAAACCAAAAAGGAAAAGACTTCCACAAACAAAACCCAATTCAAACACTGTGTTAACATCGGTAACTGAATTTAGGAATAATAAATGTAACACTTCACACAATTCCCAAATTCACCGGACAACCTAATTCGAAATAACAGATTTGTGAATTTATTTCGGTAGTCCTGAGTGAAGGGTTTATATTGGTTTAAAGCCCCATTAAAGGGTTTTTTAATGGTTTGAATCGCCTTTTAAGGGTTTTAATCGCCTTTTAAGGGTTTTAATCGCTTTTTAAGGGTTTTAATCGCCTTTTAAGGGTTTTAATCGCTTTTTAAGGGTTTTAATCGCCTTTTAAGGGTTTTAATCGCCTTTTTAGGGTTTTAATCGCTTTTTAAGGGTTTTAATCGCCTTTTAAGGGTTTTAATGGTTTAAACATTCTCAGCGTCAATTACAATTGAAATTACAGTGAGATTTCAGAAAGGGCCAAATTGTTTTGTAATCAAACCGTAATTTCAATTGTAATTGACATTGGTAATGGTATCCCGACATTCTTACCTAATTGTAAGGGTTCCTTTAAATAAATTAAAATAAATAGCATTTTGAGGATTTTTAATGATTTGGATCGCCTTGTAAGTGTTTTAATGGTTTCCAAACGCCTTTTAAGGGTTTTTATTGGTTTGAAACGCCTTTTAAGGGTTTTTATTGGTTTGAAACGCCTTTTAAGGGTTTTTATTGGTTTGAAACGCCTTTTAAGGGTTTTCAGTGGTTTGAACGCCTTTTAAGGGTTTTCGGTGGTTTGAACGCCTTTTAAGGGTTTTCAGTGGTTTGAACGCCTTTTAAGGGTTTTTATTGGTTTGAAACGCCTTCTAAGGGTTTTTATTGGTTTGAAACGCCTTTTAAGGGTTTTTATTGGTTTGAACCCCTTTTTAGGGTTTTTATTGGTTTGAACGCCTTTTAAGGGTTTTTATTGGTTTGAACGCCTTTTAAGGGTTTTTATTGGTTTGAAACGCTTTTTAAGGGTTTTTATTGGTTTGAACGCCTTTTAAGGGTTTTTATTGGTTTGAAACGCTTTTTAAGGGTTTTTATTGGTTTGAAACGCCTTTTCAGGGTTTTTATTGGTTTGAAACGCCTTTTAAGGGTTTTCAGTGGTTTGAACGCCTTTCAAGGGTTTTTATTGGTTTGAAACGCCTTTTCAGGGTGTTTATTTACTAAAATGCTATTCTGCTATTGCTGTTTCGCCAGTACAGACAAACTAGTTGGCTTTCATTCTGAAAATAAAAAAGAAATAGCTGACTAGTATACTGCATTCACGGACACTCATAGTACTCGAAAAATGTGCTTTATCATTGGTATCGCATCAGTCTAGCTCTTAAATGTGTCTGATTGTCCTACCATAATCCATATATTAGCACCCACTTTTCGAGCACCGTGAGTGTCCTAGTTCCGTTAGATTATTTCACATCATGTCCTCTTCACCAATGTCAATTAAAGCTACTCCAACAAACGACTGGTGAATGTACCAGCCAAGTGAAGATAGATCAAAAGGTCTCAGTTATATCAAGACCAATAAAATAAACTCTAAGATCAATTGAAAGCGAAATGCGTTGAATATAATTAGTATTAATAACATACAAGAGGTGTTCTATATATCTCCCATTGAAAACTAGGAGTACAATTTCCGCATCAACTTTTTGAGCTTTTTAAAATACACTTGAAAGAGACATATAGCCCATCTTTTTTTCTCCTATCAATGCCAAAGTCAATTGGATTCAAATCAGAAGATGGTAGAGGCCATAGAACCTAGGACAAAAGGACATGAAGTTCTTTTCGCACCAGTGCTGCACTAATTTGTGTTGGTGAGAAGTTAATCCATCTTGCTGAGGCGTAATTCCTTATTTCCAGTGACTTCTTGCACCCATGAGCAATTATTTTCCATCTTCAAAAAGGATGTTGGTTAATTTTTAGACCAGCAATCAAATGGTTTTTGAAACCTTTGGTTGTAACTCTTTTTCTAAACCATTACTGAAAGTGTTTTCGTCGCTTGAATTAATTAAGCGCAGTCAACGTATATTTTGTCTTAAACAACATCTGATCATTTCGGTCGTTGAGAATTACTTGTACGGTGAAACCTTTCTTGTTTTTCCATAGAACTTGTAACTGCGTGCTATTAATAAGTTAATTCAGAACATAATTACCTCTTGTTTGCGGCTTAAGAGAGAATTTCTCATATATAATTTCTTAAAACATTTCGACAACATATGCAAGCAATTCGACCGACGCCTTCAAGAACAAATAACATCTGATCTGCATTTGTACCTGAAGTGTTGGACTCCTGCAATGATGTCTTCATCAGACGAGATATGGTCAGAGGTATTACAATTTACAATCAACACTTAATATATTGTTATTCTAATTTTCGGTAATTTGATTTGGTTACCCTTTCTCTATACATTTTCTTTGATTAGAAAAGTTCTATAGAAATTAAAAAGAGGGGTAACTATTCTACATTTTCACGTAATTCATATACCTACCTTATTATTTTGAACATTTATATGAGTGAGTTATATAAATATCGTAAGAATTTCATTTAAATTTTCATTTAATAATAATCTGAGATTGTTAACATTCGTTGGCGTTTCTTTGAAATGCTATTAAAATGAGTACAAAGTTTAAATCTCCAATTGAAGTAAAACCTCAGTCACGCATAGCGTCCATTGATCGGCATAGCGGACATGTATTTTCCGTTGTACGAGCTTTACCTGTAGTAATTTGGTAGGCATTAACCCTATAAGATGATGTAGGTAATAGTATCCCGTTAGGATAAATATTACCGTTCAGTAGGTAGGTACTATTTGATCATTAGTGACCGTAACGAAACTTAGTGAAGAACGATTCAGCAACAAGTAAATTGTAAAGCAAAAAGTAAATATGTATCAAACATTTGATTAGTGGAATCGGTATATTCATTTATGGAATATGTTATTCTCTATTCTTCTTAATAATACTTATTAAAAGATATTATCTTATTTTGAAATAGTGCCCTATAGTGGTAAACAACTAAAATGTTTTAAAAACATAGACGCATGTGTAATATTCATTATTATAACTAGAAATAATGTAATAGTTAGTATAGTGCTTATATCTCAAATTCGATTAACTAATAATTGTATGCGAAGATATTCAAACATTTGTAAAGGTCTATCAAGATTCAATGCTATCTATCTGGAAATAATATAAACAACGCCATCTATCGAATAGTCGTCCAAACTTGTGTTGAATAATAAAACCCTCTTTGTCTCAAAATAGAGTGGTTAAAGCCGAAATATTTGATACGATATCAATAAACTATTTATAAGACTATCTATTCTTTTCTGTCCTGTCTGTGTATATAGGCAATATTTACAATATATTTCTGACATATTAGTCTAGAGACAGTAGGTTCTGTTAGGTCTCCTCCGTGTTTACATTGGCGGGCTCAGCTCTAGCTAAATGTACACATTGGTTATTATATATCGATATATATATAGAGGTTACATTTAGGATATAGTGGAGCATAGCAGTAGTCGGTACGTGGGTAGAACATCGGAAAATTTGAAGTCTCCATAGGTTCGTAATCTCTAAACTTTGTTCATCTGAATAACGAATATTAAAGAAAATAAGTTTAGTTTAAAAAGCGCCAAGTTTTTCATGCGTCTTTTTGCGATCCCATAAATGGTGCTCAAAGTAAGTAAATATACATTTACGTGTAATGTCTATAATTATTATAGAAATAGTTTTGAAGTTAATAAATATGAATATTTCTCGAATTGTATTATGTATTGCCCTTGAATTACGTAACGTAAGAATAGGTAGCGGGGTATAATTTGCAGATTGTGTCCTCTTCTACGGCACCTTTCTAATGCATTGAATATGTTTATTTAGTATTATAATAATCCATACCATTATTATACAATGAAAAGACTGTTATTACTTTTCTATTGATTCATTTTCGTTGGTAGGCAGCTGATTATGTAAACAAACTTCTATCGATGCGGTTAAATTCACAGTAACATGCATTAATATCACTTTTTCTGGTTGCGAGTTATAATTCTGACTGATGAATTCTCACAAGTAGGTATACAACTTGTAATTAGAACCTTTTTCACAGAGAGTACCGGTACAAGTTTACAGTCTTTCGAGTGGTAATTCAAGTCTCGAAATCCACTATTAGGCTCTGAACATTTTCCGTCTATTAAATTTCTAAGAAAACGAGTTTTTTGTGTGACAGAATTTCTCTTTCTTCCATAGTTTTATATGATTAGCAAAACCTTTTACGTTAATCGGCCTGGGTACCTGAATAAGCCGTACTTTTTTGTTAAGGTTTTCTTATATATTAGTGTGAAACTTCTAATAATTTGCTAGTTTATACTCTCGTTGTTCATTTTCTGTAAGTCAAATTCAAATTGTTCCAATAATTTTAGAACTGGAGAAGTTACTTGACTCTATTTCTCAGTGTCAGACCAATTCGTCATCTGATGTAGTGTCTCACCTAATTATAAGTAAGGTGAACCATTCCGTAAGATTTGTCATAGGTAGCATTTAAAATTATTTGTAAATATATTAAAAAATATTGGATTAGATAATCATTAGCTGGATTAATGATTAGATATCTACTTTGTCTTTAGTTTATTCAGTCATTTCCTATTTCGTATTAGACCCTAAAACTAGTTTCTATGGCTAGAAATCCTGTTTATATAGGAATAACTTCCATTCTAATTATTTGTTCATAACTTAAATAATATGATAGGTATAAATAGTTTTCACTAATAATTACATTTAAATAATCGCCACTGTATTATAAATGTATCTACCGTTTTTGAATTCATATAAAAATAGGCAATTAGTGGAAAGTATTAAAGTAATAAGTAAAATTTAAGTAATAAGTAAATGAAATTAATGAATACGGTTCTTAGCCCCGTAATGACTAGAGAGACTCACAGGTGTAAATTCTGGTGGGAATAGAGATTATAATTTAAAAACTTGACTTGAGTTTATGAAAATAAGGTAAAGGAACTATATCTAACTCTTGTGAGTAAAGGGTCTATCTAACACTTGTGAGTAAAGGGTCTATCTAACACTTGTGAGTAAAGAGTCTATCTAACACTAGTGAGTAAAGGGTCTATCTAACACTTGTGAGTAAAGGGTCTATCTAACTCTTGTGAGTAAAGGGTCTATCTAACTCTTGTGAGTAAAGGGTCTATCCAACACTTGTGAGTAGAGGGTCTATCTAACTCTTGTGAGTAAAGGGTCTATCTAACTCTTGTGAGTAAAGGGTCAATCTAACACTTGTGAGTAAAGGGTCTATCTAACACTTGTGAGTAAAGGGTCTATCTAACACTAGTGAGTAAAGGGTCTATCTAACTCTTGTGAGTAAAGGGTCTATCTAACACTAGTGAGTAAAGGGTCTATCTAACACTTGTGAGTAAAGGGTCTATCTAACTCTTGAGAGTAAAGGGTCTATCTAACTCTTGTGAGTAAAGGGTCTATCCAACACTTGTGAGTAGAGGGTCTATCTAACTCTTGTGAGTAAAGGGTCTATCTAACTCTTGTGAGTAAAGGGTCTATCTAACTCTTGTGAGTAAAGGGTCTATCTAACACTTGTGAGTAAAGGGTCTATCTAACACTTGTGAGTAAAGGGTCTATCTAGCACTTGTGAGTAAAGGGTCTATCTAACACTAGTGAGTAAAGGGTCTATCTAACTCTTGTGAGTAGAGGGTCTATCTAACTCTTGTGAGTAAAGGGTCTATCTAACACTTGTGAGTAAAGGGTCTATCTAACTCTTGTGAGTAGAGGGTCTATCTAACTCTTGTGAGTAAAGGGTCTATCTAACACTAGTGAGTAAAGGGTCTATCTAACATTTGTGAGTAAAGGGTCTATCTAACATTTGTGAGTAAAGGGTCTATCTAACATTTGTGAGTAAAGGGTCTATCTAACATTTGTGAGTAAAGGGTCTATCTAACATTTGTGAGTAAAGGGTCTATCTAACATTTGTGAGTAAAGGGTTTATCTAACATTTGTGAGTAAAGGGTCTATCTAACACTAGTGAGTAAAGGGTCTATCTAACACTAGTGAGTAAAGGGTCTATCTAACACTTGTGAGTAAAGGGTCTATCTAACATTTGTGAGTAAAGGGTCTATCTAACATTTGTGAGTAAAGGGTCTATCTAACATTTGTGAGTAAAGGGTCTATCTAACACTTGTGAGTAAAGGGTCTATCTAACACTAGTGAGTAAAGGGTCTATCTAACACTTGTGAGTAAAGGGTCTATCTAACATTTGTGAGTAAAGGGTCTATCTAACATTTGTGAGTAAAGGGTCTATCTAACATTTGTGAGTAAAGGGTCTATCTAACATTTGTGAGTAAAGGGTCTATATAACATTTGTGACTAAAGGGTCTATCTAACATTTGTGAGTAAAGGGTCTATCTAACATTTGTGAGTAAAGGGTCTATCTAACACTTGTGAGTAAAGGGTCTATCTAACACTTGTGAGTAAAGGGTCTATCTAACACTAGTGAGTAAAGGGTCTATCTAACACTTGTGAGTAAAGGGTCTATCTAACATTTGTGAGTAAAGAGTCTATCTAACATTTGTGAGTAAAGGGTCTATCTAACATTTATGAGTAAAGGGTCTATCTAACATTTGTGAGTAAAGGGTCTATCTAACATTTGTGAGTAAAGGGTCTATCTAACATTTGTGAGTAAAGGGTCTATCTAACATTTGTGAGTAAAGGGTCTATCTAACATTTGTGAGTAAAGGGTCTATCTAACATTTGTGAGTAAAGGGTCTATCTAATATTTGTGAATAAAGGGTCTATCTAACATTTGTGAGTAAAGGGATCCCAATAGATCCTTCACTCAATTTACAAATTGTAGTTTGAGTAAGTGTAATTAATGGAGAGTAAAGGGTCTGAGTGTAGATAGATCCTTTACTCTATTTTCCTTGATTTATCATCAACTGATAAGGTTGATAAAGCATTAATGGTTGTTTTAAAGGCAACAGAGCGATACAAGGAAAGAACATCAACCAATTAATCTCTGTACTGAAACATAAATTAAAGGGAAAAGAGGGTGAAACATGTGAATAAATTGAGATTTTTTTAGGATCAATCCAAGTAAATGAATGAGTGTTTGAAAGAGTGAATGAAAGAGTGAATGAATGAGTGAATGAAAGAGTGAATGAAAGAGTGAATGAATGAGTGAATGAAAGAGTGAATGAATGAGTGAATGAAAGAGTGAATGAATGAGTGAATGAAAGAGTGAATGAAAGAGTGAATGAATGAGTGAATGAATGAGTGATAGAATGAGTGAATGAGTGAGTGAATTAATGAGTGAATGAATGAGTGAATGAATGATTGAATGAATGAGTGAATGAATTAGTGAATTAATCAGTGAATGAAAGAGTGAATGAATGAGTAAATTAATGAGTGAATGAAAGAGTGAATGAAAGAGTGAATGAAAGAGTGAATGAAAGAGTGAATGAAAGAGTGAATGAATGAGTGAATGAAAGAGTGAATGAAAGAGTGAATGAATGAGTGAATGAAAGAGTGAATGAAAGAGTGAATGAATGAGTGAATGAATGAGTGAATGAATGAGTGAATGAATGAGTGAATGAATGATTGAATGAATGAGTGAATGAATGAGTGAATTAATAAGTGAATGAAAGAGTGAATGAATGAGTAAATTAATGAGTGAATGAAAGAGTGAATGAAAGAGTGAATGAAAGAGTGAATGAAAGAGTGAATGAAAGAGTGAATGAATGAGTGAATGAAAGAGTGAATGAAAGAGTGAATGAATGAGTGAATGAAAGAGTGAATGAAAGAGTGAATGAATGAGTGAATGAATGAGTGAATGAATGAGTGAATGAGTGAGTGAATTAATGAGTGAATGAATGAGTGAATGAATGAGTAAATTAATGAGTGAATGAAAGAGTGAATGAAAGAGTGAATGAAAGAGTGAATGAAAGAGTGAATGAAAGAGTAAATGAATGAGTGAATGAATGAGTGAATTAATAAGTGAATGAATGAGTGAATGAAAGAGTGAATGAATGAATAAATTAATGAGTGAATGAAAGAGTGAATGAAAGAGTGAATGAAAGAGTGAATGAAAGAGTGAATGAAAGAGTGAATGAAAGAGTAAATGAAGGAGTGAATGAATGAGTGAATGAATAAGTGAATGAAAGAGTGAATGAAAGAGTGAATGAAAGAGTGAATGAAAGAGTGAATGAAAGAGTGAATGAAAGAGTAAATGAATGAGTGAATGAATGAGTGAATTAATAAGTGAATGAAAGAGTGAATGGATGAGTGAATGAAAGAGTGAATGAATGAGTGAATGAAAGAGTGAATGAAAGAGTGAATGAAAGAGTGAATGAAAGAGTGAATGAATGAGTGAATGAATGAGTGAGTGAATTAATAAGTGAATGAATGAGTGAATTAATAAGTGAATGAAAGAGTGAATGAAAGAGTGAATGAAAGAGTGAATGAAAGAGTGAATGAAAGAGTGAATGAAAGAGTGAATGAAAGAGTAAATGAATGAGTGAATGAATGAGTGAATTAATAAGTGAATGAATGAGTGAATTAATAAGTGAATGAAAGAGTGAATTAATGAATAAATTAATGAGTGAATGAAAGAGTGAATGAAAGAGTGAATGAAAGAGTGAATGAAAGAGTGAATGAAAGAGTGAATGAAAGAGTGAATGAATGAGTAAATTCATGAGTGAATGAAAGAGTGAATGAAAGAGTGAATGAAAGTGTGAATGAAAGAGTGAATGAAAGAGTGAATGAATGAGTGAATGAATGAGTGAATTAATAAGTGAATTAATAAGTGAATGAAAGAGTGAATGAAAGAGTGAATGAAAGAGTGAATGAATGAGTGAATGAAAGATTGAATGAATGAATGAGTGAATGAAAGAGTGAATGAATGAGTGAATGAATGAGTGAATGAAAGAGTGAATGAATGAGTGAATGAAAGAGTGAATGAAAGAGTGAATGAAAGATTGAATGAAAGAGTGAATGAAAGAGTGAATGAATGAGTGAATTAATGAGTGAATCAATAAGTGAATTAAAGAGTGAATGAATGAGTGAATGAATGAGTGAATGAGTAAATGAAAGAGTGAATGAATGAATGAAAGAGAAAAGGAAAGAGTAAAGGAAGGAGTAAGGGAAAGAGTAAAGGAAAGAGAAAAGGAAAGAGTAAAGGAAAGAGTAAAGGAAAGAGAAAAGGAAAGAGTAAAGGAAAGAGTAAAGGAAAGAGTAAAGGAAAAAGTAAAGGAAAGAGTAAAGGAAAGAGAAAAGGAAAGAGAAAAGGAAAGAGTAAAGGGAAGAGTAAAGGAAAAAGTAAAGGAAAGAGTAAAGGAAAGAGAAAAGGAAAGAGAAAAGGAAAGAGAAAAGGAAAGAGAAAAGGAAAGAGTAAAGGAAAGAGTAAAGGAAAGAGAAAAGGAAAGAGTAAAGGAAAAAGTAAAGGAAAGAGTAAAGGAAAGAGAAAAGGAAAGAGTAAAGGAAAGAGTAAAGGAAAGAGAAAAGGAAAGAGTAAAGGAAAGAGTAAAGGAAAGAGTAAAGGAAGGAGTAAAGGAAAGAGTAAAGGAAAGAGTAAAGGAAAGAGAAAAGGAAAGAGTAAAGGAAGGAGTAAAGGAAAGAGTAAAGGAAAGAGTAAAGGAAAGAGTAAAAGAAAGAGTAAAGGAAAGAGTAATGGAAAAAGTAATGGAAAGAGAAAAGGAAAGAGTAAAGGAAGAGAAAAGGCAAGAGAAAAGGAAAGAGAAACGGAAAAAGTAAAAGAAAGTGTAAATGATGACTTCATTCCTACATGATTTCTCTTAACCCCTCTCTTCATGGTGTTCCATTATATGACACATACCAAATAGTTCATTTTCAGACTACAGATTTGTGTAAATCAGAATACATCTGAATTTCATCACGTTTAAACACAAAAATTCTGATGTCACATCAAAATGAAAGAAAACCAAGATAAAGATTTTTTACCACCAAATGTTGTAGGTAAATTGAGCAGTGATGGGTTATAACAACCACCAAATGTTGTAAGTAAATTGAGCAGTGATGGGTTATAACAACCACCAAATGTTGTAGGTAAATTGAGCAGTGATGGGTTAAAACAACCACCAAATGTTGTAAAATCCAGTGAATGGTTGATAAGTTTATACATTAGTATACTAGCTTTTTAAATTCAAATAGGTAGTTAAAGTTAATATTCAGTTTTTCATTATAATTTCAATCTTCACCAGAAAGTTCACTCGACTTCCTTACTTATTTGTGAAATGGATTGATCGGATGCTCTGGAAGCATTTTAAACTTGTAAATTTAATTACATAAATTTTGTCAATCCGATACCTAAATTGAATATATATATATGAGAAATAATCAATGTTATAATAAGATTCGCTTCCTAACATGTCTGTCCGTGTGTCACAAAATGGTTCTTAACAGTCTTTCTATCAACAGCGCCTCATAAAGTTGGTGTAAATAAGAGAAATCAAAGAAACACTAATATAAAAGGATATACTAATCATTCTGTAGTATCATTAATTAATAAACAATAATTCAAAATATAATAGTATTTTCCCTTGGGAGTAAAAAATGTTATTATGTTGAATTATATTATATGGGATATGTTTAAATATTTATGCATTTGAATATAATCCTAAACACAACATATTAATTGAACACTCAATGAATGGACAACAGGTACTGTACTAGTAATAATGATAAGTCGATGAAGAGTTACGTAGATTTACAGATTGGGGGTCAAATTTTCGTCAGTCTAGAAGAATTTAAATAAACATCGTTACTAGTAATCAGTTTTTTGGATAAAGTTAACCATTTTTGTGATAAATAAAGATAATAGGGAAGAAATGGTTTACACATTTTAAAGAATTTCGACGATTTTTTCTTTCATAATTCTTCAAGTTTTCAATATACAGGGTTACCCACAAAAAAGTGTACCCAATTTTGAATTATAATAAATATTGTATTCAGAAGTATATATTAAATAAGCTTCGGCTAAAATTAAAAATTATAATTTTTTACATGTGTCAATTTTACCACCGTCATTGCTTAAGTTTGTACGTGTGCTACAACAATATGTATCTACAACATGTGTGTGTGAGAGTGTGTGTGTGTGTTACTTGGAGCAATATTACTCACAAACGGTTAGACCTAGCTAAGAGACTTTATAATTTACCTCTTTTTAGAAAGTCGTGTCGAATTTAAAGTGTTGAAAGGATTTTTCGAAATTCAAACGGGTTTTCGAATTATTAACACTTGATTTATAATGGGATACATAGGAATTAATTCGACATACTTTCCAGGATATTTTCAGAGACTATCCAACAGAATGGGCTGAAATTTTCTGGAAACCTCCGGCCTATGGTCCTACAGAACGCTATTGATTTGTTTTACGGAATTCGAACGGGTTTTTGAATTATTCGAATTTTAAGCTTTAATGGAATAGATAGGAATTTAAGTGAAATCGGCAAATACATGGTGACGTACGAAATAAAAAAAATTGCTTTAATAGAATCTGAAAAATATCTACAATATGTAAAAATGGTCTACAAAAATGACTGCGTTAACCGTTTTCTGAATTTCAAAGTACTTTTCGAGATATGACGAAAATTAGAAAACGAAAATTCTACGCTGGTTATCATTTTTCCTCACGAAAATAAATAACATATTTTGCACGATTGAAAATATAATAATTAATTTTAATATTGATATTGACTGGTTGGAATTTTAATAAATATTCGAAATAAATGATGTTTAGAATATTTATAAGCAAATTATAACGAATTTTACATAATAATTATTATATTAATTAATTTAAATGAATTGAATATCAGCTGCTACCTATATATTGTGATTTTATTTCTTCTATTTCAAGCATTGAACTGATCGATGTAGCTAATTGTTGAAATTTTTCATAATGTGATTATTTGAATAATGTTTGTAATTTTCAGTTATTTATGATGTATATACGACAGTATTCTACACAAATTGATGACGTCACGGGACAAAAATTTTTTCTTTACTGGTTCCTAATTCTTATGAAATGTAATGGAAAACGGGATGTGTAATGAATATGAACAAACATAATAAGTAATGTACTTAAATATTAATATTAAAAATATATAATAGTATACATTAAAAAAACAGAGGTTGATTATTCGGTTCTGTTTCTCTTCAAGCCCGGTCACACGAGCGGTTTTGGAGCGTTCTTAACGCTCCAAAAACGTCGCGTATCATGGATACATATGAAGTTGGTTTAACATTAATTTTTCTCAAACTCAAAAGTTTATTTAATTCCCTCACATGACGGTGATGGTAAAATAGATACATGCAAAAAATCTATTTTTTAATTTTCTTGAACACTATTTTTTATCTGCTTAGAAATAGGATATTTATATTAATTCAAAGTTGAATACGCTTTTTGTGGGTCACCCCGAATAATATTTTGAAAATGACTGTTTCTATTTCGGACTACTTTGAGTCATCAATTCAAGATATGAAATATAATACCAATTATTTTTGTTTGATTCTATAGTACAAGAAAAAGGAGATCTTGTACAATCAATTAAAAACGTATTTGGAGAGTTTTGAGTTTCTCATTAGGGCGGAATGAGTTTCGGTATCTTTATTTGAAGTCTTAAAAGTTATTATTGACGAAAGATTACAGTTACTCTGTAGATGGTTGAGATGGTGAAGTTGTTACCGAGTAGACCAATATATCATGAAGTATCAGTCAAGATGGGTCAAGTCCATATGGGCTTGAACCTCAGACTCTACTAACACAGACTATCTAATGAACACACTGAGCCCAAACTACAGAATGAACAGTGAACACTAGGTATACCATTACTAGTCTCTCTACACTCTAATTATCTTAGCTGCAGGGCATAACAGGTACACAGTTAGATATTTGGCTTAACCATCTAAAATGTTAATTGTCTATAGTTAAAACTAGGCTCAAATACGTGCCGCTACTTTTTTCAGAAGCGTTAGAGGTTTTTTCACGCCACACCACTGACGCTTCTTACAAAATCAAACAGTTGCAAGTGATATTGAGAGAAATTTGCTCAGTGCCACCAACTGATATTCAAACAATGATTCACAGTACGACCAACTGATGGTAAAATAATGTAACACAATGTGAACATAAGATGAGTATAACTTAATAGTTTGTCTTTAAAATATTACGAAATGTTCATCTACATTGTTAGTAACTTTCTAAATATATTGAAATTAGTTTAGCATCAAACTAAGAATGTATGAATAAATGAGTTAAATAATTCTATAGGAATGGTTTTATAACAAAAGTGTTCATGGGTGGTGATGACTAGGGTTGTGATATTTTGTAAAAAATATGCTCTAAAAATATAAATTCCATGTAATCCTAAGTGCGACATGAAAAATATTGTGTTGAACCCTTCTAGTTTGGCAATAGGAAGTTCCAATACCCTAAATTTTGATGTCGTTTATAATATTCATGGAGTTTATAGTTTTGCGAGCATATTTTTACAAAAATGTCACAACCCTGATGATGACGAATCCTGATTCCCCTCTTTTCCACCACTTTCAAAAGGTGTTTATCCACCAAATATGTGATTTCTGCAAAGGTCCTTAGCTGTGTGGCCTAACCACGTAGAGTGTTAATTGCCTGTAGGCATTTAGCTGGTGTCTGAATTGGCTAACACTAATTACATGCAATTAAAGGTGGAAATGCCTCATTACGTTCAGATCTCTTTCTGCAGCTAACTAAATTAAACCGTCACAGTATCAATTAAAATCTTGTGATAAAGATATAATTAATGATATTAAAGTTAATAAAGATATTATCATTAATGATATTAAAATTAATAATGATATCATTATTTTACTGTAGTTTTGCTTTGGCGTGACGTCATACATAATAATACCTATTATAATGCAATACAAGAAAAGGTCTCCATGTTTAATATTGAATTGAAAATATGACATTATATTATTAATATTTTAGGTAAATTGAAAATGTGACTGAGTTACCTACATCAATAATGTGACTGATTTACCTAATTCTTAAATATGACTTCTTTTAGGTAGTTCATCATATTATATACATTTTTATTAGAAATAATGTTTACACTGCGAAAATTCTTCTCATAATTCCAATGTTCAAAAACCACACAATAATTAATACCAACAAACCATTTCTTTTCAATTTAAATAGAGTGCAGATTGTGTAGCAGGTTTTTGTTGACTTAATGTCGTTAATTAAATCAATGTGAGAATTGTATCCCACAGACTCTGTTATTAACTGCAATACCTTTTACAAATATTCAATGTATACATCAACTGGCTGAATTATTAAATAGTTACCAGTTTAATGTGTTATATCTAATATTAACACAAATAACGTAAGGACCCGGTCACGCGAGCGTTTTTGCACAGCGTTTTTGAGTGTAAGGAAATTATTGCCAAGTTAGTCTATTAGACTACCAGTTGGCTTAGTTTTCTTTTCTTTTTTATATTTGTATCCCTACTCTTTGATTGTAACCTTTTATTTTCTAATAAACATATTATATTATATTATATTATATTATATTATATTATATTATATTATATTATAAGTATCCAAGTTACGCAAGGTTTTTGGAGCGTTGAGAACGCTCCAAAAATGCTCGTGTGCCAGGCCCTAATAGTGTTGTACTTTTTGTGTTCAATTTGACACAACTTTAAAAAAAAATTCATATCTCTATTTTTTTTAATAGTAGGGTAAGAAGAAAATACCAGGACACTCGCAGTACTCGCAAAGTAGTTGTTGACACAGGTCATGCAATAATCTGACTATTAACCGTAATGAGTTTGACTGTCAGAATCAACGGGAAAGTTTGACTATGTATTAAAAAACACATGTCTTATTTATAAACCTACGGTACTGTAGTTTTTACAAGTTGTTTGTATATCTACTAAACTAATGTGTACCAAATTTCAAGTAGGAATATTGGAAATATAAATACATAGGAATGAATGAGCTGAACTGTGATTGGGTGGAGTGTGAACCAATCACAGCTCGCGCTTGTGAAGAACTGTATCTAAATATTTTGCAATTAAATATGGCACATACTATCAATATTAAGATTCCAGGACAATAACCCCCCGTGCAAAAAAAAACCCGCGGTCAAAACCCCTGTGCAAAATACCCTCCGGACAAAACCCCCCGTGCAATAAACCCCCGGTCTATATAAATAGCATAATTCATTTTTATTAATATATTAAACATTATCCAATGCGAACCAATAATTATTACATTTTCTTCGAAAACATGGCAAATTTTTTGCAAAATAAGGTATACCCAATTACCTATTTTATAGTAAAAATAAGTACAGTATACATTTTGTCACTATCAAACCCCCCCAATCGGACCGCTTACCTATAACCTTCGGTGCACTATATCTCTTTATATTTATAGTATATAGTAATTTTATTAATAAAAAATTAATGAAAATTAATTAAAATGAGTTATGCTATTTATATCGACTGGGGTTTTTTTGCACCGGGGTTTTTTTGCTTGCGGGTATTTGTCCGGGGGGTTTATTGTACGGTTTTTTTTTGTCCTGGGGGGTATATTGCACGGGGTTTTTTTTTGCACGGGGGGTTATTGTCCTGTCACCCAATATTAAATAGCCATATCTCTACTCCATAAAAACGTGGACAAATTCGCGCGTATTGGCTAACCAAACTGTATATCTACGTTGCCACACGTCACCAAAGTACATTAAATTCTACAATTTACGTGATTTACGCTGATACGTGAATATTTTTAAACTTTTAAATACAAAAATAGAGTTAGTATTTATGTAGGAACAAAGTCGAGAATGGCCAGTAAATTTAAAGGAATGACGTGAAAGATATAAAGTAATTTAAAAAGATCTGCCTAGAAAACACACGTGCGTCAAACACATTAGGGTTACCATTTTCTAATTGACCTGTGATAACACCAACTTTACGAATACTAAGAGTATCGGGGTAGTGCAAGATGTTTTTCTATTTTCTTATAAGTAATTAAACTGCCTACTGTAGATATTATTTTATTGATTACTGCATTCAGCGTTCATTTATTTTAACTCATGAAAAAAACTTACAAAATTAAAGAAATTGAATAATTTCAATACGATACAATCATTATTGAATAAAAACAAAATCAAGAATTACTTATATATATATAATGATTAACTATGTACAAAACTGTCTATATACATTTAACAAATTTTAGGTTTTATCTCATTTTTTTATTACAGAGAGAACATTACACATAAAAAATTCCCTTTTGGGCAACAATTAAACGATTTTGCGAGGCGTTATAAACAATCATCATAGAATACCAAAGTGATGGAAACAAAAATAGGAATTGTATGCAAAATTATTTAGTCTGAAGAGACATATTTATTGAGTAAAAACCTTTTATACTTATTCTTAAATGTAATGACAGTTGAGGCATTTTCCAAGTCGGAAAAAAGAATATTCCATAACTTTGGTCCATTGTAAAAAAGTGACTTCTGGCTCTGGGTAGGACGCTGATACGAGACAGAAACGTCATTACCTGATCTAGTGCTACAAATGCCATTAGGATAGTCTGTTGTACCTGAAATATGACTTTTAAAATATGAACTCTAGTGTAAGTTTATACATATCTTCAACTATAAGTATTCTATACATTTAAAGAAAAGTGGTTTAGTGTGAGCCCTATGTTCAGATGAGGTTATACTTTTTATGATTCGATCGTTTATACTTTATAGATATTGCGGGTTTATGTGTCTATCAGAGGCAGTGCCCAATAAAGTAATACATATTCAGTAAAGAGTTTAAAAGGACAAACTTATTAGCTCTATGAAATATGCCGGAAATCTTGAATATCTTATTCCAATTTTATTGAATATGATTAGAAAACTTCAAGTCACAGTATATTTTATCCCCATAAAGAGTAAACAATATTCTAAAGTAATTGGTTCATTCTTTATTTTTAAACACAATGTAGGATCATTATAATATAATCTATTAGTGACTAATAATACAGAAGTCTTATTAGTATTTATTGAGAGTCTACTGATAATAGTCCAATCAATTAGCTTACATATGTTTGCATTAGTTTTAACCCTAATGAGCTTCACTGTCAGAATCAACGGGAAGGTTTGACTATGTGCTAAAAAAACACATGTCTTATTTAAACCTACGGTACTGTATTTTTTTACAAATTGTTTGTATATATACTAAACTAATATTTACCAAATTTCAAGTAAAAATATTGAATATTTAAGGAGAAATAAATACATAGGTACATATAAGACATTGGCAACTGAGAGAGCAGAGCAGTGATTGGGTGGAGTGTGAACCAATCACTGCTCGCGCATGTGTCTCTACTCCATAAAAACGTGGACAAATTCGTGCGTATTGCCTAACCAAACTGTCTTTCTACACACAGAGAAAAGATTAATTGAATCAAATCAAATTTGATTTGTTTTGACTCATATGAATGGGTTATTTTTGCGCCTACCTACGTGGTGAGTTGCAGGTACTACTTAAAAGTAGTTAAATTGACGTACGTTAGAGCAAAACAGTCGTTTTGACTTACTCCTAAACTTTAAAAAAAATAGCACCAACTCTCATAGTATGTTAATTTATACACCAGATACATTGGATTAACAGTCTTTGTGAGTTACTACAATACAATCTGTTATAGTTGTTTGAACATACTTTAAAATGATCAAAAAAGTAACTTTTAATTCTCATAGTAAGTTGATTCAATCTTTAAAATGAATTGAATTAACTAATGTTTGATGACACACCATGTCATAGTTGTTTTAACACACGTGAAAACATGAATAAAGTCCAACTAACTCACGTAATAAATTGATTCAAAGGATAAATTGATGACCCATTAGATAACTTTCTTCTCTGTGTATAGGAACAAATCAAGAAAGGCCAGCAAATTTGAATAAATTACATGAGAGATATAAAGTAATATAAAAAAAGATGAGCCTAGAAAACACACGTCAAACTCATTACGGTTAACTATAAAAGAATCAAAATTCACATCACTGAGGGCAATAGCTGTATCATCGGTGAACAAATTCAAGTGTCCATCATTAGTACAGTTAAATTGTTTATATCATTAATATATATGAGAAATAAAACGGGTTCTAAAACACATCCTTGAGGTACGCCACATGATATTGCCCTATTACCAGGCACAACAAAGAACACTTCAAAACCCCATAACGAATTCCATACTTAGCAGGTTTACACAAAAGATTTCATGGTTTACAGAATCAAAAGCTTTTTTGAAGTCTATGGCTATTCCGAATATATATTTCGAATCATCATGGTATAGGTATACCTTCTCTAGGAAATTCAAAATGCCATCCGTGATGCCTCTAAATTTCTGTAAACCAGACTGCTTCTAATTTAAAATACTGTATTTAGCCATTTAACCTCTCAATTGGGATGCAATACAATTATCGACTAGCACGGGCACTTGTAGAGCGCATACCTTCGCCCCGCTAATAGTCTATCCAATAGTCCTTGAGGGGACCGCCCTCAAAATTTAAAAAAAAATTTATTATTGAAGTTATGGTTCTGAAACCTTGTATGTATATATGAAATTGAATTATCTATCGTTTTTGTTCATGACATTTTTTCGATTAGACCCATAGAAAACGAGTTATTCGAATTTCGAACAAATTTCGAACCATTTTAAAAAAAAACCCCACCTGTCTAATTTTTGGTTGAAGCTAGAGCATTGCGGTTTTTTGCATTCGATTCTCCATACTGATATCTACAATATGATTTTCTTCGATTTTTGATTTTCGAATGGTTTTTCTAAATTTCGACTTTTTCATAAAAAGTAAACCAAAAATTTTGAAAATAATTTTTTGTCGGAAAAAATTTTCTACAACAAATTCGAAAATCGAAGAAAATCATATTGTAGATATCATTATGGACTATCGAATGCAAAAAACCGCAATGCTCTAGCTTCAACCAAAACACCGGTGGGATCTTTTGAATTACAAGATTTGTAGATATCAAAATTAGTAGGTATTTCCTTTCAAAGTTTGATGATCTGACACGCAGCGTCCATCCACTTCGAAGGTTTAGGGGCAACTGGCTAATCTCTCTTTGCATTCATTGGTGTGTGCGTGTTACACGGGTATGTTAGATACCAGATATAGCGATATAATTAATTATTACGAATTATAATTGGCTGAGAGATGGTTTTTAGAGTACATATTGACTCCCTACCCCCCGGCCCACTTTTCCCTTTCTTCCTCTCCCCAGGGGGTTAGAGTTATACGAGACCTCTGGTATTTTGCACACACTATAAGAAGGTTATAAAGCAACTATTTACACAATAAAAAAAAAAAGATAAAATTTTGAGATTTCTTCGGGGGGCGGTGTCCTTGAGCTATAAAGAACCTTGACGTTGACCTCTGACCCGATCGCACCCAAAATCTAACCAAATGGTTCCAGGATAATGACCAATCATCCCACCTAATTTTAAGCAATTGGTTTGAATACTGTTTGAGTTATGCGAATAAAAGTAATGCATATGAATCCGATCAAAACACATAACCCTCCACAATTTTGTGAAGGTATTGAACTTTAGAAGTAGGATAAAAGAGACCCAAATACGCTTTCTTTTCTTTGGCTATATGTGACCATACCCGTTAGATAATATTTTGTAATGAAATAGTTATTTCAGTGAACTACTTATAGTGTGTTTACCACATCACCGATCACCCCCTGTTGAATGCTTCAAAGAGCAAGTGTTTGGTTAGCCTATGCCATTAATAGCCTTAATAACATGGTAATAGGCAATATAGTCATTAGTCACTTTATCCATTAACCAATGGATGCAATGGGGCATCACTCTATCGTAATTAATTAAACCATTGGGCTTAATGTTAACACAATTGGAAAATTATTAACTTTACCGTTTGTTAACGATGTGTGATTTTAATCGATGATAAAAAGATCATCTAACTACGACAATAGATAATTCGACGTAAATCTAATCGTGATTTATTACAAATTTATAACAGTTTTAGTCTGTCCATTTTCTGTCGGAGATGTCAGACCAAAAATCCTGATGATAATGACTTAGTATATTTAAAGATAAAATAATATCACTATTTACTTCAACATACAATTAATGACAGACGATCTGTTGGTTAGTTGATGATTTACCTTTAGCTGCGAATAAATTGGAATATTATTCAATAGAATCGAGGGCGAGTTTGGTCAATTTGAAAATGTTCAGTTTTCGAATAAAAGAAGGACAAAACTCAAATAGGGTAAAGGTTCTATCGCCCAATGTAATTGTAGTTTCAGTAAGTGTAATTAATGGAGAGTAAAGGGATACATCCTTTACCCTATTTTACTAAGGAAAACTCTCAATAAATTACTATAGTCTACCCTAATTCTTTTATCCGATAATACCAAAACAAATTACTACACCGCAAGATACTTGGAGCAAAAAACAATAACAATAACATCTCCATTAAAAAACTGACCTTTCAATAAACTTCAATAGAAAATATCTTGCAAAAAAAGTTTTAGTAATTTCCTGGCTTATGATTTAAAAATTACCGTAGATGTGTTATTTAAACTAATTAATTAAGAGTTTTGATTCAATATTTTGTATACAGGTGCCGATGATTTATTTCATTATGAGATTTTTAGTATAGAAAGAGAGGAAGTTACCCCAATCTCCTATCTATTTTAAATACCTAATCCATTATTACTGTTCAGAGAGTCTTTCCTAAATGCAAATCCACTCTCAGATATAACGTCTCATTGTGAGAGGCTCAAGTGCTGCACAGTTGATGTCTAGAGCCCTGCATTTAAGTGCATTAACTATAAATTTGATGCACTTACTTGTTTCAAGAGGTAGAGAGGATTTCAGTGCGATGCACTTTAGTGTCTCAAAGCATTTTGGTTATTGTCCTTGAAGTGATGGGAGTAATATCCTTAGACTTATTCTATCGCACTGAAACACATTCCAGCTCCTGAAACAATTAATAACTATAGCAAATTAAAAGGTGATACGCTTAATACTTTAGGCCTTAAGGGTCGTACACACGTAGGGTAATTTAAGTCTTTCCACCAGACTGTTTGCTAAGCTCCTCCTACTTTTTCCACGAGAATATATGGAAAAACGATATAAAGTAGGAGGAGCATAGCAAAAACTCTGGTGGAAAGACTTAAAAAACCCTACGTGTGTACGACCCTTAATTTAAGGCGACATATATGTCCCATTTTCAAATGATGTATTTGGCGAGACTGTTTTTGAGATATTCACCTCAAGAACATTTGTACTCTTTCATATATTAGAGTACATGTGTACGCTTGCATTAGTTAGGCCGAATGGGATTGTCTAATTTAAAAAATATATTGTTTAAGATGTTTTCTTCACCTTTATATTAGAAATTATCACAAAAATTATCGTGTTTCTTCACGCTTAGACTAGTTTATGACACAAAGGGCTAACTGTAGGGGAGAACCGGGAGCTTTCTGCAAGTTTTTGTTAAAAACTGAATAATTCGTAAACTAATTCGAATTTTACTATTTAAAGATTTCTCTATGTAAACAAATCATGTTTAAACCTTCATTCGAAAGTTATTTGACAAAAATGTAAGAGATATTCAAGTGTCCGAATGCTCCTTCCAAGAGGACAAGCTTCATCAACCTTCGGACAAGCTGTGAGGATTATTCGGACACCATAAAAATGGTTAAAACATTGGAAATTTGGGTAATTAAACGATAGGATGGATTTCGGATCTACTAATTTAATTGAAATAAACCATAATGACTTGTTATTCACAGTAATAATTCATCGTAATTGTAATTTTATCATAATTGTAATGATTGAACATTTTCTCCAACAAAATATAGATAGCCCATGAGTAATCACTGTTATATTATCCTTATATTTAATAGCTATATATCAAAAGAAAATTGCATAACTATTTCCTCTTTCTTGGAATTCACCAAAATTAGTAAATTACATCTTAAATATTTCATCAAATTTTTAAAGTATAGTCCATAAGTGTAGATCTTGCTACACATCCAATTTCAGCAGCTTTTCTGACAGATTAACCTTTATGGATTTCATCAAATGTTTTTTGAATACCTTCTTTATTACGGACTCTATCAGTTTTCCTTTTATAATGAAAAGGCATGAATACGATCGCCAAACTGTAATATAAAGACACTAATATTGAAAGTTAAAACGAATGCTATTTCAATTAAAATAATTAGCTTCATGTTCAGAATGTCCTTTTTGATAAGAATTACTTCAATTAATTGTAATGATGGACTGAATTGGATACAGAGGGAAGGTTTGGACACCGTCCGAACCAACCTCAACAGAAGTGTCCGATTCATCCCAAATGACACCTCAAAATTAAAAACATCACCATATCTCTAATTTCATTTTTATTATTTTTTTAACACACTAAAATATTGATGTAATTCATACCTTTGAGATTGAGAATCAGTTTCGTATTCATATAGTCCACACACGATCCAATTGAATGACGAAAAATTACATCAATATTGAAGAAAACAATAAATTACCCATCGGGGGCGAAATACTACACCTCCGCACTGGATCTTTCAAATAGCTGACGGTTAACACCTCGCACACATTCAGTTGCAATAAGCGGTAGTTCCAACAATTATGAACATGTTTAAACGAGTTGTCTGAACCATCCCTCTGTCCAAATGCTCCCGGTTACCAATACCATATTTACGACCATAAACGAAAACACCCGAATGTCTCAGACTAACAAACTACCTACCTACCTCAACTTCCATTACTAATGCAATAACTATGGGGTGGTAAGGAAGTCATTCATCACAAGCTCCGTTAATCAAGTTTGCGAAATGAAAAGCCTTATTAGTTCAGTGCGCTAAAGCCTCACAAGATCTCACTTTTCTAGCCCCAGTCAGAAAATTACAATGGGTAGATCGTCTGTTGTTGTCCATTACGGTCAATATTGAGGGTATTTTAACGTAAAATATATTAATTTGGGACACTGCCGTCGGGATTTTTTATAAGGATGTCCGACGAGAGACTAAAGTGTTTTAAATTTATGACAGCTTACTATTGTATTTTGTTCATTTAATTTATCGTCGTGGATAGAATATCTTTTTATCATCGATAATACAGAGTGAGCATTTAAAATGTGTAGTTTTATAACAGCAATACAGTCAACATGACTTCAACAAATCATGATATTGTATACATTAATCGAAAGAGAAGAAAGGTAGTTTCCTGAAAATACAATCGTGACTAAGCTAAAACTTTTTTAAATTAACGATGAAAATAGTAAATTCAAACCGTATTGCACATGCTGAGTTTTCGACGCTAAAACTTAATTATCTTAAATGTCCAGCAGTTTCTCCTACCCGAAAGTGTTACTGCTGCTCAACGAGCATTAAACATCAGGTTTAACTTTATGCTCCCTCTGTATAAGTTAGGTGGTGTGTTAAAAACTTCCAAACAACTGACAACATTTCACCTCGAAAGCCAACTGGAAGACTAAGAACCGTATGGACAGAGAAACATGATGAAACAATCAGGAGTAAAGTTGAAATGACTACGAATTCATCAGTTAGAGTGATGAAAGCTTCCCAACCTTGGCTAAATGTATACCCATGGGGGTACATTTGTCTATCACAGGGGGTACATTTGTCTATCACAGGGGGTACATTTGCCTATCTCAGGGGGTACATTTGCCTATCTCAGGGGGTACATTTGCCTATCTCAGGGGGTACATTTGCCTATTACAGCGGGTACATTTGCCTATCTCAGGGGGTACCCTTGCCTATCACAGAGGGTACATTTGCCTATTACAGGGGGTACATTTGCCTAAAACAGGGGGTATCCTTGCCTATCACAGGGGGAACATTTGCCTATCACAGGGGGTACATTTGCCTATCACAGGGGGTACATTTGCCTATCTCAGGGGATACATTTGCCTATCACAGGGGGTACATTTGCCTATCACATGGGTTACATTTGCCTATCACAGGGGGTACATTTGCCTATCTCAGGGGATACATTTGCCTATCACAGGGGGTACATTTGCCTATCTCAGGGGATACATTTGCCTATCACAGGGGATACATTTGCCTATCACAGGGGATAAGTCATAGTAAAATACTTGGGGAAAAGTCGATCTAACGAATTAAGCAAATGATCTGGTTTGTCACGGACATGCATCATGCATTGCTATTTTGGAGGCGAAAACGATATGTGTCTTCTAAATTCATTAAGGAATATTGAAACTGAATGGAAATTAGTTATTTTACTTGGTTTATTTATTCAAAAAATCTAGGAGTACATAGTTATGTATGAAAACGGTAAAGTGGCACACGGTAGGAGAAAGGTTGGGAAACCCTTTTGTTAGACGAATTGCATGACAAGCTACGGTTCAGGTAGAAAAACGCTACAAGATCCAAATTGTTCAAAAACTGCATGCTGCAGATTATGACAAAAGAAGACAACTTGTTTATTGAAATATACAAAATGAACCCTAATTTCATGGAAAAAATTATCATGTAAGATGCAGCTCACTTCTACTTGAATGGTACTTCTAACAAAAAAAAATTCTAGAGTTAGGGATAGTAGAAATTAAAAAAGAGTAAAGTAGCTTTCTAAAACATAGGACTTTAGCTATAAATTCTCACCCTGTAATTGCTGATCAAGAACTGACGATAGGCGACTGTAAATTTCTAACCGGGTGGAGGGTTTACCGAGGGAGTATGTAATCCGTCCTACCTCACTAAAGTGAGTAATATTCCCTAGCTTTATTGTGTCTCAGCTCTACTTTATGGTGCACTTAAATCTCTTCATTAGTTAGCCTGAGATAAAACTGTAATAGATGCACAGAGAAAAAGAACACATCTATTGGAAAAATAGATACATATAATGCCCCGTAAACACTATCAAACAATTCGTAAAACTGATTCAAATCGAGAATTAGAAGAGGTCCAACATTTTGGAAATTGTTTGTCAAACAAATTAATCAAACTAGGCTATTTGATAATTTTATATAAGAACAGAAAATCATGCGTATGAGTAATTTATAGACTAATTTAAATACAAAACTTGTAGTCAAATTGCTGTATCTAAATATCAAATAAATATTTGACAAACGGTTTAACGAAGTGTGTGATAGTGTGTACGGGGCATTGAAAACAGTTTTACTTTGTGTACGAGGTATAAGTAATTTGGGAAAACACTGAAGGAGTCAATCCATTGCGCAACATATCAATTAACTCCTCTCCTTTCTATTTTCTTTTCTACCGAAACATTGGAGCTAGTTTTACAATGAGCCTTGCTACTGTACCACAAAAAGTGGATGTGAAGTTGGTGTAATTAAACTGATTCAATAATGCTTAATATTTCACACTGTGTATACTAGATTTTTTTTAGACTAGACTCTTGAAAGTCTGAAGGTTATATATATTTATTCCTTAATTACCATCAAATTCTTAAGAGACAATGAGGAAGGATCAATAGAATTTCAGAAAATATTGGAATGTTGTGCAGTTATAGTTATTTTTAAACTGATATTCACCTATTTAACTTGTCGGTGTTCATTTTCAACCTATTTAACTTGTCGGTGTTCATTTTCAACCTATTTAACTTGTCGGTGTTCATTTTCAACCTATTTCACTCGTTGATGTTCATTTTCTACCTATTTCACTCTTTGGTGTTCATTTTCAACCTATTTCACTCTTTGGTGTTCATTTTCAACCTATTTCACTCGTTGATGCTCATTATCAACCTATTTCACTCGTTGGTGTTCATTTTCAACCTATTTCACTCTTTGGTGTTCATTTTCAACCTATTTAACTTGTCGGTGTTCATTTTCAACCTATTTCACTCGTTGATGTTCATTTTCTACCTATTTCACTCTTTGGTGTTCATTTTCAACCTATTTCACTCGTTGGTGTTCATTTTCAACCTACTTCACTCAGTGGTGTTCATTATCAACCTATTTCACTCGTTGGTGTTCATTATCAACCTATTTCACTCGTTGGTCTTCATTTTCAACCTTCTTCACTCATTGAGGACACATTACGCATTTGTATGATAATAGAAACTATATTTTTTAATCATTCGAATCTTACAATTTCTAGTAACAAAACCGAAAGCCACAGCAAGCTTTGGTGGTCTTCATTATTATTCTCTATTGCTCGGGTTCTTGCTTCAAGCAAAGATGATTTTTTGTTATGAGGATGCTTAATGACTTCCTATCCAACAACGCACACAGGTAATGATGCAAATAGATAGAGTTTAGGTAATCTAGAAGGCCATACGTTTGGTGTGACATGGAAATTCTCAGCAATACAATCCTGGATTTAGAGAACTGTATGGCATAGGATGAATCTTGTTAGAAGACATAGGAGACATGGACATTTGGTTTGCTGACATGAACTGAGATGACTAAGAAAGAATGATTTGTATCTGAGGTCTGGAAAGAATATTCTTTATTTCAGAGACTCGAAGATCACTCCGAGATGACTCGTTTGAATTTTTAGGATTTTGGTCGATCATGCAAAGCAGTCTTCTGACAATCTCGGATGTTCGGATATTCTGACAAATCTGAAAAAAGCGAATTATTTTTTTTATTGCATAAAATGATGTCTTATAGAGTCCCGGATAACGTGATAAAATATTACAGCTAAAAACATTCTAAAAGTGCTTCGAAAACAGTTGGACAATGTTGTAAATTATACTTGTCAGGTCTGTCAAAAGACCTGTCAGCACAAGTAATGAGGGTTTATTTGGATCTTACATCAAATGATTTGTTGGATACATTATTGGTGTTCATCATCAACCTAATTCATTCGTTGGTGTTCATTATCAACCTATTTCACTCGTTGCTGCTTTTCACTCGTTGGTGTTCATTATCATCCTATTTCACTGGTTGCTGTTCATTATCAACCTATTTCAGTTATGTATGTAGATGCATCAAAAAGAGGACACAACACCCAAACAAGAGTCTCGACGCTAACGTATGGAACTTATCCAAAAATTTCAGTAAATTGGCTCTCATGAAAAGTACAATTTTTCGACTTCAAAAGGAATCATCTCTCACAGTTTTATAGCTAGACACATGGGGTTGTTTCGCTTTCTTCAAAAATGTTATAGACAGGTTTTTCAAATTTCTCAATGTGTGAGGAGGAATAATCTTTAAAAATGGTTCTTAGATGAATTTGAAAAAGTAGCTCTGTTATTATGTGAACAATTGAATTCTGAACAGGATAAAACCAACCTTATGTATGTAGTTTAAAAACTGTATGAATTGATGCCTTTTTAAAGTACCCCTCTAATTGTTTTTTTTTTTTGAAGAAGGCAAAGCTGATAAAAAATCCTAAATAGAAAATATTCCATTTGAATAGTTGCATTAACCCTTAAAAAATCCTTGAGCCCACTTCACACTTGCGTGTCATTTGGTGTTTCAGCTATAAAAATACATTTTAATTAAATGTGATTTTGCCTTCAGCGATAAAAAAAACGCAATTATGAAATCCTTTTTACCCCGCGGTGTTAAAAAAACGCAAATGTGAAGCGGACCGTATAATTTCCCTTGCTTGTGGTCAGTTCAACTCCGTATCAAACATACACCATCTTTCTAAGTTTGCAATAGAAATATCTGACACCTTTTAGTAACTTTATATTTCTAAATTGTTTGTTTCGCTTTAATAAACTCTGCTACAGAGCATTTTTCATTTGATTAGTGACAGTACTATCTGCCATTGCATATTCTGAAATGAATATTATTACTATATTATGTTTGTGTTCTCTAAAATCACAAAAATGTAACTGCTCTCAGATTCCTTACTTTGTATATAAACTAGTGCAAATGCTACGGATATTCAATATATTTTATCTCTCTCTTCTGCCGTATCCCTCAGTATCCCCTGCATCCCTCCGTATTCCCTGCATCCCTCAGTATCCCCTGCATCCCTCCGTATTCCCTGCATCCCTCAGTATCCCCTGCATCCCTCAGTATCCCCTGCATCCCTCCGTATCCCCTGCATCTCTCAGTATCCCCTGCATCCCTCAGTATCCCCTGCATCCCTCACTATCCCCTGCATCCCTCAGTATCCCTGTCTCGTATCCAGTGTGTGGATAGCTAACAAAGTTAAGGGTTTGGTTAGACTTTAATTCGATGAGAGGAAACATTAGAGAGATATTGTGTGGCTCTTATATTGCTGAGAGAGGAGCACTTGCTGAGAGAGGAGCACTTGCTGTGAGAGGAGTACTTGCTGTGAGAGGAGTACTTTCTGTGAGAGGAGTACTTGCTGTGAGAGGAGTACTTGCTGTGAGAGGAGCACTTGCTGTGAGAGGAGTACTTGCTGTGAGAGGAGTACTTGCTGTGAGAGGAGTACTTTCTGTGAGAGGAGTACTTGCTGTGAGAGGAGTACTTGCTGTGAGAGGAGCACTTGCTGTGAGAGGAGTACTTTCTGTGAGAGGAGTACTTGCTGTGAGAGGAGTACTTGCTGTGAGAGGAGTACTTGCTGTGAGAGGAGTACTTGCTGTGAGAGGAGTACTTGCTGTGAGTGGAGCACTTGCTGTGAGAGGAGCACTTGCTGTGAGAGGAGTACTTGCTGTGAGAGGAGTACTTGCTGTGAGAGGAGTACTTGTTGTGAGAGGAGCACTTGCTGTGAGAGGAGTACTTGCTGTGAGAGGAGTACTTGCTGTGAGAGGAGTACTTGCTGTGAGAGGAGTACTTGCTGTGAGAGGAGTACTTGCTGTGAGAGGAGTACTTGGTGTGAGAGGAGTACTTGTTGTGAGAGGAGTACTTGCTGTGAGAGGAGTACTTGCTGTGAGAGGAGTACTTGGTGTGAGAGGAGTACTTGGTGTGAGAGGAGTACTTGCTGTGAGAGGAGCACTTGCAGTGAGAGGAGTACTTGCTGTGAGAGGAGTACTTGCTGTGAGTGGAGTACTTGGTGTGAGAGGAGTAATTACTGAGAGAGGAGTACTTGCTGTGAGAGGAGTACTTGGTGTGAGAGGAGTACGTGCTGTGAGAGGAGTAATTACTGAGAGAGGAGTACTTGCTGTGAGAGGAGTAATTACTGAGAGAGGAGTACTTGCTGTGAGAGGAGTACTTGCTGTGAGAGGAGTAATTACTGAGAGAGGAGTACTTGCTGTGAGAGGAGTAATTACTGAGAGAGGAGTACTTGCTGTGAGAGGAGTACTTGCTGTGAGAGGAGTAATTACTGAGAGAGGAGTACTTGCTGTGAGAGAAGAGAATGGCGAATCAAATCACCATTTCTCTCCGCTCACCAAACATGTTTCATTTCTCATGTATTTTTTCCTCATAAAATGTTCCCAAACTGTCCTGTTTTTGACTGTTTTCCTCATTCAAGTCCCACCCCTAAAAGTCTCCCATTTCAACACCAGTGCATATTTGTACATCATTAACATTCATGAGCGCGTGTGATGAAAATGATGAAGAGCCTGCTTCACTATTTTCATTTGCTCATCACATTCTTCATGATGAACGAAATATTTTGTCAAAAAGAGAACGACAAACACTGTCAAACACTACAGGCAAACTGTTTGTCTAATGCCCCGTACACACTGTCGAACACTACAGGCAAACTGTTTGTCTAATGCCCCGTACACACTGTCGAACACTACAGGCAAACTGTTTGTCTAATGCCCCGTACACACTGTCGAACACTACAGGCAAACTGTTTGTCTAATGCCCCGTACACACTGTCGAACACCACAGGCAAACTATTTGTCTAATGCCCCGTACACACTGTCGAACACTACGGGCAAATTTTTTGTCTAATGCCTCGTACACACTGTCGAACACCTTTCAAACTGTTTGTCTAATGCCCCGTACACACTGTCAAACTGTTTGTCTAATGCCCCGTACACACTGTCAAACACTTAGTCAAACTGTTTGTCTAATGCCCCGTACACACTGTCAAACACTGCAGACAAACACAAACACTTAGTCAAACTGTTTGTTTAATGCCCCGTACACACTGTCAAACACTACAGACAAACACAAACACTTTGACAAACTGTTTGTCTAATGCCCCGTACACACTGTCAAACACTACAGACAAACACAAACACTTTGTCAAACTGTTTGTCTAATGTCCCGTACACACTGTCAAACACTACAGACAAACACAAACACTTTGTCAAACTGTTTGTCTAATGCCCCGTACACACTGTCAAACACTTTGTCAAACTGTTCGTCTAATGCCCCGTACACACTGTCAAACACTTTGTCAAACTGTTCGTCTAATGCCCCGTACACACTGTCAAACACTTTGTCTAATGCCCGGTACACACTGTCAAACACTTTGTCTAATGCTCCGTACACACTGTCAAACACTTTGTCTAATGCTCCGTACACACTGTCAAACACTTTGTCTAATGCCCCGTACACACTGTCAAACACTGCAGACAAACACAAACACTTTGACAAACTCTACGGGACATTTTATCAGATATCCTCTCTATTTTTCTGTCTCCTGCCAATCAAGTCTCCACTTCACCCTAACAATAAATGCTATCGAGGAATTAAATTAAAACAATCTCTGCCAGACAAAAGATGCTCCTATTGAATGAAAAAGAAAGAAAGAAAGAAAGATGCTCTGGTGAGAGAAAAATAGACCACCTTTGACTTACTCTGTGAATGTCTGTCACTGACATTTACTTACTGTCTCACTTTGCGAAATGAAAACAAGAAATGGGAAAAAGGTGTCTGGGAATAATTTGGTCCTGACCTCAGTAAGGGACTTTTTTATCAGTTTGTTGACGTACTGTTGAATGTTTTTTGTCTAAAACTCCTAACTACATTGACTATTTTAAGATTATGATGTTCGGTTATTTCATCAAGTTATTTCAATTTTAGTACGTATGACGTAAGAGTCATGTTTCAGAGTAGCTGTTTCTTCGGGCGATACCATATACGATAAGTGCTTGAGGCGATAGAAATGTATGACAAGTGCTTGGGGCAATACCTTGGCCAATTGTCAATGGTTATTTCTCAAGGCAAGAACAATACAAGACAGAATATTCTGATTAGAGTTTTAAAATAAAAATACTCTACCCAACAACTTCCAAAAAGATTTGACAGAAAATATAACGTTAAAACACACAGGGCATCTTTTTCCCTACCTTATTTATAACATTAACTACTAGACATACATTATTGTGACACACTCTAGAAATTATGCATCTTAATATAATGAAACAGCTGAGAAATTAGGGTTAAATGGATAAATAGTCAGTTGTACCGCTAGATGGCGTTGCTACAGATTTGGTGACAAATATTATGAACACAAACGTGACAAACGCACGCACGGAGATTGACGTTTCCACCGCTAGATGGCGTAATTATATAATTTAATGCGTTTTTACAAATCAAATAGTTCAATATTATATTATTGTTGTTAATGAGTATTTTTATTCACATTTTCAGTCAAAGACTAAGTTTCAATGTATCTCGTTGTTATACAGAGTAAAGGAATTGTACTGATGTTAAGCAGTTGGTATGGATTAGCAGAACAACTTAGTAATCAATTTATTTCACTAAAATTTTAATGCTAATTTGTTAAATTACATTTTACCCCGTGTAGGGAATGTTGCGAGTTATCGGACAGTTTCTCATTTTCGAATATTGGAAAATATACCATATAATGACAAGGATTGGGCACAGCTATTATTGGATAGTACATCTTGTTAATCGAATGGAAAATATATAATACAAATATAAAAGAAAAGATATGAATATTTTAATTTTTTTTAGAAATAGATATATTTTTTTAAAAATACCTAGCTACCTATGAAAAATAATATAGCCTTCAATTACCAGTAAAATTTACAAATAACTACAATTTCCTATCAAAAATCATAACATTTTGAGTGTACTTGCCCTTTACAAATAACTAATATGTTTTTAGTCATAACCATTAAACATATACTGTATAACTATATAAATCCACTCGATATCAGTCACCATTATATCCCCTGATATCAGTCACCATTATATCCCCTGATATCAGTCACCATTATATCCCCTCGATATCAGTCACCATTATATCCCCTCGATATCAGTCACCATTATATCCCCTCGATATCAGTCACTATTATATCCCCTGATATCAGTCACCATTATATCCCCTGATATCAGTCACCATTATATCCCCTGATATCAGTCACCATTATATCCCCTGATATCAGTCACCATTATATCCCCTCGATATCAGTCACCATTATATCCCCTCGATATCAGTCACTATTATATCCCCTGATATCAGTCACCATTATATCCCCTCGATATCAGTCACCATTATATCCCCTCGATATCAGTCACCATTATATCCCCTCGATATCAGTCACCATTAAATTCCCTCGATATCAGTCACCATTATATCCCCTCGATATCAGTCACCATTAAATTCCCTCGATATCAGTCACCATTAAATTCCCTCGATATCAGTCACCATTAAATTCCCTCGATATCAGTCACCATTATATCCCCTGATATCAGTCACCATTATATTCCCTCGATATCAGTCACCATTATATCCCCTCGATATCAGTCACCATTATATCCCCTGATACCAGTCACCATTATATCCCCTGATACCAGTCACCATTATATCCCCTGATATCAGTCACCATTATATAGCTCTTCATTTTCCTCTCTATAAAGTCTTTCACTTGTCGTCTTTGATGGAATACTTCAGAAAATTAGAAAAAGTACCTACTTCTATTCCTTTCAATATAAGAATGGACGTTAAAAATTATCACTTATTTTTCTCCTGAAGCGAACCAATTAAATGAAGAGGAATTTTCATTCAATTGTCTTTGGATTTTATTTTTGACGCAACTTGTAGGGTTTGCAGTGAAAAATTATCGAAAAATGGAATTACGGAAATATATAATCGGCAGATTGTCCATGGCGGCAAATAGAGATGGTATTTTGTCGTTAAATATGATAGTATTAAGACATCGTGAGGAATTTTGTTGGATATTTATAACGAAAAATAAGAAGTATTAATGATTAATTACGATTGTACTTCCGTCTTATCATTTCTTGTCATTGATGGATGATCTTTTTCTTCATTGTGAACACAGGTTGAAAGTTATTTTCATTCTTCCTTTATTGCGCTGTTATGTTCCACCCCTTGGCTGTGAGAATAGGCACTAAACTTCAGATTTTAATGGAATTATATGTAAACTTATTTGTTCCAAATATATAATTTGTTCTCTATTTTCATAATTCAGTAACTGAATTATTTACTGTCTACTAATTACACGGGAAATGAAAGTGTGGATTAACCGGTTATCCTTTTATCGGCATAGATATAAAAATAGACTGCTTTACATATATACATATTGAGGTAATACGTATTTGTATGAATTTCCAAAACATTTGAATTTTTATCAATTGTTTAATATTTCATTTCATTAGCTCAGGTCAAAAGTTAAGAGTAGCCATCACAAACTTCAAAATATTTTCAAATGAAGGCAATCAACTTAATACTCTGTGAATAATTGTCACTTCATTACTTCTTCTGCCACAGAATTATACTAATTCTGCTCAAAATGATGGAGTTGTCCTCCTTTCATTCATCCTCCATAAATGTACATTGTTCTTCCACAATAATTGTTGAATTTCATCTCCGAGTATAGTCTTCAAGTATTTTCAAAACGATCTTAAGTGGATTAAAGTCAGGGCTCTGTAGAGGGTAGCTCATTAGAGTGATCTCTTCATCTTGTGAGAAGGTTCTAACTTGTTTAGCAGTGTGGCAGGGTACGTTGTCCTACATGAAAACAGGTGGATGTAGTTCAGCTGCTCGTTGATAGTAGAGATTGAGTATGTTGACAAAGGAGCTGTTTGAATATTTCTGCGTTAATCCATCTATGCATACGCACAATGTGACCATGACCAGCAGAAGGAACGGTACCCATAGCCTCAAAACCTAACTGTTTTCTTGACGGAATTCTGACTGAACCCTCTCTCCTACCTTTCTCTCCTTTCAACCAAACGAAAGTCTCACCTTCTAGCTCTGGTTTTAAGATAATAATAATGCTTCAATACAGGGACGAGTGATTGCAAGCCAACGTATTGAAGTCGGCGTGAAACAGAATACCGGGACAACGACATGTCACCTATCTCACGAAAAATTTGACCAGAAGTGTTGAAACTATCATACAAGTTTCTTTTAAGAGTTGCATGATCTAGTCTCGGGGTGGTTTTGGGGGTCACCCACTCTTTGGTTTTCTATTAACAGCTTCATACTACTTATAATGAACCACATTGCTTTTAGACCTTCCTAAGGCAATTGAATCTTCTGACAGCGCCTCCTCATCTCGAAAAAGAGACAAAATCCTGTTTTTCTCAGCATCAGTCACCTGTTGGGGTGCAGCTGTAGCCACTATTAAAACGGTTTTGTTTCACTATGTCTATATTAATGCAACAAGTCTTCTAAAACATGAATTAAATTGACAAATTCGAACATGATTACCCTTAACTTTTTGACCAGAACTAAATTTATGTTTGAAGTGAAATATTGAACTGTTGATGGAATATTTCTTTAAATGCTTTGAAATTTCATACAAATACATATGAACTGTATATGTAAATGCGTGCAAAATTTCAAGATTATATGCTTTGTACTTTTTGGAAATCAATGATTTAGGTAACTTATTCTTTCATACCCTATATACGGAAAACTGCCAGGCGGAAAACTGCCAGGCGGAAAATTGCCGAAGCGGAAAAGTGCCAGGCGGAAAACTGCCAGTCACTTACTGGCAATTTAATGACTTTAGTCAATAATAACATTTGAATTTATAAAAAAGGAGTTAAGGGGACATTCTTTTTTACAGTAATAACTATAAAGATATTGTATTACTTAATATTCAAATGAAAAAAATATTAAACACACAGTTAAGTTATAATTACCATTTTTAACATATTTACCAAGTCACGTACATTTTAAAAAACTCATTAAGTTACGTGTGTACAGTCCTTTGTTTTTGATTTCCTATTGACCTCAGCAATATAGCCTTTGGTTCCGAAGAAAACGTTAATCCCCGTGTACTGATTTGTGATTACTAGCTAATTAGATATACTCACAATAACATAATTTTAAATTATACAATAAATTGAGTAAATATTTAATCAACTTATATGTATGTTCAATATTTATTACATTTACAGTTATTTCCCTTGTCATTAACACCTTCATTTTTACAATATTCATTTATTTGTAAAAAAGTGTTATTAATTAATATGCAATCCAATTCGATCGAGTGGAATTTTCAGAGAATTAGGTAAGTAATAGCAGCTTAATAATCATAGATGTTGGGTTGCAAATTCTTAATATATCACAAACATCGATCGAAGTTGTTTTATAACGAGTATAAGCGAATATTTAGATGGAATACTTGTTATAAACACATAAAGAACTAATTAGCCACTAAACCTTTTATGAAGTGATAATGTAAAGATGCATTGTGTAAACAAAGAAATTGTACTCTGTCCCTAATACAATTATTTCTTAGTCTCTTCTCTTAGTATTTTCTAAGAAATGTTTTCGTTTTTAATTTCTATCTTGAATTTGATTTAGCTCTGTCATATTTATATAATAATGTATTTAAAAAAATTCTAAGAAATTTGTCTATATTTAACTATTATTTATGTTTTGTATGCTAAGTAAAAATGAATGTCCCAATAACTCCTGAACGAAGGGCAAACGATCTTTTTTACAAATTAAAATGTTATTATTGACTAGTCATTAAATTGCCAGTAATTAGTGACTGGCAGTTTTCCGCCTGGCAGTATTCCGCCTAGCAGTTTTCCACCTGACAGTTTTCCGCCTGGCAGTTTTCCACCTGACAGTTTTCCGACTGACAGTTTTCCGGACACCATTTCGGCCGCTACTGTATGTCTATATGAATAACTCGGAACATTTTTTTTGTGTTTATGACGTGGTTCTTTAGATAAGTAATTATCGAAAAGGGATACCATTGAGAAACATGTTATTGCAGAGGTAGTAAAAACTATAGAGATATATTATATTGAAATTTCAGTTCATAAGAGCGCCATTTATTGGCGCAAATAAACCCTTTCTTGACTCATTGCGCCGCTCAGTGGCGGAGATAAATCCATTCTTCATTATTTTCCAATGGATTTACCTTCAAGTCAGTAATCGTTGAGGGAGAAAAGGGAATTGCTTCTAAATCGCCTTTGATGAGTCACTCTGGTGAATAAATGTGAGAGTTAGTGAGTTATTAGAGAGTGAGAGTTAGTGAGTTATTAGAGTGTGAGAGTTAGTGAGTTATTAAAGTGTGAGAGTTAGTGAGTTATTAAAGTGTGAGAGTTAGTGAGTTATTAGAGTGTGAGAGTTAGTGAGTTATTAAAGTGTGAGAGTTAGTGAGTTATTAGAGTGTGAGAGTTAGTGAGTTATTAGAGTGTGAGAGTTAGTGAGTTATCAGAGTGTGAGAGTTAGTGAGTTATTAGAGTGTGAGAGTTAGTGAGTTGGTAACTTTGTTCATGGAGCCACTTTTCTTTCTGACTGTTCTTACTAGTCCTTTGTACTTAGTTTCCTTTTTACGTCAGTGATATGGCCTTTGGCTTCTCTGCTTCTAATTTTAAAGTAACCTGCTGATGTCACAATGGAGGTAAATACAAAATACTTGAAAGTGGCTCATGAGTAATACACCTGTTAATTGGTGCAAAGGTATTCTAGTAGCACAGTCTCACTAATTAAAAGACTCCTGATAGTTTAGCAAAAGGAAATTAAGTTGAACAGATGCTACTTTACTCGTGTAAGCTTTTTACAGTAATGAGTTAACGTTTAACCGAATCTAGTCTCGAGGAATGTATGTAATATTACTTCTTAAAGGTATATAGTGTATACTATACGTATTTTTTCTCTCTAACATGCATCCAAAAAGTTAATGTCTTTAGGCCTTCTTTTTGGTCTTTAATTCAAACTAGTAACAGTTTTTTGCATAGCAATGAAAGGTAACTACTGAAGGTCTTGTCCAGGAAAAGGAATGAGTTTATTACGTTATATCGTATAGAAGGTCTAGGATCATTAATCTTAAAACTGAGTAAAATTTTGTTCAATAACGATATATATATATATATTTTGTTCTTTTAGAAGTTTTTTTATTGTCTGTGTGCAACAATAGTACGAAATACTAACCTGACGCTGAAGAAAAAGTTTGGACACTCTTTGTTTTGATTTCCAGTTCGAATTTAATAAACAAGTACTTGCATTGTCAGCCTTTATTTAAGCTGTCAGTGATTAACAGAAGAAAAGTAAAGTTTGTACAATAACTTTTATCCTTTTTTCCATCGTTCTCTTCATTCACTATACCTACCTAGCTGACATTCAAAACAAACCGTGTACATTCTTTTTCTCCGGACTGAAAATTAGCAAGTCGGAAGTAAAACGGGTATTGAAATGGAATGAATATAGAAATCTTTAAAAGTATATAGAAGCAAATATACATTATCAAATTTTATGTGGTTTACAGCAAAAATAAACATTGGTCAGACCAAAACTAACGACACTAATATATATAAATGGAGTCAGATATTATCATCACATAAGCTAAACTTCAATTAATTTCCTTGATATTCATGAATTAAAAATGCTGTCATTTTTGACGGTACGCGAGGCTAGTGTTAATTAATTTATTAGAAGTTTAAGGTCTGCTTCAGCCATATCGTTGATTATATCCCTGACGTCAAAAGGAAATTAAATACAGTCGGAAAGGAAAGTGGCTCCATGAGCAAAGTCGCCTACTACAGTTGGTGACAATGCTCAAGGATGCAGAAAAGCTACTTAGTGAATGCAGTCACTTAATTACCAAGGAATGTGACGAAAACGGACACAAGCACCGGTGGCTGTACTTACGGATAGAAGAGGAAAATGAAGAGGTGATAGTAAATGAAGTCTGCGAGTCTACCTAACATAAAATCTAAGACCTCGTAGTTGAAGAGCATAACCCTAGCGCTATCCTCTAAAACTGCAAGTAGCGTTGGAAAATGGTAAACATGGTAAAAAGGAAAAAATAACAACAGTTTGTTGCCTAATGTACATTCACCCCCCTTCTCTTCCATTCACCACAGACAGCTTCAGGATAGAGCCCCTGGGGACTAGTGGTAATTAAAAGTAAATAATAATTACTAAATGCAATATTCATCTTCGTTTTGCAACCAATTGACAAATCTCTAGAAAAAATTATTATGATAATATTCCTATTAGAAACTATTCTTTCTATTTTATTAATAATAAAGTGAATAGAATAACTTAGCAGATAATAGGTTTTATTAATTGCTACCAATTAGATACTAATAGCAGACTCTCAGTCGCATCAGCCGATGAAGTACACCTCTCTGCTAGTCTAATTGCTACTTAAAAATGCATTGAACTGAGTGACTTGTGTTAAATTGTTATAATAAACAAACTGTAAGCAGTTACAGTAAATTATCAGGGTAGTGTTACGATATATTGAACGATTCCATTTTTTCGATCAAGTGAGAAACTATTTTCAATTTACCATTTTAACTGGTAGTTTCAATTGGGTACACATTGAAACATATGAGGGAAAATAAAGAGAATTATTCCTCTGTCTTTCGATCTGTGGAAATATTCTTTGATGTAAAAATGCATGTTCCTTCCAGAGGAACTACATATGATACACAGTACCGGAGAGGAATAGTTTACATCATTATTTATATATACAAATATTTGTTATTATATCTATAAAAGCCTTTAATTTAATACACAGTTTTAATCTATTTATTAATACATTTATAAGGAATTTCAAAATCTTTCCTTCGCTTGTTCATATTTTCGAACATGTTTTAAACACAGAAAACATGACTATCTGATGGAATGAAATAGAAAGATATGTTTCTGCATGTTTTGCATATCATTTAAAGTGTATTTATATATTGTAAAGGTCATATATATACTTAAAGGCGATATATTTAGTGTAATTTTACAAATAATCTTAGAATTATTAATAGCCTTATGATATGCTCTGTGCCTTTAATTTTCAAATTTTTATCCACTATAAACCTAACAGAATCGGCTGAACAAGAGCAAGATCAGGTTGAAAAAGTTTACGCCATCCGCAAGCGAGGTTTACATTGGTGACACTGAGGCTGTCACCAATTGTCAAAATAGTAGCTAGGGGTCATGCTGACATCTCTTGTGACTTGTCGGTAATGGTTATGATTTGACACGCCACACGACTTCTAACGTCATGGTATGGACTAAAATGAGATTAGGTCTTCTTTGATCGACATTGCAGAAGGGCGAATGCGACTCAAATTTGGTGTGAAGACATCTAAGAGTGCTTTTGAGAGAAAGGATGTGGCCTCCTTCAAGACCTAGCACTAATCCCATGTACTTCGCAGTAACGTTCTTCTTGGAAAGTAAAGCTTCAACTCGTTCTTACCGCCAATATGAACTCTTTGTAGTCAGCCATTCGTTCTGTTTGGAACAAGTTGAACGAAGAAGGAGTGCAGTGAATTAAACTCGTCAAAAAATTAATTTGAAACCGTCAGGCAGCCATTTTGAAATTTGATATGTTACTTTGATTCTTTGGAAATATTTTATATTTTCTTATTAAAATTATAGCTTAGCTTAAATTCTACTTTTAAAATGAGTAAATTATTTTGTTGTCCCACTATTATTTTAAAATGATTGAAATATATTTAGTCGCATTGAAAAGATATCTAACAGTATTACATAGAAAAGTAATATCGGTACCACAATGATTATAGGCTATTATCGAATATAATTTTATAAATTTCATTTTCATTGTATTTTTTTTTTGGTGCAATACTAAGTAAAATTATACATAGGAAATAGATAAAAGCTCACATCCTGCAGAAATATACCATAATTATTATTGAAGATATACCATTAAAATATAGATAAATAGAAGCTATTCATAGCGAGTCGTTAGCGGTGTTTTAATTCATTGCATCGAAAAAAAGAAAATCAAATCATAACCGGGGAAAGTTGAGTCCATTTATAATTTGTTTGCCGGAGTAAATATTTAAAACTTGGCAATGTCGTGATTTGAAAATAAATGATGAAGATAGGGAGAAAAAGATAAATTGGAGAGTAGAGTGGAGAGTAGAGTGGAGAGTGGAGAGTAGAGTGGAGAGTAGAGTGGAGAGTGGAGAGTAGAGTGGAGAGTGGAGAGTAGAGTGGAGAGTAGAGTGGAGAGTAGAGTGGAGAGTAGAGTGGAGAGTAGAGTGGAGAGTAGAGTGGAGAGTAGAGTGGAGAGTAGAGTGGAGAGTAGAGTGGAGAGTAGAGTGGAGAGTAGAGTGGAGAGTAGAGTGGAGAGTAGAGTGGAGAGTAGAGTGGAGAGTAGAGTGTAAATAGAGTGGAGAGTAGAGTGGAGAGTTCTCCTACCTCTTTTTCCATCTCTTCCTATAATTTAATGTTCACATCACTAGTTTCAATTACAAGTGATATAATTAATCCAATTGCAAACTATTTACCAACTCATTGCGGTTATTAACTCATTAAACTGCAATTAATAAGTTACAATGCTAGTGACTGTAAATTGATGTACTGGAAAAATAATTAAAGTTATTCATTATTCATTTATTCATTATATTCGCTTTTTAAAAGGTATTGCTACTGAAATTTGTCAACTATTCAAGTTTTAGTTTTATGAACATGAATTGCTTTAGAAGCCAATAAGGAAAACTTTTGGGTGAAATTAGTTCTTATTTATTGCAGTAACTTGTTTCTAAATTCTATGAAACTTTCATACAGACTATCGGAAACAAATTGGATATTTAATGAAAAAAATGAATGAGTGAAGAAAGCTAAAGTGAATGAGTGAAAGATGCCAAAGTGAATGAGTGAAAGATGCTAAAGTGAATGAGTGAAGGATGCTAAAGTGAATGAGTGAAGGATGCTAAAGTGAAAGACTGAAGGATGATAAAGTGAATGACTGAAGGATGCTAAAGTGAATGAGTGAAGGATGCTAAAGTGAATGAGTGAAGGATGATAAAGTGAATGACTGAAGGATGCTAAAGTGAATGAGTGAAGCATACACAGTTATTCAATATTACATTTCAAAGATATAAAACAATATACTGCTAAATATCAAAGACTGTTGGTTTACTCAATAGACTCAAGTAATTTTTACCAAATGAACTGTTACTTCGTTTGCATGACTCTTTGATTGCTCTCTACTTAACCTACTGTATTAAAATATGGGGCGTTACCTCTGCTTGCTACCTTGTTAAAGTAACTAAAATGCAAAAATCTGCCCTAAGAGTTGTCAATAACTTACCATATATTTCACACACCTCTTCTCCATTTTAAGAATTTAAACATATTGAAATTACCCTAACTTGTTGAATACCGTATTCTATAGTCTATAAGTTAAATTCCTCTCTGTTTCTGAACTTAACTTGGCACGATGATGTTCACTTGCATTTTACTAGAACTGTTCTGATTTACTAGTTCCAGGTTCCTTGAAGTCTAAATCGCAGGAATGTGTTTCTTTCAAACTCCCTATGATTGATGCCTATTAGGAATTAATTTGTAGACCTATTCTTTGAGACTGGTTGCTCTTAGTATTGTAATACCCAGATTAATTGTGTATAATGTCTTATATATGTTTTATATCTAACAATGTTAAAGTCTCGTATCGGTAGATGTTACTGCACCGGCAATTTTATGTAATTCTAGATTTTTCCTTTTTTTAATTGTTGTCTTATCACTCATGTTACCTGAACAATTGCGCTTACATTTTCTTATATAGGTTGTCCTGAAAGCCTTTTTGAGCTTCTCGAGTCTTGATTACATAAATAAATAATCAATTTGATTTAAAAAAAAGGGGTATGTTCATGGCTTACTCAATGATATAATTGAGTAAGCTATGGTATGTCTTATGTATTCTCGAATATATTGTTTCATTGTTTAATTTTTTTTCACTGTCATTTTGCCACGGTGAAGGCCCCCTTCACACCTGCGTTTTTTTTACCAGCCTTTTTTCTAACGCAAGTGTGAAGGGCTCCGTTAAAATTAATTGCAGCTTATTTTTTGCCATGAGCATTTTTTTTAATGCGGCGTTGAGAAACGCAAGTGTGAAGGGGCCTAAAGTTCTTGGAGGCCATATCGTGGAGTTTTCTAAGTCCAATTGTCAACAGAAGTGATTACCAGGATATTTTGAGCTACAGGATGCATCCAATGAGCCAAACTCTGTTTTCTGAAGGTGACTGCATCTTCCTTGACGATAATTTTCCGATTCAACCTGCCCATATCGTTAACAATTATTGGTGTGAAGAGTATGAACTGAGCTGGAACACCGTATCACGATATCGGGTCAGGAGGAGCTGAAACACCGTATCACGATATCGGGTCAGGAGGAGCTGGAACACCGTATCACGATATCGGGTCAGGAGGAGCTGGAACACCGTATCACGATATCGGGTCAGGAGGAGCTGGAAGACCGTATCACGATATCGGGTCAGGAGGAGCTGGAACACCGTATCACGATATCGGGTCAGGAGGAGCTGGAACACCGTATCACGATATCGGGTCAGGAGGAGCTGGAACACCGTATCACGATATCGGGTCAGGAGGAGCTGGAACACCGTATCACGATATCGGGTCAGGAGGAGCTGGAACACCGTATCACGATATCGGGTCAGGAGGAGCTGGAACACCGTATCACGATATCGGGTCAGGAGGAGCTGGAACACCGTATCACGATATCGGGTCAGGAGGAGCTGGAACACCGTATCACGATATCGGGTCAGGAGGAGCTGGAACACCGTATCACGATATCGGGTCAGGAGGAGCTGGAACACCGTATCACGATATCGGGTCAGGAGGAGCTGGAAGACCGTATCACGATATCGGGTCAGGAGGAGCTTGAACACCGTATCACGATATCGGGTCAGGAGGAGCTGGAACACCGTATCACGATATCGGGTCAGGAGGAGCTGGAACACCGTATCACGATATCGGGTCAGGAGGAGCTGGAACACCGTATCACGATATCGGGTCAGGAGGAGCTGGAACACCGTATCACGATATCGGGTCAGGAGGAGCTGGAACACCGTATCACGATATCGGGTCAGGAGGAGCTGGAACACCGTATCACGATATCGGGTCAGGAAGAGCTGGAACACCGTATCACGATATCGGGTCAGGAGGAGCTGGAACACCGTATCACGATATCGGGTCAGGAGGAGCTGGAACACCGTATCTCAATATCGGGTCAGGAGGAGCTGGAACACCGTATCTCAATATCGGGTCAGGAGGAGCTGGAACACCGTATCTCAATATCGGGTCAGGAGGAGCTGGGACAGGGTTTGATGGAAGAATTGATGAAAAATTAAATGCAAGAAGTCAAAAAGCTTTATGATTCCACTCCAAGACAAGCTCTATAGGAGGCGAGAAGGAGTCTAACTCCATATTAAACATAGTTTCTCCCAATTTAAGAAGTAATCCAATTATTCTGTCTATCCCTTCTACCACATTTGATATACTGTCATTAATAATAGGATTGGTAAATACTTTGCTAATATATTGCTTCAAGGCTTGGCGATAATAATGCCTTGTGGAGCCATTTAATGAGCCATATCTAACTGCAGCGACCAACTCACTCTTTCATTATTCGTATTACCGTTTATATTAGACTGGAGACGTTGTCTGCTCAATCCTGAGGTTCTAAATTAGGGCTCGCTTCTAGTTATTGAACAGCTCCACATTTTCGATCATAGTAATAAATTGTTATTTCAATTGGTATCAATGATACCTGCAGGTGTATCATGGATACCAATTAAAATAGCAAGTTAAAAGGTTGCATTATATGTTTTTTCTTATATGATCGATAATATGATACCGGCCGATGACTCGGAACTAACCCCATCTTATTCATGTGTGACTATTCCATTGGAGAGCTTATAAGGATAATGATTGGGGAAGATAGTCATCAATATACAGTATGATATGAATAATAACCATATAGTCATACTTCAATATGAGTATAGCAGCTCCTTCACTAATCCTTTCCCAAGTCTCACAAGTTAGGTATGGATTATTATACCTACCATATAAGTTAGCCCAAGTATTGTGCAAACTTTTCACCAATAGAATGTTCTGCTAAATTAAAGTTCACGCTTTCACAAGATGGTTCACGCTTTCACAAGATGGTTCACGCTTTCACAAGATGGTTCACGCTTTCACAAGATGGTTCACGCTTTCACAAGATGGTTCACGCTTTCACAAGATGGTTCACGCTTTCACAAGATGGTTCACGCTTTCACAAGATGGTTCACGCTTTCACAAGATGGTTCACGCTTTCACAAGATTATTCTCGTGCGATGAAATTGAGTTAACCTACTATTTTGACTTGAAAATTTCAAAATATATTCGTATACATATACATAGTGTGTTAAAATATTAGAAAGTGATTAAAAACCTATTAGGATTTTTCAATCATTTCACTAAAAGTTACAGTTTTCAGTGTACCACGGTTTTGTTCATCACAATGAAAATGCATGAATAATTACCGTAAACAATTCACCATCCATAAACATAGATAATCTTACATGACTCAGCCAATTATAATCATTGTTGTACTAAACAATTATATTCTTCCGTGAGTAAGAGATATAATGGATGATTTAACAACCCGTTCTTCTATAATAATTATTTCGCATTCGATAATCACAGATGATCCCACTATGAATTTCTGCTTGGGACTGATACAATATTGTGTTTGTGGTATCAGTGATACAATATTGTGTTTGTGGTATCAATGATACAATATTGTGTTTGTGGTATCAGTGATACAATATTGTGTTTGTGGTATCAATGATACAATATTGTGTTTGTGGTATCAGTGATACAATATTGTGTTTGTGGTATCAATGATACAATATCGTGTTTGTGGTATCAATGATACAATATTGTGTTTGTGGTATCAATGATACAATATTGTGTTTGTGGTATCAGTGATACAATATTGTGTTTGTGGTATCAATGATACAATATTGTGTTTGTGGTATCAGTGATACAATATTGTGTTTGTGGTATCAATGATACAATATCGTGTTTGTGGTATCAATGATACAATATTGTGTTTGTGGTATCAATGATACAATATTGTGTTTGTGGTATCAGTGATACAATATTGTGTTTGTGGTATCAATGATACAATATTGTGTTTGTGGTATCAATGATACAATATTGTGTTTGTGGTATCAGTGATACAATATTGTGTTTGTGGTATCAATGATACAATATTGTGTTTGTGGTATCAATGATACAATATTGTGTTTATGGTATCAGTGATACAATATTGTGTTTGTGGTACCAATGATACAATATTGTGTTTGTGGTATCAATGATACAATATTGTGTTTGTGGTATCAATGATACAATAGGAAAAATAGTTTCGATTGCAATTTTTTTCCAGTTCTTTATGTAAGCATTAGAAAATAATTACCAATTCCCGTTAGCTACCGATAGGTGATTGTAATTCCCACTGGAATTGCCTCTCAGAGTGTGTACGTACATAGGAACTGTATAACATTGTTTGTTTTTATCTTCACAGGTTTACTAGCGGTGATAAATGTTTGGTGTTGTGGATTCTATAGAATCTTAAAAGGGGCAGTAAACTTAATGTACAAAAGTGGCACTTTTTGTCGTTTCTTTTTAACTGTAAAATGACTAGTACATATTTCGATAGGAATTTTCCTTTAGTAGGGTGATCGCCTTGCAAGGGTAACTTTCCTATCACTAGGCAGAAGTTCATTGTAGGATCTAGTATTGGCAGATAGCTGATGTGGTATATCACTACTAAGCCTATTTTAACTAAGTACACAAAATGAATTTATGAACATCAAAAACATTCAGAATTCTAAAGAAGAGACCCCGTGTATGTGCCAAATAATCAGCATCATTAAAAATGCGCAACACCTTCTTTTGCATCAAAAACAACATCAAAAATACCCACAGGTTTTGAAATTTTCCAGCAAATTTAATCCGTATGCAATTCGAAACTCAATCAAAACACCCCCCCCCCCCCACAACTTGTTAGATTTACCAGATTCAATACTAATATTACTTATTTTGAGTTCCAGAAGGCAGTTTATTAGGCATATCTCCATTACAAACCATCATAAATTTTGTTTTGAAAGCATTAACTCACACTTTAAATGCCACAGGTTGTCATTGGCTGAATTAATAAGCTGAGCAACAAAGGGATCACTCATTAGTGATGTGGTATGAGCAGGCAGATTGTACGGAAATGATTTAGTTACTTACTTTGTTACTTCTATCTAATAATTGTGTTTGTCTCTTTTTAGGATGATATCATAAAATGGAGTACAAGTTAATGGAATTTGGATAAAACATATGTTTATTTTAGTCTCACGCTAAAAGATTTGTAATTATTTACCAAAACAAAAAGTGCATAGCTTACATAACAAAAATTGCATAGCTTACATAACAAAAATTGCATAGCTTACATAACAAAAAGTGCATAGCTTACATAACAAAAAGTGCATAGCTTACATAACAAAAAGTGCATAGCTTACATAATATGCATAATACTCCAAAGTAACTAACAGCAGGTAGTGGTCGCACTGATTGTAGTCAAGAACAGGCAAGGTCGATGTTAGTTAGTTAAAATGGACTGAAATGACTTAAATGTGGATAATCGACGAATTATGGGTCACAGAGAAGGACCATGTTAGTGAGTTAAAATGGACTGAAGTGACTGAATTCTTCATTTGATTTCATAATTTAATGTAGTTTTTTGTATCTGCTAGTAGGGGGGGTTGGGGAGCGGTACTCCCCCCGATATACATATATTCTATGTTAAATCAGTAATAAACTACAAAGGCGTCGTTAAACGATGCCTTGTCTGTCCTTGTCTGTCCTTGTCTCTCCCTATCAGTCCTTGTCTGTCCTTGTCTGTTCTTGTCTGTCCTTGTCTGTCCCTATCAGTCCTTGTCTGTCCTTGTCTGTTCTTGTCTGTCCTTGTCTGTTCCTGTCTGTCCTTGTCTGTGTTTGTCTGTCCTTGAATGTCCTTGTCTGTCCCTGTCAGTCCTTGTCTGTCCCTGTCTGTCCCTGTCTGTCCCTGTCTGTCCCTGTCTGTCCCTGTCAGTCCTTGTCAGTCCTTGTCTGTCCTTGTCTGTCCTTGTCTGTCCCTGTCAGTCCTTGTCTGTCCCTGTCTGTCCCTGTCTGTCCCTGTCTGTCCCTGTCTGTCCCTGTCTGTCCCTGTCAGTCCTTGTCAGTCCTTGTCTGTCCTTGTCTGTTCTTGTCTGTTCTTGACTGTCCTTGTCTGTTCTTGACTGTCCTTGTCTGTTCTTGTCTGTCCTTGTCTGTCCTTGTCTGTCCTTGTCTGTCCCTGTCAGTCCTTGTCTGTCCTTGTCTGTCCCTATCAGTCCTTGTCTGTCCTTGTCTGTTCTTGTCTGTCCTTGTCTGTCCTTGTCTGTCCTTGTCTGTCCCTGTCAGTCCTTGTCTGTCCTTGTCTGTCCTTGTCTGTCCCTATCAGTCCTTGTCTGTCCTTGTCTGTTCCTGTCTGTCCTTGTCTGTCCCTGCCAGTCCTTGTCTGTCCTTGTCTGTCCCTGTCTCTCCTTGTCTGTCTCTGTCTGTCCTTGTCTGTCCCTGCCTGTCCTTGTCTGTCCCTGTCAGTCCTTGTCAGTCCTTGTCTGTCCTTGTCTGTCCTTGTCTGTCCCTGTCAGTCCTTGTCTGTCCCTGTCTGTCCCTGTCTGTCCCTGTCTATCCCTGTCTGTCCTTGTCTGTCCTTGTCTGTCCTTGTCTGTCCTTTTCTGTCCTTGTCTGTCCCTGTCTGTCCTTGTCTGTCCCTGTCTGTCTTTGTCTGTCCTTGTCTGTCCTTGTCAGTCCTTGTCTGTCCCTGTCTGTCCCTGTCTGTCCTTGTCTGTCCCTGTCTGTCCTTGTCAGTCCTTGTCTGTCCTTGTCTGTCCCTGTCAGTCCCTGTCTGTCCTCAACTACAATTAGCATTACCCGCAGGTAGAGTACATTGAAACAAATATTAAAATTGAAATAAATAATACATAAAGCAAATGTTACGGAAGTTAATTACTGAAAACTCTTTTCAAATTTGACTACCACTATTTAATTTAAATGAAGAAATTACCCAATAATCATAAACACGTAAGAGAGAGGAATACAATAAATGATTGCTCTCTTTGCTTTACATTTTTATATCAGAAATACAACGGTAGTTTCGGTGTGTAAGGACATCAAAGATCACAGATGTTCATGGTTGGTAACACAAACATAATTAGGAAAAGAAAAAATAACTTCCCAATTCGTCAGGGTATTTTAAAGGGAGAAGGGGGCAGGGAAAAGAAGACCCCCCCCCCTCCCTGGGGGAGTCTCAACCTGATTTTATGGTGATTTGTCCCCTATTTAATGGTGATAACCTTTATATATATTTCACAAATATTAAATGAATGGAATTGGAATATTTCGCAATTGGATATGCATTATTGCCTATTTTATGAGTTAGGTATTGGTTAAAAAAAATTACTAATTTCAATTGAAGTAACTTTTTATAATTACATTTTACAGATTAACAAATTACTGAATAAAGTTTCTTTCATTCTCACTTTTCATTGTTTAACTCATTTATATAAATAAATTAAAAGAAAGACCAATAAGTCATTTCGCTGACATCAAGACTTTGGAGAAGTACAAACACTTTGGAGAAGTAGTCACACAGGAAATTGGCTCAATGGCAAACCGTTTGATGGCAGAGGTCATTGATTAGGGAAACCACTTCATCAGTGAATGGAGACTGCACTCACAGATGGAAGAGGAAAATGAAGAGGCGATAGTAAAGCTAGCTAGCTAGACATATCAATATAACCCTAGCGGTGTAAAATATATTTGAAACATATTAACTTTCAATGACCAGTCTGAAATTGTTTTAGATATTATTAATAGTATAAAAATGAATTAGTGCTTTATTAGTTTCTGTTGGGTTGTCTAATTTCCTTTTTCAAATGTTATATCAAAATTAAGTTTAAAAAATATATAGACGTATGTAAAACAACTTTCATTTCATAGTAAAATAAGAAAGCAAATTTGCGATTGTGTGAATTCTAATATTTCATACTGTCTGTGAATCTAAATGTCATCACCGTAATTTGATCAACTTACACACATAGATGCATAAATTGTACAAACCTTGGTGAGTTGCGTTAAATTTAACACACATAGGCGTGTAAATACAAGAACAAATAAGTTATTCTCTTGAGTAAAACGTAGATCAAAGATGGCGAAACCGTCACGAAATTTGCGATGATCATCAATGTACGACAGAGGTGTCGTAAGTGATAGAAACTAACGTCTATGATCTTCGGTGAAATTAACATGTAAACAATTATTTACATAGTTTATAATTTCTATACGGAACATTATGGTACAGTTATACTCAAATAAATTAAATAAGCAAAGGAGTTCGGCAGATCGTTTATCTTAACCAACAATAGAAAAGGCCCCAGAATTGAACCTTGTGGAACACCATGAGTAAGAATATATGTAGAAGAATTAACATTATTTATATCAACACACTGGGTACGGCAAGTTAATTAGATTTCAGCCAATTCAAAATATAACCGCTCAAAATAACAAAATGTCATGGTGAAACTGAGTTAAAGACTTTTTCAAACCAAGAAAAATTGACTTGAAGTTATTACTCCTACCTATATTATCATATAAAGTATGCTGCAAGAGACCCGAGCATGATTGTGATGTAGACTTATTTGCCCTAAGTCCAAACAGTTAAGCAAACAATATTCCTTTACTTTCAAAATACTTATAGATAATTGTGAATGAACTGCCCTTTTCAATACTTTACTAATATATGACAAAGTAGACACAGGTTTATAATCACCACAGTCATCAGGACCTACAAAATAGAGGTACAACTCTACCTTCAGAGATTCAGGGAATATACCATTCATTATAGATCTATTAATTAACATTGAAAGAATTGGTGAGATTATATCAGATAAAAACTTTAAAAAAATGTACAGGAACCTGATTAATTGCACAAAAAATTTCGTTTAGTAACAACACAAGTTTATGAACCATGTTACCAGTTGCGGGTTGAAAGTAAAAGGATTGGCTGCAGATTGCCCCTCAACCAATCACTGAAACTATATAGCTTTTAGGTTGGTACTTAGAGGTATTTACTTTACTTTTTCCTTAGCTATATCAAATGGGTTAGGGATAGGAACTCTCAGGAACTCGGTAGGTAGGTAGGTAGGTAGGTAGGTAGGTAGGTAGGTAGGTAGGTAGGTAGTTTACTTAGAATCAGATGGTACACACAGAGAAAGGATTAGTTGAATCAAATCATATTTGATTTGCTTTGACTAAATTTTATGGTTTATCTGTGCGCCTACCTACGTGGTGAGTTGCAGGTACTATTTAATATGAGTTAAATTGACGTTGGTTAAAACAACACATATGTGAGTTGATTATTTTTAATTCCCGATGGTCACAACAACTACCTGAGATAGTCAAAACTGCTCGTGATGGTTGAACCAATTATATGTAATGGTTAAAACAACTACAGAACAAGGTTACATCAACTACTTGTGTATGTTTCTCCAATCACTCCTATGTGTTATACCAACTACTCGTGTAGGTTATACCAACTACTCGTGTAGGTTATACCAACTGCTTGTGTAGGTTATACCAACTATTCGTGTAGGTTATACCAACTACTCGTGTAGGTTATACCAACTACTCGTGTAGGTTACATTAACTAAAAGTATAGGTGATATCAACTACTCATGTAGGTTATATCAACTACTCGGTTAGGTTATATCAACTACTCGTGTTGCTTATATCAACTACTCGTGTAGGTTATACCAACTGCTTGTGTAGGTTATACCAACTACTCGTGTAGGTTATACTAACTACTCGTGTAGGTTATACCAACTACTCGTGTAGGTTATACCAACTACTCGTGTAGGTTACATTAACTACTCGTATAGGTGATATCAACTACTCGTGTAGGTTATATCAACTACTCGGTTAGGTTATATCAACTACTCGTGTTGGTTATATTAACTACTCGAGTAGGTTATACTAACTACTCGTGTAGGTTATACCAACTACTCGTGTAGGTTACATTAACTACTCGTATAGGTGATATCAACTACTCGTGTAGGTTATATCAACTACTCGGTTAGGTTATATCAACTACTCGTGTTGGTTATATCAACTACTCGTGTAGGTTATATCATCATCTCGTGTTGGTTATATCAACTACTTGTAAACTAAGTAAATGTATATCAACTATTATAGTGTAGGTTGAAATATCGGACTAGTTAGCAGTAGCCAGACTTTTTACAAGACTTTTTCAGTCACTATATTTACTCTATTAAATTATAATCTCGAGTTAGGTCCCGGTATCAATTAGATTAGACTTTTTATTTTCTAGGACCAAATCTAACATGTTCACATCTATTTTCTACTTTTGCTTTTGTGATATGCATACTATTTTAATTTTAAAAAATAATTGATCACCTAGACCTATCCTTGCTTTTTGAAATGTTTTCGATCCTATGAATTGATATATGGTTATCAGTTGTAAATTAATAGATAAGATTGAATAAGTAATCTCATTAGGTCAGTTTATAAATAAGTAGTTAGATGACATAAATAACTTTACGTAGTGATAAATAGGTAGGCTAGATGAATTAATTAACCAGGCTAGATTAAAAAAGTTGATATATCTTTGATATGCTGCAATTGTACTATATCTTAATGAATAATAAATCAATGATAAAGCCTTTATCTTCTAAACCATATTTTAGTGCAATTCATCTTACTCATAGGCACTGATATTGAAATATGCTAATAGAATTACCAAGGTCAAATTGAAAACGAAATGTAAACATTTAAGTTTTAGATTTATTATTTAGAAGTACAATTTGAATTCTCGTCACTGTCTGTCACGACTGTAGGTTGCCAATTCCTGAAATAAGAGATTCGTATATTAATATATATTGAATAGAAATTCACAGTATCGTTCATATACATTATCAATAACATCACCTACTCTTTTTCCTTTTGTGATGAGATAGCGACAGCTTCGATATTCTTTTCATGTCTGGAATCCCTAAAAGCATATGAAAAAGTAAGAGCTAATCATATTGCAAACACATATTTAAAAATAATCTAATATTTTCAAATACTTACTTTGACCTAGCATAATTGTTCCTGAACCATTCAAAGGAATTGAAGAGGACTCCGATAGTTGATGACGTTGATCTACTTCATCAATTCTTCATCAAGATCTGAAAGTAGATTCAGAAAATATAGAAAACCATATATTAATAAAGAAATGAAAAGAATTATTAACTGATAATTCTTTCATATAGGTAAATTATTTATATAAAATGTTAAACTAATTATAAATCTTCAGATGCAGTATAAATTTAGCTCTAATAAATGCAATGGATTTTTCTAGCTAATCCTCATAATTTTGTTCATTATACACTCATAATGTAGACATTAATTAAATACCAAGAAAGTATAATATATCAAAAGGCTCACCTCTGGTTGGAGTTCTCCCTGCTAAATCCCTGGACGGTGTTCTCCTCCGACTACCTCCCTGGATGGAGTTCTCCCAATCGTAGAAAACTAGGGTCAAGTAGGTAAATTGAGGCACTTTAACTAACTGCGGTCTCTTATCTCAGAAACATTAATAACCATCATGACTTCAAGGCACTCGTGAAATGAATAGAACCTATCATAAATTGAGCTTAAATTATGATGTTCAACAATTTAGTATATAGCTAAACTAATTTCAGAATGATTTTGAGACTCTCTTAATAGGGTCACAATTAGAAATTAAAGAACCGAATTTGGCTGTGTAACCCTACCTATAGGTACACCAACTAGTTTTAAAATATATAGATTATCAGACCACTTTACTTGAGATACTAGGATAAATTCCGAAATATCGGACGGCTCCACATTTTCGGTCGCGTAAGAAAAACTATATTAAATTAACTTTTATTTTAATTAGCTATTAGGTAGCTATATACTACATTTCATACGTGACCGAAAATTTGAAATTGCCTGATAATTTGGAACTTACCCTATTCTGAGGACAGCGCAGTAACTGCCTAGCCTATGTAGAAGGGGTGTAGGTCATAGCCCCCCCGGTCATGAGCCCCCCCCCCCCCCCCCGGTCAAGAGCCCCCCGGTCAAGAGCCCCCCGGTCACGAGCCCCCCTGTTTTTAAATCCTTATTTACCTATACTATTTAATCCTTATTGACACTTTTGTAGTTCATAACTGGATAGACATAAAATATATGTATATCGGGGGGCGTGCCGCCCCCCGAACCCCCCTGCCAGGTCTTTAAACAATCATGAAGTGTGCAGTACAACAAACTAGCGGATACAAAAAAACTACATTAGTAACTCTCAGTTACCTATTTCTATCTAAGTAATTCTTCATTTGTTTATAACTAGGTAAATAAGGATTAAAAAAACAGGGAGGGGGGGGGGGGGCTCGTGACCAGGAGGGCTCATGACCTAGGGGGGCTCATGATCGGTGGGGTTCGTAACCGGGGGGGCTCTTGACCGTATCCCATGTAGAAGGTATTGACACTGAAAAAAAACAGCTAGGTAGGTATGATGCTTAAGTTAACATATAATAATCTAGGAAAATTAGTTTGGATATCAGTTTACAAACTGGAAGGCAGTAATCAAAATTTATTATTATAAAAGTTATATACTGATAATCAGCTTTTCAAATAACTACCTATATAAAGCCACCAAACTATCAATCACCAATATTTTAGAATATTTAGGCAGACATTTATCAATTTATTAATGGAATTAATTAATAATCGATCGGCAGCGATAATACTATTTAATGCATATAACGCTATTGTTCGCACTTGAACTAAAATGGTATTGAGGAGCGTTCACATTCAACACGTAACACACTTGAAACAAGATTTGAACTGAAAAGTGTTATGCGAATAAATTAGCTTTGAGGAAAGCATAAGTTGCCACTTACTCATTTGATTGAACTCACATCTAAACTTTAAAAAAAAGTAGCACTAACTCTCATAGTAAGTTAATTTATACACCAGATAAATAAGATTAATAGTCTTTGTGGGTTACATTATCACACTATGTCATAGTTGTTTTAACTCTTACCTAAACTTACAAAAATGTAGTGCCAACTCTCATAGTAAGTTAATTCATACACTGCAGAATACACTGGATTAACAGTCTTTGTGGGTTACTATAACACACTATGTCATAGTTGATTTAACTCGCACCTAAAATTAAAAAAGTAGCGTCAACTCTCATAGTAAGTTAATTCATACACCAGATACATTGAAATGACAATCTTTGTGAGTTACTTCAACGCACTATATCCTAGTTGTTTTAACATATGTATAAACTCCCAAAATGTAACTCCAACTCTCATAGTAAGTTGATTCAATCTATATAATGATTTGAATTAACTATGTTTGGTGACACACACGTCATAGTTGTTTTGACACACGTGAAAACATGAATATAGTCAAACCAACTCACGTAATAAATTGATTCAAAGCATAAATTGTTGACCCATTAAATATGAGTAAACTTTTTTCTCTGTGTAGGTACAACGAAGTGACAAAAGGAAGAAGAGGCCTGAAATACATCTACAATTAATTATAATGTCACAAAATAAAATTTATACAAAACATCTATAGTCTAATTACATTTATAAATAATAGAAATAACTATTAAATTACTCAGTCAATCACAAGAGGCAAACTATTTGTTGAACAAAGAAAATGTGGTGCACAGATCTTTTGAATTTTAAACTTAATGCTTAGCGTAATAAACGTCTTGAAAAATATAAGGGGCGAGGACGCCAAAGCAATAACATTGGATTCCATTTAGTTTTATAGAGTTGCTGCCTGTGCATTAAATAATAATTTGAAAAATATAAATTTACTATTATATAAATAAAATAAATGCTACAAAATTACTATTTACAAAGGGACTCGACTCACAAATAGTCGATATACTAATATTCCCTCTCTCAGTTATATCATATATGGACCAGTGTATTCAACGTCACCATCTAATATTTTCGTAATAGATTGCTTGCTTACTAAGAGAATGACAGGCTGTTGTAGAACTATTGATCAGCTTCCAAATTTTCTTTACATTAATCAAATTTTCTATCATAATAGATATTTTTCAACAACATAATCTCTAAATCTATATAAAAGAACAGTTTTAAACTTTTTACTTCGTAATACAACAAATTAAAAACATTTCCTTCTATTAATATCTGCGGGAAAGTTATTTGATATGCAAGGTTTTTAGATTTATACGACACCGTTGATGTTTTCAAGCGCCATTAGCTTTATGAAAGTGCCATTGACACGATATACATTGTTAATTGCGACGACAATAACCTTGCAATCAAACAAAGGAAGAAAAATAATGCTCACTACTAATATCCTATAAGTTAGATAAAGAAATAACCCTAATCAGTCTACATATTGAATGAACGAGAGTATTGTCTCCTGTACAATGATGACAGTAGTCAGTACATCTCCTGTACAATGATGACAGTAGTCAGTACATCTCCTGTACAATGATGACAGTAGTCACTATGTCTCCTGTACAATGATGACAGTAGTCACTATGTCTCCTGTACAATGATGACAGTAGTCACTATATCTCCTGTACAATGATGACAGTAGTCACTATGTCTCCTGTACAATGATGACAGTAGTCACTATGTCTCCTGTACAATGATGACAGTAGTCACTATGTCTCCTGTACAATGACGACAGTAGTCACTATATCTCCTGTACAATGATGACAGTAGTCACTATGTCTCCTGTACAATGATGACAGTAGTCAGTATATCTCCTGTACAATGATGACAGTAGTCACTATGTCTCCTGTACAATGATGACAGTAGTCAGTATATCTCCTGTACAATGATGACAGTAGTTAGTATATCTCCTGTACAATGATGACAGTAGTCAGTATGACTCCTGTACAATGATGACAGTAGTCAGTATATCTCCTGTACAATGATGACAGTAGTCAGTATATCTCCTGTACAATGATGACAGTAGTCACTATGTCTCCTGTACAATGATGACAGTAGTCAGTATATCTCCTGTACAATGATGACAGTAGTCAGTATATCTCCTGTACAATGATGACAGTAGTCACTATGTCTCCTGTACAATGATGACAGTAGTCAGTATATCTCCTGTACAATGATGACAGTAGTCACTATGTCTCCTGTACAATTATGACAGTAGTCAGTATGACTCCTGTACAATGATGACAGTAGTCAGTATATCTCCTGTACAATGATGACAGTAGTCAGTATATCTCCTGTACAATGATGACAGTAGTCACTATGTCTCCTGTACAATGATGACAGTAGTCAGTATGACTCCTGTACAATGATGACAGTAGTCAGTATATCTCCTGTACAATGATGACAGTAGTCAGTATATCTCCTGTACAATGATGACAGTAGTCACTATGTCTCCTGTACAATGATGACAGTAGTCAGTATATCTCCTGTACAATGATGACAGTAGTCACTATGTCTCCTGTACAATGATGACAGTAGTCAGTATGACTCCTGTACAATGATGACAGTAGTCAGTATATCTCCTGTACAATGATGACAGTAGTCACTATGTCTCCTGTACAATGATGACAGTAGTCAGTATGACTCCTGTACAATGATGACAGTAGTCAGTATATCTCCTGTACAATGATGACAGTAGTCACTATGTCTCCTGTACAATGATGACAGTAGTCAGTATGACTCCTGTACAATGATGACAGTAGTCAGTATATCTCCTGTACAATGATGACAGTAGTCAGTATATCTCCTGTACAATGATGACAGTAGTCACTATGTCTCCTGTACAATGATGACAGTAGTCAGTATATCTCCTGTACAATGATGACAGTAGTCAGTATATCTCCTGTACAATGATGACAGTAGTCACTATGTCTCCTGTACAATGATGACAGTAGTCAGTATATCTCCTGTACAATGATGACAGTAGTCACTATGTCTCCTGTACAATTATGACAGTAGTCAGTATGACTCCTGTACAATGATGACAGTAGTCAGTATATCTCCTGTACAATGATGACAGTAGTCAGTATATCTCCTGTACAATGATGACAGTAGTCACTATGTCTCCTGTACAATTATGACAGTAGTCAGTATGACTCCTGTACAATGATGACAGTAGTCAGTATATCTCCTGTACAATGATGACAGTAGTCAGTATATCTCCTGTACAATGATGACAGTAGTCACTATGTCTCCTGTACAATGATGACAGTAGTCAGTATATCTCCTGTACAATGATGACAGTAGTCACTATGTCTCCTGTACAATTATGACAGTAGTCAGTATATCTCCTCCACATTACTGACAGGCTTCCCCTTTCAATAACATTCTGTAGTTCTTTCTGTCAATAATATTCATCGCAATGAAATAAGCTGCTTACCTCGCACTATTGCTGGTGAAGAGCAAAGAGTGAAGAGCAAAGAGTACTGAATACAGAGTACAGAGTACAGAGTTTTACCAAAGAGATCGAATAAATTCCACGTATAGAAAATATTCATGCGGTTTCAATAGAAATAGATTATGGTTCATAATATCTGTGGATATATTTTGGAAATTTTCTTTGATCATTAAAGGAAATTCACAATTTCATTTATGAAAATCTTTAATATTCTTTTTAGGATCTTTTAGTAAAATTAACTTATTTCAGCTACTGTTTATTTGGCCATGAAAGCACCACAAAATTTATAGAAGCTGATCCATAAACGGAGTTCTTTCCATCTAAAACTTTAAAAATATAGTACGCCGCGCATAAGGTTTTTGAGATACTGTCTCTACCGTATGAGTTTTTATCGATACAGTGCTGCAAGAGTAATGATTTTAAGGATAACTCTCCTCTGATTGGTCGGCTAGGTGGAGGAGGAGCCAACCGCGAGCGGAGCACTAAACTGTTAGTCCACCGCCCCCTGTTGGATCCTCCTCCCTGCATATGGATATAAGATTTGAATTAAATTACATTTTAAATGATAAGAACTTTGAAACTCTCAACATATATGGATGTGATGTAGTTTGGAGTATCCACTAGTTTGTTGTACTGATCACTTCATGATTGTTTTAAAGCCCTGACAGTGGTTTTCGGGAGTGGCACGCCTCCCGATACACATATGGTCAGTCTCCATAGCCAATAAATGAGCTATTCTCTGTAACCGGCAATTTGATACCTGTTAATTTTATCCCGGTAATTTAACCTCCTGTAAATTGATCCCTGGTAATTTGACCCTCGGTAATTTTACCTCCTGTAATTTTATCCCGGGTAATTTGATTCCCGGTAATCTAGCCCCCGGTGATTTGACCCCCGTTATTCACTTCTTGGACTTATATTATGTTTGACTAGTGGTTACCCGTGCAAATTGCACGGTATCGTACATATATTATTATACATTAATATTTAGGAACATTACTTATTGCGTTTGTTCATACAGATTTCATAACCCGTTTTCCATTACATTTCATAAGAATTAGGTAGGTACCTGTAAAGAGTAATTTTCCGTCCCGTGACGTCATCAATTTATGTGGAATACTGTCGTATTTATCATAAATAATTGCTGTATAAATAAATAAGAATGCTGTATAAATAACTACAAATTACAAACATTATTCAAATACTCATATTATGAAAAACTAAATCAATTAACTCCATCGATCAATTCAATGATTAAAATAGAAGAAATAAAATCACCATATATAGGTAGCAGCTGATATTCCATTTATATAAATTAATTAATATAATTATGTAAAATTCGTCATATTTTGATTATAAATATTTTAAATATCATTTTTTGAATATTTATTCATATTTCCACCCATCAAAATCAATATCAAAATTAATTATTATATTTTCAATCGTAAAAAATATGTCATTTATTTTCTTGAGGAAAAATGATAACCAGCGTAGAATTATATTTTTCATTTTCTAATTTTCCTCATATCTCAAAAATTACTTTGAATTTCGAAAAACGGTTAACGCAGTCATTTTTGCAGACCATTTTTACATATTGTAGATATTTTTTCGATTCGATTATTGTAAATTTTATTTTTTCATTTATTTCGTATGTTACCATGTATTTCCCGATTTGAATTAAATCCCTATGTATTCCATTAAAGCTTAAAATTTTAATAATTCAAAAACCCGTTCGAATATCGTAAAACAAATCAATAGCGTTCTGTAGGACCATAGGCCGGAGGTTTCCAGAAAATTTCAGCCCATTCTGTTTGATAGTCTCTGAAAATATCCTGGAAAGTATGTCGAATTAATTCCTATGTATCCCATTATAAATCAAGTGTTAATAAATCGAAAACCCGTTTGAATTTCAAAAAATCCTTTTAACACGTTTAATTCGACACGACTTTCTAAGAATTTGTAAATTTTCAAGTCTCTAGGTCTAACCGTTTGTGAGTAATATTGCTCCAAGTAACACACATACATACACACAGACAGATCTAGCGTATTATATTATAGATATTAATTAAATACTTAATTAATTATAATGTCAATATTATGTAACTATGCTACAAGATTTTATGATAAATTCATTAGTTTATCACTTTCAAAGTATTTGCAACTGGACATCACAACTGCTGCTACATCGCAGAAATCTTATCATTATTATATTCATATTTTAAGTCTTGGATAGAGCATAATTTATATGTATTTTATACTATTTTTATTTAGAATAATATCCGTATCCGCGGGCCAAATTACTACTGGTTAACTCACTGGGGGTCAAATTACCGGGGGTCATATTACCTAGCACTGCTAGTAATCTTAAAACAATATCCTAAAAAAACTTATTCGCAATTAAAGAACAATATTTTTAAAACTGTATTCTTCGTGGTAGTAAGGTTTTATTTTCTGTGTTTAGAGGTTCTACCCATAGAGTTATGATGAACTACTCTAGAGAGAGGAAGTGTTGCAGCGATTGCAGGACGCTAAGGAAGACGGTGTAAAACCTTATTTTGATTCAGTTATATCATTTCTCCATTAAACTGACGCTAGATTGCCAGTCACGTGACCCAAAAATAAGTTTTTTAGCATCCCGCAAGACGCGATATTATTTTGGCCACTGACTCACCACTTGGTTCTACCCCATAAACATCTCACCCTTTTCATTTGTTAATAAAATGAAAACTGCCAACCTAGAGTACTGAAACAAGTTCTTCAGAAACAAAATTCATCGTGAATATCTGTTTACATCTGATTCTAAAATTAGTGACCTTTATATAATAGCCACAATCTTCTCGACAACTAAGTGTTCTTTTCACATTTTCACGCATAAACCTTCATGAGGATTTCAGGCGAAGTCGAGCTAATTCGGAAAAATATTGAATACAGAAGATTTAGGTCCGTAATCCTGGGATTTTCGGTACTCCAAACATTAAAATTCTGGCTATTAACATTCCCTGGTGGATGAAAATGAACTTTAACTGAAAAATGAACGTTTTGAATAAATAACTCATTTTGACTAAGGCGAAGTAATGCATCTGCATAATCCAAACCGTGAAAAGAGCACCTCTTTGTCGAGTATGACTGCCATTTAAAGGATATGATTTTAGAACCTAATGTAAATAAATCTCGCGATGTATTTCACATAAAACTTGTTTCAGTAAAACTAGGTTTCTAAGTTTCCATTTTATTAACAACAGAAAAGGGCCAGAAGTTTATTGATCATCCTGTATATACGTCATGAATAGTTGAGGAATAGAGATAAATTTTCCTCTATTTAAATTATTCTCGTACAAATAATTAAACTGATAAATATTTAGTGATGAAGAATTGGAAATTTGAAAACTGTGATTAGTGAAAATAGAATGATACTGTAGAACATTTTTCTCTGATAGTACATCGTCACAGTGACTCTTTTCTCTGATAGTACATCGTCACAGTGACTCTTTTCTCTGATAGTACATCGTCACAGTGACTCTTTTCTCTGATAGTACATCATCACAGTGACTCTTTTCTCTGATAGTACATCATCACAGTGACTCTTTTCTCTGATAGTACATCATCTCAGTGACTCTTTTCTCTGATAGTACATCATCACAGTGACTCTTTTCTCTGATAGTACATCATCACAGTGACTCTTTTCTCTGACAGTACATCATCACAGTGACTCTTTTCTCTGATAGTACATCGTCACAGTGACTCTTTTCTCTGATAGTACATCATCACAGTGACTCTTTTCTCTGATAGTACATCATCTCAGTGACTCTTTTCTCTGACAGTACATCATCACAGTGACTCTTTTCTCTGATAGTACATCATCACAGTGACTCTTTTCTCTGACAGTACATCATCACAGTGACTCTTTTCTCTGATAGTACATCATCACAGTGACTCTTTTCTCTGATAGTACATATATATAGCTAGGTAAATTTTAATATTTTATTCCATAAAAAACAATCCTTTGGATGAGAAATATTTAATAACAAAATAAATTGAAAATACAATTTGTTAATTTCTTCCCATAATTCGATTATATCTTAGGTATGACCAAATATTTCAATATGTCTGTAAATCGATATATGAATAAAAATAGCATTCTCTGTCTGTCTGTCACACTAACCTAATAATACGCTTGGCAAGCAGCTGATAGCATTGATAGGAAATTATTCTGATATCAGTTCAATAAATGGTTTCAGTGACTATATTTAATTATATTTTATTCAGTTTAAAATATTGCAGTAAAAGTTGAGTCAGGAATAATAATTATTACATAATTTGAACTACCATCATAAGGTCATTAAGGTAATCAAGGTCATTAAGGTCATTAAGGCTCAAAAATGTGCCATGAGATCTACCAAGAACTTGCCTTTCAATGTGCCTATTTCTCCCTATTTCCATAAATTATATATATTGAAGTTACCCGATTTATATAGGTATTGTGTGTTGATTACGATGTACAAAGCAATTTATTTTAACGCTAATGTTTATTTATTCAATGAATTACCCTGTCATTCTGATGTACCTTTTTACTCTACAAGAAACTGTAGCAATCTGATTATTCCTAATTACCGTAAAACTATAACCGAAATGTGTATTTATTATGTAGGTCCCAAACAGTGGAATGCGCTAGGTTATATAGGATGCCCTAAAAAACTTAATATGTGCTTCTTAGGGCCGTGAATACTCTGTGATTAATAAAATTTATTTAAAAAAAAATTATGTATTTTAGTGTTCATGAATAAATTGTTTCAAAAATGGTTATGGGAAAAATGCCGTAATTTTGACGGCACGCGTACACTAGTTTTAATAACAATATAACATTAATGCAGTGAAAGAATAGTGAAGAGTTATAAAGAAATAAAATTGATTAAATAATTAAATAGTGAACAAGGTAATCGAATTTATATTTGTATTCACACTATAAATTATATTTTATTTACAATGTTGATTGCATTTAAATTCATTTATTCTCTTTATGATAAATTGACTAAGTGGATTTAATTGTTTTGTATCAGTTATTTATTCATTTGTATATAAATAATAGAATAATCACAAGCTGTGATATCAATTAGCAGCTTTAGTTATTTTTATAAAATTATTTTCAATCTTGTTAATTAATAATAAATAATCTCTACCATCTGCAATAATTAGTATTTAGCTTCTACTTATTCATTTACATATGACACTTATTTTACTGAAAAATTATAGAAATATTCATTTAGTCGTCTTATATAACAAACTGTTTCATAAATTAAACTACAAATTTTATATAAATTTATAGAGACTTTATAACGAAAATATTTCAGGCAATAGTAAGTCAAATAATGGTAGTAAAAACCCTAGACATTATCCCATTTATTTGACTTATAGTATTATATACCAGTATCATTTTATTGCAATATTACCAGTATCATTTTATTGCAATATTACCAGTATCATTTTATTGCAATATTACCAGTATCATTTTATTGCAGTATTACCAGTATCATTTTATTGCAGTATTACCAGTATCATTTTATTGCAATATTACCAGTATCATTTTATTGCAATATTACCAGTATCATTTTATTGCAATATTACCAGTATCATTTTACTGCAATATTACCAGTATCATTTTACTGCAATATTACCAGTATCATTTTATTGCAATATTACCAGTATCATTTTATTGCAATATTACCAGTATCATTTTATTGCAATATTACCAGTATCATTTTATTGCAATATTACCAGTATCATTTTACTGCAATATTACCAGTATCATTTCACTGCAATATTACCAGTATCATTTTATTGCAATATTACCAGTATCATTTTATTGCAATATTACCAGTATCATTTTATTGCAATATTACCAGTATCATTTTATTGCACTATTACCAGTATCATTTTACTGCAATATTACCAGTATCATTTTACTGCAATATTACCAGTATCATTTTATTGCAATATTACCAGTATCATTTTATTGCAATATTACCAGTATCATTTTATTGCAATATTACCAGTATCATTTTATTGCAATATTACCAGTATCATTTTATTGCAATATTACCAGTATCATTTTATTGCAATATTACCAGTATCATTTTATTGCAATATTACCAGTATCATTTTATTGCAATATTACCAGTATCATTTTATTGCAGTATTACCAGTATCATTTTATTGCAGTATTACCAGTATCATTTTATTGCAATATTACCAGTATCATTTTATTGCAATATTACCAGTATCATTTTATTGCAATATTACCAGTATCATTTTACTGCAATATTACCAGTATCATTTTACTGCAATATTACCAGTATCATTTTATTGCAATATTACCAGTATCATTTTATTGCAATATTACCAGTATCATTTTATTGCAATATTACCAGTATCATTTTATTGCAATATTACCAGTATCATTTTACTGCAATATTACCAGTATCATTTTACTGCAATATTACCAGTATCATTTTATTGCAATATTACCAGTATCATTTTATTGCAATATTACCAGTATCATTTTATTGCAATATTACCAGTATCATTTTATTGCAATATTACCAGTATCATTTTACTGCAATATTACCAGTATCATTTTACTGCAATATTACCAGTATCATTTTATTGCAATATTACCAGTATCATTTTATTGCAATATTACCAGTATCATTTTATTGCAATATTACCAGTATCATTTTATTGCAATATTACCAGTATCATTTTATTGCAATATTACCAGTATCATTTTATTGCAATATTACCAGTATCATTTTATTGCAATATTACCAGTATCATTTTATTGCAATATTACCAGTATCATTTTATTGCAATATTAGCAGTATCATTTTACTGCAATATTACCAGTATCATTTTACTGCAATATTACCAGTATCATTTTATTGCAGTATTACCAGTATCATTTTACTGCAATATTACCAGTATCATTTTACTGCAATATTACCAGTATCATTTTATTGCAGTATTACCAGTATCATTTTACTGCAATATTACCAGTATCATTTTACTGCAATATTACCAGTATCATATTATTGCAATATTACCAGTATCATTTTACTGCAATATTACCAGTATCATTTTATTGCAATATTACCAGTATCATTTTACTGCAATATTACCAGTATCATTTTATTGCAGTATTACCAGTATCATTTTACTGCAATATTACCAGTATCATTTTATTGCAATATTACCAGTATCATTTTATTGCAATATTACCAGTATCATTTTATTGCAATATTACCAGTATCATTTTATTGCAATATTACCAGTATCATTTTATTGCAATATTACCAGTATCATTTTATTGCAATATTACCAGTATCATTTTATTGCAATATTACCAGTATCATTTTATTGCAATATTACCAGTATCATTTTATTGCAATATTACCAGTATCATTTTATTGCAATATTACCAGTATCATTTTATTGCAATATTACCAGTATCATTTTATTGCAGTATTACCAGTATCATTTTACTGCAATATTACCAGTATCATTTTACTGCAATATTACCAGTATCATATTATTGCAATATTACCAGTATCATTTTACTGCAATATTACCAGTATCATTTTATTGCAATATTACCAGTATCATTTTACTGCAATATTACCAGTATCATTTTATTGCAGTATTACCAGTATCATTTTACTGCAATATTACCAGTATCATTTTACTGCAATATTACCAGTATCATATTATTGCAATATTACCAGTATCATTTTACTGCAATATTACCAGTATCATTTTATTGCAATATTACCAGTATCATTTTACTGCAATATTACCAGTATCATATTATTGCAGTATTACCAGTATCATTTTATTGCAATGTTACCAGTATCATTTTACTGCAATATTACCAGTATCATTTTATTGCAATATTACCAGTATCATTTTATTGCAATATTACCAGTATCATTTTATTGCAATATTACCAGTATCATTTTATTGCAGTATTACCAGTATCATTTTATTGCAATATTACCAGTATCATTTTATTGCAATATTACCAGTATCATTTTATTGCAATATTACCAGTATCATTTTATTGCAATATTACCAGTATCATTTTATTGCAATATTACCAGTATCATTTTATTGCAATATTACCAGTATCATTTTATTGCAATATTACCAGTATCATTTTATTGCAATATTACCAGTATCATTTTATTGCAATATTACCAGTATCATTTTATTGCAGTATTACCAGTATCATTTTACTGCAATATTACCAGTATCATTTTACTGCAATATTACCAGTATCATATTATTGCAATATTACCAGTATCATTTTACTGCAATATTACCAGTATCATTTTATTGCAATATTACCAGTATCATTTTACTGCAATATTACCAGTATCATTTTATTGCAGTATTACCAGTATCATTTTACTGCAATATTACCAGTATCATTTTACTGCAATATTACCAGTATCATATTATTGCAATATTACCAGTATCATTTTACTGCAATATTACCAGTATCATTTTATTGCAATATTACCAGTATCATATTATTGCAATATTACCAGTATCATTTTATTGCAATATTACCAGTATCATTTTACTGCAATATTACCAGTATCATTTTATTGCAGTATTACCAGTATCATTTTACTGCAATATTACCAGTATCATTTTACTGCAATATTACCAGTATCATATTATTGCAATATTACCAGTATCATTTTACTGCAATATTACCAGTATCATTTTATTGCAATATTACCAGTATCATATTATTGCAATATTACCAGTATCATTTTATTGCAATATTACCAGTATCATTTTACTGCAATATTACCAGTATCATTTTACTGCAATATTACCAGTATCATATTATTGCAATATTACCAGTATCATTTTATTGCAATATTACCAGTATCATTTTACTGCAATATTACCAGTATCATATTATTGCAATATTACCAGTATCATATTATTGCAATATTACCAGTATCATTTTATTGCAATATTACCAGTATCATTTTATTGCAATATTACCAGTATCATTTTATTGCAGTATTACCAGTATCATTTTACTGCAATATTACCAGTATCATTTTATTGCAATATTACCAGTATCATTTTATTGCAATATTACCAGTATCATTTTATTGCAGTATTACCAGTATCATTTTACTGCAATATTACCAGTATCATTTTATTGCAATATTACCAGTATCATATTATTGCAATATTACCAGTATCATTTTATTGCAATATTACCAGTATCATTTTATTGCAGTATTACCAGTATCATTTTACTGCAATATTACCAGTATCATTTTACTGCAATATTACCAGTATCATATTATTGCAATATTACCAGTATCATTTTACTGCAATATTACCAGTATCATTTTATTGCAATATTACCAGTATCATTTTACTGCAATATTACCAGTATCATTTTATTGCAGTATTACCAGTATCATTTTACTGCAATATTACCAGTATCATTTTACTGCAATATTACCAGTATCATATTATTGCAATATTACCAGTATCATTTTACTGCAATATTACCAGTATCATTTTATTGCAATATTACCAGTATCATATTATTGCAATATTACCAGTATCATTTTATTGCAATATTACCAGTATCATTTTACTGCAATATTACCAGTATCATTTTACTGCAATATTACCAGTATCATATTATTGCAATATTACCAGTATCATTTTATTGCAATATTACCAGTATCATTTTATTGCAGTATTACCAGTATCATTTTACTGCAATATTACCAGTATCATTTTACTGCAATATTACCAGTATCATATTATTGCAATATTACCAGTATCATTTTACTGCAATATTACCAGTATCATTTTATTGCAGTATTACCAGTATCATTTTACTGCAATATTACCAGTATCATTTTATTGCAATATTACCAGTATCATATTATTGCAATATTACCAGTATCATTTTATTGCAATATTACCAGTATCATTTTATTGCAGTATTACCAGTATCATTTTACTGCAATATTACCAGTATCATTTTACTGCAATATTACCAGTATCATATTATTGCAATATTACCAGTATCATTTTACTGCAATATTACCAGTATCATTTTATTGCAATATTACCAGTATCATTTTACTGCAATATTACCAGTATCATTTTATTGCAGTATTACCAGTATCATTTTACTGCAATATTACCAGTATCATTTTACTGCAATATTACCAGTATCATATTATTGCAATATTACCAGTATCATTTTACTGCAATATTACCAGTATCATTTTATTGCAATATTACCAGTATCATATTATTGCAATATTACCAGTATCATTTTATTGCAATATTACCAGTATCATTTTACTGCAATATTACCAGTATCATTTTACTGCAATATTACCAGTATCATATTATTGCAATATTACCAGTATCATTTTATTGCAATATTACCAGTATCATTTTATTGCAGTATTACCAGTATCATTTTACTGCAATATTACCAGTATCATTTTACTGCAATATTACCAGTATCATATTATTGCAATATTACCAGTATCATTTTACTGCAATATTACCAGTATCATTTTATTGCAATATTACCAGTATCATTTTACTGCAATATTACCAGTATCATTTTATTGCAGTATTACCAGTATCATTTTACTGCAATATTACCAGTATCATTTTACTGCAATATTACCAGTATCATATTATTGCAATATTACCAGTATCATTTTACTGCAATATTACCAGTATCATTTTATTGCAATATTACCAGTATCATATTATTGCAATATTACCAGTATCATTTTACTGCAATATTACCAGTATCATATTATTGCAATATTACCAGTATCATTTTATTGCAATATTACCAGTATCATTTTATTGCAATATTACCAGTATCATTTTACTGCAATATTACCAGTATCATTTTACTGCAATATTACCAGTATCATTTTATTGCAATATTACCAGTATCATTTTATTGCAATATTACCAGTATCATATTATTGCAATATTACCAGTATCATTTTACTGCAATATTACCAGTATCATATTATTGCAATATTACCAGTATCATTTTACTGCAATATTACCAGTATCATATTATTGCAATATTACCAGTATCATTTTACTGCAATATTACCAGTATCATTTTACTGCAATATTACCAGTATCATTTTATTGCAATATTACCAGTATCATTTTACTGCAATATTACCAGTATCATTTTATTGCAATATTACCAGTATCATTTTATTGCAATATTACCAGTATCATTTTATTGCAATATTACCAGTATCATTTTACTGCAATATTACCAGTATCATATTATTGCAGTATTACCAGTATCATTTTATTGCAATGTTACCAGTATCATTTTACTGCAATATTACCAGTATCATATTATTGCAATATTACCAGTATCATTTTATTGCAATATTACCAGTATCATTTTATTGCAATATTACCAGTATCATTTTACTGCAATATTACCAGTATCATATTATTGCAATATTACCAGTATCATTTTATTGCAATATTACCAATATTCTTTTATTAAAGTGAATTTATTTCCAATTCAAGTAAGCAATTAAAGATTCAAATCCAATATTATCTTATTTATAAATTTAAACAGTTTGTGATCAAATTTTATGGTCATTTTCTATGCCTTTCGTATCAAAGAAAACTTAAATGACTGACTTCGGTAAATTGAAACAAATGAACCGTAATAAAAGTGAACAGAATGAAATAGAACTAAATAGAACAAAACATTTTGCATTATCTTTATTGATATTTATACGATATATAAACAGGTAATAGAAAATCAAAGTCACGGAGTTTCAGAAACTCAAACCGATTATCCCACAATGCATTTATATTCCAACGGGTCTTTCAGGCCCGTTTGTCTTCCAGAGTCAGGGTCACGACTAATAAATGTCTATTTTATTAATTCGGTTTTAGTTAGAATTACCTCAGAAATATTGAGTCTTAAGAACAAGCTAATTGATTATCATTTTATGTTTATCCCTATTATCGCCTCGCCTCTCTTTTTCCCTTTCCCTCTATGTTATTATGCTGTGCCTATTTCTGTGTTCTCTTTGAAGCATTTTAGAGGGAGACCTCTTCACCATTCTCTTCATTCGACTTCATTCCAAAACACTAAATTCGACTTCATTCGAAAACACTAAATTCGACTGCTTTTCTCCCTCCAGACATTTGTATCTCAAATTATTATTATTATTTATATTAAGCATTAACAAATTTCAAGTATGGAGGGGGGGGGGGGGAGGAAACTATCTTTGTTTACTACCTACAATTATGCATATGTTCCTAGCCAGATGATATATTATTATGAAGCAATAAAAAATCTATCTATACTATAAACCCTACAATGGTGCCTGAGAATTGGTGCCAAGACAATTTTTTAATGGGGCCCGCCGACAATTGAGACGAAGGCAATTGGACCCTGAGCAAAATTGAGCCCAAAGACAAGTGAACCAAGAAAAATTTGTGACAGCAGCTACAAAAATGGTCTTCAATTAAGTTAATAAAGTAGACTCTGATAAAATGAGTACATAATATTTAACTGGTACTTTATTTATAATTCTTTGTTACCTATTGTTTAGCCTCATATAAAATAGATAGTAAATAATTTAATAGGGTTTAAATTCTGCTTCGGAACGATAGGTCAAATCGCTGACGTCAAAAGGAAATTAAGTGCGAGGGACTGAAAGAAGCAGTCAGAAAGAAAAGTGGCTTCACGAACAAAATCACCTACCAACAGTCGGTGCATGACAATGCTCATGGATGCATAAAATCTAATCCATGAATGCAGTCACTTACAAATGAGTTTGACGAAAAGGGACACCGATCAATTGTACGAAATACTAATATGACGCTGAAATAAAATACTGCAAACTCTTTGCTCTAATGTTTAATTTGAATACTACATACAAACAATGCATGGTCGACCTTCGTTTAAGGTGCAAATAATTTGCTGAAGTATATAAACGTTTCTATATTAAGTTCCACGCATCTTATACCTTCTACACAAGTATTTAATATTGGATTGATAATACCTACCTAGGTGACATTCAAATCAAACGATGTACATGTTATATCTAGACTTGAAGAAATGATACCCTAGATTCAACCATTTAATTGATATATTCATTTAATTGATATATTCATTTAATTGATATATTCATTTAATTGATATATTCATTTAATTGATATATTCATTTAATTGATATATTTATTTAATTGATATATTCATTTAATTGATATATTCATTTAATTGCTATATTCATTTAATTGCTATATTCATTTAATTGCTATATTCATTTAATTGCTATATTCATTTAATTGCTATATTCATTTAATTGCTATATTCATTTAATTGCTATATTCATTTAACTGATATATTCATTTAATTGCTACATCTCAACTGAGTACAAAGTTAGCTATTCAGTCGCTAAGCATCCAACTATAAACTATCACCTCTTTAAATAACTTTAAATCAACTCTTTAGAAGTACTACCTTAATAAATATACCAGTTTCAATTAACTTATATTGTTATTGATTTAATTTTTTTGTGTGTTCTGTTTTTTTTAGAAATTATACGTGATTCCTATACTAATAATTCACATGTTCACAATTATATTAATTTTACTTTCTTCAATAAATAACCTAATTCTTAATATCAATCTAATGAATAATATGCTAATTAATTACCCCCCCCCCCCCCCCGCCAATATATTCCTTTTCATCTCCAAAATATTAGGGAATAATAATTAGTAATCTCGATGCTAATTAAGTACAGTGAGGCTAATTAACCGTATTATATCAGCCTTATTTAATAAGAAGGTAGAGTTGTTATATATCTTTAAATGAGCAAAATATTTAAAATATACTGACCCTATTTTCCAAGGAACAAACAGATACCTCCTCCGTTAACTAAATAGTGTCAGTCTTTTATAATTTTCTCTTGGTAATCCTATTAATGTTCTCTAATTCTCATTACTGAATTATTATTTTAAAATATATGTGTCTTCTCAGAGATAATTATGAAGTGGGATTATTATATTAGAAATATGTTCAACATGTAATATATTTTAGAATTTTTCAATAATATTTTTAGTTAATAATGATTATACTTCAACTGAATAATGAAGATATTTAAATGAAATGATTCAATAAATTGTGTTTGAATCTTTCATTAGATAGTACAAGTTAACAGGTGTCCTATCAACAAGTGAGTTGGTACAAGTTAACAGGTGTCCTATCAACAAGTGAGTTGGTACAAGTTAACAGGTGTCCTATCAACAAGTGAGTTGGTACAAGTTAACAGGTGTCCTATCAACAAGTGAGTTAGTACAAGTTAACAGGTGTCCTATCAACAAGTGAGTTAGTACAAGTTAACAGGTGTCCTATCAACAAGTGAGTTGGTACAAGTTAACAGGTGTCCTATCAACAAGTGAGTTAGTACAAGTTAACAGGTGTCCTATCAACAAGTGAGTTAGTACAAGTTAACAGGTGTCCTATCAACAAGTGAGTTGGTACAAGTTAACAGGTGTCCTATCAACAAGTGAGTTAGTACAAGTTAACAGGTGTCCTATCAACAAGTGAGTTAGTACAAGTTAACAGGTGTCCTATCAACAAGTGAGTTGGTACAAGTTAACAGGTGTCCTATCAACAAGTGAGTTAGTACAAGTTAACAGGTGTCCTATCAACAAGTGAGTTAGTACAAGTTAACAGGTGTCCTATCAACAAGTGAGTTAGTACAAGTTAACAGGTGTCCTATCAACAAGTGAGTTGGTACAAGTTAACAGGTGTCCTATCAACAAGTGAGTTGGTACAAGTTAACAGGTGTCCCTTCAACAAGTGAGTTGGTACAAGTTAACAGGTGTCCCTCTGCCTTTTCCCTCAGTATCCTTTTCTCTCTCATGGCGGGAGGTTCATTTTCTTTTCTCGTCTTTTCTCTCCGTGTTATCATTCTCATTCAATGTTTTCCCCTGACTCTATTCCAATGTTATTGTGTAATCAAACTTCACTTGGAGAAACGATCCCAATGCTAGTAACTTTATATTGTGTCGTTATTGAAAGAATGTTGCAAAATTATGAACATTGTTATTGAAGTTTCCATCTTTTGATACTCTGGACTAACTTCCCTCAATGCGATACTCTGTCCGGTTAAAACTCTTTATATTGCCATATTGAGAAATATTATCAATGTTATAAGTATGCTATCTGCAATATTGACATACGGTTTGGAAAACTATAACTGAATCAATTTTTTTTTTGCGTAAAAGACTGATTAATATCTATCACATTGGTGGCATTTTTGTCAACTCTATTGGAGTAATTATGCTTTATTACGGTAGACTGAATTTCCATATGAATATTCATTGATCTTCAATAATATTATGTGTATCAAATTAAATTTTCAAAAGTTAGTTGGATAAATATTTTTAAACTTTTCATATCCTTAAAATTCACCGTAACTCACTTATTTAACTCTCTGCAGTAGATAATAACTCTCTGCAGTAGATATTAACTCTCTGCAGTAGATATTAACTCTCTGCAGTAGATATTAACTCTCTGCAGTAGATATTAACTCTCTGCAGTAGATATTAACTCTCTGCAGTAGATAATAACTCTATACTGTAGATATTACCTCTTTACGGTAGATATTAACTCTATACTGTAGATATAAACTCTCTGCAGTAGATATTAACTCTCTACTGTAGATAATAACTCTATACTGTAGACATTATTTCTCTGCAGTAGATATTAACTCTATACTGTAGATATTAACTCTCTGCAGTAGATATTAACTCTCTACTGTAGATAATAACTCTATACTGTAGATATTAACTCTCTGCAGTAGATATTAACTCTATACTGTAGATATTAACTCTCTGCAGTAGATAATAACTCTATACTGTAGATATTAACTCTCTGCAGTAGATATTAACTCTCTACTGTAGATAATAACTCTATACTGTAGATATTACCTCTTTACGGTAGATATTAACTCTATACTGTAGATATTAACTCTCTGCAGTAGATATTAACTCTCTACTGTAGATAATAACTCTATACTGTAGATATTATTTCTCTGCAGTAGATATTAACTCTATACTGTAGATATTAACTCTCTGCAGTAGATATTAACTCTCTACTGTAGATAATAACTCTATACTGTGGATATTAACTCTATACTGTAGATATTAACTCTCTGCAGTAGATAATAACTCTATACTGTAGATATTAACTCTCTGCAGTAGATATTAACTCTCTACTGTAGATAATAACTCTATACTGTAGATATTAACTCTCTGCAGTAGATATTAACTCTCTACTGTAGATATTAACTCTCTCTGTAGATATTAACTCTCTACTGTAGATATTAACTCTCTCTGTAGATATTAACTCTCTGCAGTAGATAATAACTCTCTGCAGTAGATATTAACTCTCTGCAGTAGATATTAACTCTCTGCAGTAGATAATAACTCTATACTGTAGATATTACCTCTTTACGGTAGATATTAACTCTCTACTGCAGATAATAACTCTATACTGTAGATATGAACTCTCTGCAGTAGATATTAACTCTATACTGTAGATATTAACTCTCTGCAGTAGATAATAACTCTATACTGTAGATATTAACTCTCTGCAGTAGATATTAACTCTCTACTGTAGATAATAACTCTATACTGTAGATATTAACTCTCTGCAGTAGATATTAACTCTCTGCAGTAGATAATAACTCTATACTGTAGATATTAACTCTCTGCAGTAGATATTAACTCTCTACTGTAGATAATAACTCTATACTGTAGATATTAACTCTCTGCAGTAGATATTAACTCTCTACTGTAGATATTAACTCTCTCTGTAGATATTAACTCTCTACTGTAGATATTAACTCTCTCTGTAGATATTAACTCTCTCTGTAGATAATAACTCTATACTGTAGATATTAACTCTCTGCAGTAGATATTATTCTCTGCATTAGATAATAACTCTATACTGTAGATATTAACTCTCTGCAGTAGATAATAAATCTATACTGTAGATATTAACTCTCTACAGTATATATTAACTCTCTACTGTAGATATTAACTCTCTACAGTAAATATTAACTCTCTGCAGTAGATAATAACTCTATACTGTAGATATTACCTCTTTACGGTAGATATTAACTCTCTACTGTAGATATTTACTCTCTGCAAAAGATATTAACTCTCTACTGTAGATATTAACTCTCTACTGTTGATATCAACTCTCTACTGTAGATATTAACTCTCTACACTAGATATTAACTCTCTACAGTATATATTAACTCTCTACTGTCGATATATTCTCTCTACTGTCGATATTAACTCTCTACTGTAGATATTAACTCTCTACTGTAGATATTAACTCTCTGCAGTAGATAATAAATCTATACTGTAGATATTAACTCTCTACAGTAGATATTAACTCTCTACAGTAGATATTAACTCTCTACTGTAGATATTAACTCTCTACGGTAGATATTAACTCTCTACTGTAGATATTAACTCTCTACTGTTGATATCAACTCTCTACTGTTGATATCAACTCTCTGCAGTAGATAATAACTCTCTGCAGTAGATATTAACTCTCTGCAGTAGATATTAACTCTCTGCAGTAGATAATAACTCTATACTGTAGATATTACCTCTTTACGGTAGATATTAACTCTCTACTGCAGATAATAACTCTATACTGTAGATATGAACTCTCTGCAGTAGATATTAACTCTATACTGTAGATATTAACTCTCTGCAGTAGATAATAACTCTATACTGTAGATATTAACTCTCTGCAGTAGATATTAACTCTCTACTGTAGATAATAACTCTATACTGTAGATATTAACTCTCTGCAGTAGATATTAACTCTCTGCAGTAGATAATAACTCTATACTGTAGATATTAACTCTCTGCAGTAGATATTAACTCTCTACTGTAGATAATAACTCTATACTGTAGATATTAACTCTCTGCAGTAGATATTAACTCTCTACTGTAGATATTAACTCTCTCTGTAGATATTAACTCTCTACTGTAGATATTAACTCTCTCTGTAGATATTAACTCTCTCTGTAGATAATAACTCTATACTGTAGATATTAACTCTCTGCAGTAGATATTATTCTCTGCATTAGATAATAACTCTATACTGTAGATATTAACTCTCTGCAGTAGATAATAAATCTATACTGTAGATATTAACTCTCTACAGTATATATTAACTCTCTACTGTAGATATTAACTCTCTACAGTAAATATTAACTCTCTGCAGTAGATAATAACTCTATACTGTAGATATTACCTCTTTACGGTAGATATTAACTCTCTACTGTAGATATTTACTCTCTGCAAAAGATATTAACTCTCTACTGTAGATATTAACTCTCTACTGTTGATATCAACTCTCTACTGTAGATATTAACTCTCTACACTAGATATTAACTCTCTACAGTATATATTAACTCTCTACTGTCGATATATTCTCTCTACTGTCGATATTAACTCTCTACTGTAGATATTAACTCTCTACTGTAGATATTAACTCTCTGCAGTAGATAATAAATCTATACTGTAGATATTAACTCTCTACAGTAGATATTAACTCTCTACAGTAGATATTAACTCTCTACTGTAGATATTAACTCTCTACGGTAGATATTAACTCTCTACTGTAGATATTAACTCTCTACTGTTGATATCAACTCTCTACTGTTGATATCAACTCTCTACTGTAGATATTAACTCTTTACTGTAGATATTAACTCTCTACTGTAGATATTAACTCTCTACTGTAGATATTAATTCTCTATTGTAGATATTGATTCTGTACTGTAGATATTAACTCTCTACAGTAGATATTAACTTTCCACTGTAGATATTAACTCTCTACTGTAGATATTAACTCTACTGTAGATATTAACTCTCAACTGTAGATATTAATTCTCTACTGTAGATATTAACTCTCTACTGTAGATAATAACTCTCTACTCTAGATATTAACTCTCTACTGTAGATATTAACTCTCTACACTAGATATTAACTCTCTACTGTCGATATTATCTCTCTACTGTCGATATTAACTCTCTACTGTAGATATTAACTCTCTACTGTAGATATTAACTCTCTGCAATAGATAATAAATCTATACTGTAGATATTAACTCTCTACAGTAGATATTAACTCTATACTGTCGATATTATCTCTCTACTGTCGATATTAACTCTCTACTGTAGATATTAACTCTCTACTGTAGATATTAACTCTCTGCAGTAGATAATAAATCTATACTGTAGATATTAACTCTCTACAGTAGATATTAACTCTCTACAGTAGATATTAACTCTCTACTGTAGATATTAACTCTCTACGGTAGATATTAACTCTCTACTGTTGATATCAACTCTCTACTGTTGACATCAACTCTCTACTGTAGATATTAACTCTCTACTGTAGATATTAACCCTCTACTGTAGATATTAACTCTCTACTGAAGATATTAACTCTCTACTGTAGATATTAACTCTCTACTGTAGATATTAACTCTCTACTGTAGATATTAACTCTCTACTGTAGATATTAACTCTCTACTGTAGATATTAACTCTCTACTGTAGATATTAACTCTCTACTGTAGATATTAACTCTCTACTGTAGATATTAACTCTCTACTGTAGATATTAACTCTCTACTGTAGATATTAACTCTCTAGTGTAGATATAACCTCTCTAGTCTTGATATTAACTCTCTAGTGTAGATATCAACTCTCTACTGTAGATATTGACTCTCTACTGTAGATATTAACTCTCTACTGTAGATATTAACTCTCTACTGTAGATATTAACTCTCTACTGTAGATATTAACTCTATACTGTAGATATTAACTCTCTACTGTAGATATTAACTCTCTACTGTAGATATTAACTCTCTACTGTAGATATTAACTCTCTACTGTAGATATTAACTCTCTACTGTAGATATTAACTCTCTTCTGTAGATATTAACTCTCTACTGTAGATATTAACTCTCTACTGTAGATATTAACTCTCTACTGTAAATATTAACTCTCTACTGTAGATATCAACTCTCTACTGTAGATATTAACTCTCTACTGTAGATATCAACTCTCTACTGTAGATATTAACTCTTTACTGTAGATATTAACTCTCTACTGTAGATATTAACTCTCTACTGTAGATATTAATTCTCTATTGTAGATATTGATTCTGTACTGTAGATATTAACTCTCTACAGTAGATATTAACTTTCCACTGTAGATATTAACTCTCTACTGTAGATATTAACTCTACTGTAGATATTAACTCTCAACTGTAGATATTAATTCTCTACTGTAGATATTAATTCTCTACTGTAGATATTAATTCTCTACTATAGATATTAACTCTCTACTGTAGATATTGACTCCTTACTGTAGATATTAACTCTCTACTGTAGATATTAACTCTCTACTGTAGATATTAATTCTCTATTGTAGATATTGATTCTGTACTGTAGATATTAACTCTCTACAGTAGATATTAACTTTCCACTGTAGATATTAACTCTCTACTGTAGATATTAACTCTACTGTAGATATTAACTCTCTACTATAGATATTAATTCTCTACTGTAGATATTAACTCTCTCTGTAGATATTAATTCTCTACTGTAGATATTAATTCTCTACTATAGATATCAACTCTCTCTGTAGATATTAATTCTCTACTGTAGATATTAATTCTCTACTGTAGATATTAATTCTCTACTGTAGATATTAACTCTCCACTGTAGATATTAACTCTCTATTGTAGATATTAACTCTCTACTGTAGATATTAACTCTCTACTGTAGATATTAATTCTCTACTGTAGATATTAATTCTCTACTGTAGATATTAACTCTCTACTGTAGATATTAACTCTCTACTGTAGATATTAACTCTCTACTGTAGATATTAACTCTCTACTGTAGATATTAACTCTCTACTGTAGATATTAACTCTCTACTGTAGATATCAATTCTCTACTGTAGATATTAATTCTCTACTGTAGATATTAACTCTCTACTGTAGATATTAACTCTCTACTGTAGATATTAACTCTCTACTGTAGATATTAACTCTCTACTGTAGATATTAACTCTCTACTGTAGATATTAACTCTCTACCGTAGATATTAATTCTCTACTGTAGATATTAACTCTCTACTGTAGATATTTACTCTCTACTGTAGATATTTACTCTCTGCTGTAGATATTTACTCTCTACTGTAGATATTAACTCTCTACTGTAGATATTAACTCATTACTGTAGATATTAACTCTCTACAGTAGATATTAACTCACTACTGTAGATATTAACTCTCTACTGTAGATATTAACTCTCTACTGTAGATAATAACTCTTTCTGTAGATATTAACTCTCTACTGTAGATATTAACTCTTTACTGAAGATATTAACTCTCTACTGTAGATATTAACTCTCTACTGTAGATATTAACTCTCTCTGTAGATATTAACTCTCTACTGTAGATATTAACTCTCTACTGTAGATATTAATTCTCTACTGTAGATATTAATTCTCTACTATAGATATCAACTCTCTCTGTAGATATTAATTCTCTACTGTAGATATTAATTCTCTACTGTAGATATTAATTCTCTACTGTAGATATTAACTCTCCACTGTAGATATTAACTCTCTATTGTAGATATTAACTCTCTACTGTAGATATTAACTCTCTACTGTAGATATTAATTCTCTACTGTAGATATTAATTCTCTACTGTAGATATTAACTCTCTACTGTAGATATTAACTCTCTACTGTAGATATTAACTCTCTACTGTAGATATTAACTCTCTACTGTAGATATCAATTCTCTACTGTAGATATTAATTCTCTACTGTAGATATTAACTCTCTACTGTAGATATTAACTCTCTACTGTAGATATTAACTCTCTACTGTAGATATTAACTCTCTACTGTAGATATTAACTCTCTACTGTAGATATTAACTCTCTACCGTAGATATTAATTCTCTACTGTAGATATTAACTCTCTACTGTAGATATTTACTCTCTACTGTAGATATTTACTCTCTGCTGTAGATATTTACTCTCTACTGTAGATATTAACTCTCTACTGTAGATATTAACTCATTACTGTAGATATTAACTCTCTACAGTAGATATTAACTCTCTACAGTAGATATTAACTCTCTACTGTAGATATTAACTCTCTACGGTAGATATTAACTCTCTACTGTTGATATCAACTCTCTACTGTTGACATCAACTCTCTACTGTAGATATTAACTCTCTACTGTAGATATTAACCCTCTACTGTAGATATTAACTCTCTACTGAAGATATTAACTCTCTACTGTAGATATTAACTCTCTACTGTAGATATTAACTCTCTACTGTAGATATTAACTCTCTACTGTAGATATTAACTCTCTACTGTAGATATTAACTCTCTACTGTAGATATTAACTCTCTACTGTAGATATTAACTCTCTACTGTAGATATTAACTCTCTACTGTAGATATTAACTCTCTACTGTAGATATTAACTCTCTAGTGTAGATATAACCTCTCTAGTCTTGATATTAACTCTCTAGTGTAGATATCAACTCTCTACTGTAGATATTGACTCTCTACTGTAGATATTAACTCTCTACTGTAGATATTAACTCTCTACTGTAGATATTAACTCTCTACTGTAGATATTAACTCTATACTGTAGATATTAACTCTCTACTGTAGATATTAACTCTCTACTGTAGATATTAACTCTCTACTGTAGATATTAACTCTCTACTGTAGATATTAACTCTCTACTGTAGATATTAACTCTCTTCTGTAGATATTAACTCTCTACTGTAGATATTAACTCTCTACTGTAGATATTAACTCTCTACTGTAAATATTAACTCTCTACTGTAGATATCAACTCTCTACTGTAGATATTAACTCTCTACTGTAGATATCAACTCTCTACTGTAGATATTAACTCTTTACTGTAGATATTAACTCTCTACTGTAGATATTAACTCTCTACTGTAGATATTAATTCTCTATTGTAGATATTGATTCTGTACTGTAGATATTAACTCTCTACAGTAGATATTAACTTTCCACTGTAGATATTAACTCTCTACTGTAGATATTAACTCTACTGTAGATATTAACTCTCAACTGTAGATATTAATTCTCTACTGTAGATATTAATTCTCTACTGTAGATATTAATTCTCTACTATAGATATTAACTCTCTACTGTAGATATTGACTCCTTACTGTAGATATTAACTCTCTACTGTAGATATTAACTCTCTACTGTAGATATTAATTCTCTATTGTAGATATTGATTCTGTACTGTAGATATTAACTCTCTACAGTAGATATTAACTTTCCACTGTAGATATTAACTCTCTACTGTAGATATTAACTCTACTGTAGATATTAACTCTCTACTATAGATATTAATTCTCTACTGTAGATATTAACTCTCTCTGTAGATATTAATTCTCTACTGTAGATATTAATTCTCTACTATAGATATCAACTCTCTCTGTAGATATTAATTCTCTACTGTAGATATTAATTCTCTACTGTAGATATTAATTCTCTACTGTAGATATTAACTCTCCACTGTAGATATTAACTCTCTATTGTAGATATTAACTCTCTACTGTAGATATTAACTCTCTACTGTAGATATTAATTCTCTACTGTAGATATTAATTCTCTACTGTAGATATTAACTCTCTACTGTAGATATTAACTCTCTACTGTAGATATTAACTCTCTACTGTAGATATTAACTCTCTACTGTAGATATTAACTCTCTACTGTAGATATTAACTCTCTACTGTAGATATCAATTCTCTACTGTAGATATTAATTCTCTACTGTAGATATTAACTCTCTACTGTAGATATTAACTCTCTACTGTAGATATTAACTCTCTACTGTAGATATTAACTCTCTACTGTAGATATTAACTCTCTACTGTAGATATTAACTCTCTACCGTAGATATTAATTCTCTACTGTAGATATTAACTCTCTACTGTAGATATTTACTCTCTACTGTAGATATTTACTCTCTGCTGTAGATATTTACTCTCTACTGTAGATATTAACTCTCTACTGTAGATATTAACTCATTACTGTAGATATTAACTCTCTACAGTAGATATTAACTCACTACTGTAGATATTAACTCTCTACTGTAGATATTAACTCTCTACTGTAGATAATAACTCTTTCTGTAGATATTAACTCTCTACTGTAGATATTAACTCTTTACTGAAGATATTAACTCTCTACTGTAGATATTAACTCTCTACTGTAGATATTAACTCTCTCTGTAGATATTAACTCTCTACTGTAGATATTAACTCTCTACTGTAGATATTAATTCTCTACTGTAGATATTAATTCTCTACTATAGATATCAACTCTCTCTGTAGATATTAATTCTCTACTGTAGATATTAATTCTCTACTGTAGATATTAATTCTCTACTGTAGATATTAACTCTCCACTGTAGATATTAACTCTCTATTGTAGATATTAACTCTCTACTGTAGATATTAACTCTCTACTGTAGATATTAATTCTCTACTGTAGATATTAATTCTCTACTGTAGATATTAACTCTCTACTGTAGATATTAACTCTCTACTGTAGATATTAACTCTCTACTGTAGATATTAACTCTCTACTGTAGATATCAATTCTCTACTGTAGATATTAATTCTCTACTGTAGATATTAACTCTCTACTGTAGATATTAACTCTCTACTGTAGATATTAACTCTCTACTGTAGATATTAACTCTCTACTGTAGATATTAACTCTCTACTGTAGATATTAACTCTCTACCGTAGATATTAATTCTCTACTGTAGATATTAACTCTCTACTGTAGATATTTACTCTCTACTGTAGATATTTACTCTCTGCTGTAGATATTTACTCTCTACTGTAGATATTAACTCTCTACTGTAGATATTAACTCATTACTGTAGATATTAACTCTCTACAGTAGATATTAACTCACTACTGTAGATATTAACTCTCTACTGTAGATATTAACTCTCTACTGTAGATAATAACTCTTTCTGTAGATATTAACTCTCTACTGTAGATATTAACTCTTTACTGTAGATATTAACTCTCTACTGTAGATATTAACTCTCTACTGTAGATATTAACTCTCTACTGTAGATATTAACTCTCTCTGTAGATATTAACTCTCTACTGTAGATAATAACTCTCTACTGTAGATATTAACTCCCTCTGTAGATATTAACTCTCTCTGTAGATATTAACTCTCTACTGTAGATATTAACTCTCTACTGTAGATATTAACTCTCTACTTTAGATATTAACTCTCTCTGTAGATATTAACTCTCTTCTTTAGATATTAACTCTCTCTGTAGATATTAACTCTCTACTGTAGATATTAACTCTCTCTGTAGATATTAACTCTCTACTGTAGATATTAACTCTCTACTGTAGATATTAACTCCCTCTGTAGATATTAACTCTCTCTGTAGATATTAACTCTCTACTGTAGATATTAACTCTCTACTGTAGATATTAACTCTCTTCTGTAGATATTAACTCTCTCTGTAGATATTAACTCTCTCTGTAGATATTAACTCTCTCTGTAGATATTAACTGTCTCTGTAGATATTAACTCTCTCTGTAGATATTAACTCTCTCTGTAGATATTAACTCTCTCTGTAAAATTAACTCTCTCTGTAGATATTAACTCTCTACTGTAGATATTAACTCCCTCTGTAGATATTAACTCTCTCTGTAGATATTAACTCTCTACTGTAGATATTAACTCTCTACTGTAGATATTAACTCTCTTCTGTAGATATTAACTCTCTCTGTAGATATTAACTCTCTCTGTAGATATTAACTCTCTCTGTAGATATTAACTCTCTCTGTAGATATTAACTCTCTCTGTAGAATTATTTCTCTCTGTAGATATCTCCATGCAGTTCTGGTTGTTAGTTCTTCTTTAATGTAATAACAATCTGTACGAATCACATTTAATCTAACTATAGGTATTAATATCCATTTTTCTGTCTACACTTGTAGTGTTGTGATTACTTGTTATATCCAAACTGTTTTCACTTGCAATCTTCAAATTGTTTCCACTTGCTATCTTCAAATTGTTCAATTCATTCATTACCTCCCTAGCAAACTTTAACAATTAATGTCTCCGCTGTTTAATCATTCGAAAAACTTCCTAATGAAATAATTAAGAATCACACGTCATTAGTGATCTATTTACCGAAATATGATATGAATGCATATATTGTATATTATCACCTCTATATCCTTTCATATACAACGTAGCAAACAAGTTCTGTCAGTTTTCAAGTGATAGAATGAAAGCGTTTTACAGTATTTGTAACATTTATTAAGTATTTGATGTAATCGGCAACCAGCACCTTCTGCCAACGTGTCTTGCATGGAGATGGAGGTTCAAAACGCAAAACGAGAATCAGTCTGCGTATCGCTGTGTTCTCGCCACCTTTCCTCATGTAGTTTCAATCGAGTTCTTACCAGTTGTGTACAGTGGGTTCTGTACGAAACTCCCAAGCTTTCCAGACATTATTTATCAATTCAGAATGCTGTTCCTCACTCTGAAAAATCCCTCCTCACAAATGCAACATTATGTTCTGTACTCAACACTATGTTTTGTACTCAACATTATGCTTTGTACTCAACATTATGCTTTGTACTCGTGGACTGATCGTCAAGTGGTTTATGGGCTTCCAAATGGTCTCAGAAGACATGTAGTCGCAACAGTTGGAACGTGTGCAACAGGCATTGCGTTAGAAAGTGCCAGCACAGGTGAATGGCATTGGTGTGCTTGTATTTATACCAAGCCGTATGTCGCGCGAGTAGTCAGGAGTACCTTACAGCAACTTGGTTAGGAGACTTTGGCCATCCACCTTACTCACCTGACCTTTAAGTCATCCGATTACCGCCTACCTCTTCCTCTCCCTGGAACATTATCTTCGTGGGAAATCCTTCACCAATGAAGCAGACTTACGCAATGCCCTCGCGGACCTCTTCGCGTCCAAAATCCCCGCGTTTTACAAGGGGATTAACATCTGGAGACACGTTGACAGAAGGTACTGGTTGCCGATTACTCCGTAGAACTAATATAATTTAGTTACACATACTGTGATGCGTTTCTCCTTTAAAAACGAATAGAATTTTCTTGTTTATCATGAGCATCATTAATGCTTTGAAGATCCCCTCCGAGCTAATTAAAATTTATCTAAAAAATATTGTACATTTTTAGAACTAAGGTAATATATCATGTAATAGTCAGCGGAACAATTGGTCAAGTATTCACTTCGTAATTAATTATAAAAGAAATATTCGCACTCGACCTTCACTGTCCTACTTTCTAATAGACGGAATAGAGAACAAGGGAGCCTTACTAACTATTTCTCATCTCGTATATTTGATGGTAATTAGGTACTTTTAGGTACCTAAACTTTTTTAGGGCAACGGAATTTATAAAACGGTTTTATTTTGTTTAGAATTATTCCGAAGTTTCTCAGTCTTTTTCTTTGCTTAAAAAGTCGGAGGAGGGTAAAACAAAACCCACCCGAATACCCAAATTTAAAATGTTTTGCAGTTGTTTAACCATTAACCTTAGATCTGGTGAATAAAGTAGTAAAATTTTGAAGGGGAGGAGACCTTTAAAACCTTGTATTCTATACATGGTATTGCTCTCACATTATATCTACAATATAATGAAAAGTATATTGTCAAGATTGTTCTACATTTCAACAGAGTTCATCATCCATGATATTATAAATAAAATTAAGGAAATGTTATTTAAATACTTTCTTGCAAATCACTTGGATTCATTTTTAATATCTAGATTGATTTCAAGCTCTATGATAACCAAATAATTTAATATCTAAAGTTATTTGAAACCAACTTGAAGAATTGCCTAAAGTAACACAACCTATATGAAGAAATACCTAACGTTCTTTTACTTTTCCTTTCCTGTTCCTTTACAATTCATTTACGGTTCGCGAGACACGTTAGTTTTACCCTACTAAGGCCTCATGAATGAGTGCGAATTTCCTTTACAGTTCCTTTACAGTTGCTCTACAGTTCATTTACAGTTCCTCTACAGTTTCTTTACAGTTCCTTTACAGTTGCTCTACAGTTTCTTTACAGTTCCTCTACAGTTCCTTTACAGTGGCTCTACAGTTTCTCTACAGTTCCTCTACAGTTGCTCTACAGTTTCTTTACAGTTCCTTTACAGTTGCTCTACAGTTTCTTTACAGTTCCTCTACAGTTTCTTTACAGTTCCTTTACAGTTGCTCTACAGTTTCTTTACAGTTCCTCTACAGTTGCTCTACAGTTTCTTTACAGTTTCTCTACAGTTTCTTTACAGTTTCTCTACAGTTTCTTTACAGTTGCTCTAAAGTTTCTTTACAGTTCCTCTACAGTTTCTTTACAGTTTCTTTACAGTTCCTTTACAGTTGCTCTACAGTTTCTTTACAGTTGCTCTACAGTTTCTTTAAAGTTCCTCTACAGTTTCTTTACAGTTGCTCTACAGTTTCTTTACAGTTGCTCTACTGTTTCTTTACAGTTCCTCTACAGTTGCTCTACAGTTTCTTTACAGTTCCTCTACAGTTTCTTTACAGTTGCTCTACAGTTTCTTTACAGTTGCTCTACAGTTCATCTACAGTTCCTCTACAGTTTCTTTACAGTTCCTTTACAGTTGCTCTACAGTTTCTTTACAGTTCCTCTACAGTTGCTCTACAGTTTCTTTACAGTTCCTCTACAGTTTCTTTACAGTTTCTCTACAGTTTCTTTACAGTTGCTCTACAGTTTCTTTACAGTTCCTCTACAGTTTCTTTACAGTTCCTCTACAGTTTCTTTACAGTTTCTTTTCAGTTCCTTTACAGTTGCTCTTCAGTTTCTTTACAGTTGCTTTACAGTTTCTTTACAGTTCCTCTACAGTTTCTTTACAGTTGCTCTACAGTTTCTTCACAGTTGCTCTACAGTTTCTTTACAGTTCCTCTACAGTTACTCTTAAGTTTCTTTACAGTTCCTCTACAGTTTCTTTACAGTTTCTCTACAGTTCCTTTACAGTTGCTCTACAGTTTCTTTACAGTTCCTCTACAGTTTCTTTACAGTTCCTCTACAGTTTCTTTACAGTTGCTCTACAGTTTCTTTACAGTTCCTCTACAGTTTCTTTACAGTTCCTTTACAGTTGCTCTACAGTTCCTTTACAGTTGCTCTACAGTTCCTTTACAGTTGCTCTACAGTTCCTTTACAGTTGCTCTACAGTTCCATTACAGTTGCTCTACAGTTTCTTTACAGTTGCTCTACAGTTTCTTTACAGTTCCTCTACAGTTTCTTTACAGTTGCTCTACAGTTTCTTTACAGTTGCTCTACAGTTTCTTTACAGTTCCTCTACAGTTTCTTTACAGTTCCTCTACAGTTTCTTTACAGTTCCTCTACAGTTGCTCTACAGTTCCTTTACAGTTGTTCTACAGTTCCTTTACAGTTGCTCTACAGTTTCTTTACAGTTGCTCTACAGTTTCTTTACAGTTGCTCTACAGTTTCTTTACAGTTGCTCTACAGTTTCTTTACAGTTCCTCTACAGTTTCTTTACAGTTCCTCTACAGTTTCTTTACAGTTCCTCTACAGTTTCTTTACAGTTCCTCTACAGTTGCTCTACAGTTCCTTTACAGTTGCTCTACAGTTCCTTTACAGTTGCTCTACAGTTCCTTTACAGTTCCTCTACAGTTCTTCCCTGCCTGTTCCACCACTTCAAGCCAGGTGTTAGATATCAGAGCACACTAAGAGTTCTTGCTTCACCACAGCACTCTGATCTTTTTGTTATTCAACTCCCTTCTCTGTTTTCTTTGGTAGCTCCGTGGTTAAATAAAACCTCGGGATGTTTTTCAAACTTTTATTCTATTCCACACCTGTATTCTATAGTCCTATTTCATAAAGATACCATTTCTATATTGTGCTCATATTGAACTTTTAAATAATGAAAATCAATATCGTGAGGATAATTTTTAAACAAACTGTGGTTTGTTGTTGATAGAAAGTTTGACATTTTAAAGCAATGAAGATCGACCCTGTCGGCAGCTCCTAATCGATGATATAAAATGGTGCTGGGACGTTTCGTTATTGGAAATTTCGTTGCCTGATGTTTCGTACCCTGACGTTTCGTTACTGGACGTTTCGTTACTATAGGATTTTTCGTTTTGTTACCAGATTTTTCATTTCCGGACAAAAGATTTTTTGATTTAAAATGGGTTGCAGACAACAATGTAAACTAATCCCATACATTATAAATATATTTGAATATGTATTAAAATTATTTTTACTGAATCAATTACCGGAAATTTTCGATCATATTCAGAAATATGAAATAAATTTCTGAGGAATTGTTTCGTCATCGATTAATTCCTCGCATCCTCGTATACGTCATTTATTGGTAAAAAAAGCCAACATTGTAACACATCGGAATTTTTATGCTAATTTCATTACTTCGTGTGGTATAGTTTCTTCAAACCACACGATACGCTTTTACGTGTTCTGCTCTAAAGGAAACAGGCAGCAGCTAATATCCGTCAGGGGAAAACCTTCTCTGTAGAAATAATAAAAGCCTTTTACAAATCATAATGTCATCCGGCTGATGACCATTAACTAGTTCCTACATTTAGGAGAAAAGCGCGTGTATGTCACTCGAGACTTGTCTGGTAATAATGCGAATACTGGAGGAATGAATACTGAATGCTATAAGTTGGAGGTGAAGGATGTACAGATGATAAAACATCATTTGAAAGTAACGTCACTAGGACGTTTGATTTATTATTTTTCAGATAAGTTGGTCCTTCAATTGAAGCAAAGATTTACATTCTCTGCGAGACATCAAATACGCTATCGTACTTTTTAAAATGAGAATCGTCCTCAAATGATGAATACTCAGGTGGAAACAAAAATCCATCATAGTTTTTCTTTTCATTGAAGGAGATTTCCCTTCAATTTGTCTCAAGTGACGTGTTTTTCTACGTACTTATTGGTGGCATAGTTGAACATTCTACAGCTGAACATGGGTACAAGTTTACATTTCGCTAGCTAGAATAGTACGGTTTACAATACGTGTGTTTATTGCCTTTTCTTTAGTTTCTCTAATGGTACATTTTGCATTAACATAAGAAGTTGTGATTGTGTCTCACAATAGTTTAAATAATAACATAATTTTTTCATCTCTGAAGGAATGTACCCGAGCTTTGCAGTAGCGGTTCTCAAGAAACCAATACTGTTCGGAACATTCTATATTCATTTCATGCGTGTCATAAACAAAATTTAAGTCATCGATAAGTTCAATACCATTTTTCTGGAACGAACAGAACGTGACATTTTAATAGTACTGTAATTCGTATTGTATGGCATTGGTATAAAGTAGAGTATGCAAACCATTTCAAGAAAAATAGTTCGTCCTGGAATGAAAAATTTGAAAACGAAACCTCCTAGCAACGAAACTTCCTGTCACCAATAAACGATATAATAAAAGATCATTTTTTAAATGATTAGACGAAAAGTCAATCATAATCTATCATAAATTGATCTATCGTCTTTCGTCGGACACATCCAATCCAGCCGATAAGGTCCAAAATTATGATATTTTACGATAAAATACCATCAATATTTACCGTCACGGACAATAACCTACGATGTCTCGATGGTAAATTTCTCGACTGGGTACGGATGAAATGCAATACATTTATATTCCTGTCCATTCAATGACAAGATGGCGGTTTTTGCCCCTTTTCCCTCTCTGTATTGCTTTCTTTAACAATATAAGGTTCTTTCATTCGTGCATTCATTGAAATGCGGCACCAATCATTTATGTATGTTTTTGAGATGAAGATATAACGATAACATTAACGGCTAATTGAAATTCTGTGCTAAAAACACTTGATATCGTGATCAAAGGCCTCGAGTCTCTCACTTCAATTATTATATTCGCATTCTATCATTAGTGTTTTCATTTGAAAAATCTAAATTTATTCTTCTCTTTGAATTTAATGGTGGTTTAGAATATAGTTAGAAATTAGGGATAGATAAGTATTAAAACTGAATAAAAAAATGTCATTCAAGTGAAATTGTGAAGAGTTCAAAGACAAAAATGGTGCAATTATTTTCTTGTATTCTTTGTGGCTGGATTAAAGAGGACATCTTACACCACAAGTTACTGTGAGGTATGCAGTGGAAAGAGAGGTACGACCGTCAGAGCAGACATCAGGACACCTACACCCACGAATGGTACGGTAGCAAACCCTATGGGGGATATGACCCTCAGGCCTATTCCACCCTCCATGAAGAGTCAGTGTACGCCAGTCCAAGAAGATTCAGGAACAAGATTGGAGGCGAGTCGAAAACACGAAGTTGGGAGGAAGCTCACGAATCTTACACTAAGAATAACTCACAAGGCGAAAGAAGAGCGAGTGTTTGTGTGATGACAACATCTTCCCCGAGAAATAGCAGGAAAATCTACCAACAACCTCCACAAACATGGCACCAAAATGTCACAGTAGCTTCAGAAGCAGAGAATTCACGAAATAGTTATAAGTATCAGTACCAGACCAATTCTTCAGAGGAGCAAAGAATGAGGATTGAATCTTCTTATCAGAATTGCGATGATGCGTATAACAGAGTGAGAAGACACAGCGATGTTTCCCCAAGCGACTTTGACGGTTTCCCCAATGAGTACAGAAATACTTTCGAATCTTCACAACGAAAAGATCAAAATATCTCTCGATGTCGTGAAGAAGAGAGAGATCTTCGTAGAAGAACTTCCAGTTTTGTTCATCAGTCAGACAATCTAAATGGCGTCAATGAACATGATAGAGTGACAAGATGTCGTTCGTATAACGTCAGTGCAAGGAAGCAGCCTGACTATTCTTACAATTATCAGCGCCCGAGTAGTTTCAGAGACCATCATCCCATTCATGACAGTAACCATGAGGAAAACTCATTCAAACGAAGAGGAAGTTGTCGAGAGAAAACTTACAGAGAACGAAATAATCAATATGGCATTGCAGATGAAAATGAACTTCCTAGACGACCTTATGATATCCATAGGCGGAATGAAATCATTCTCAGCAATGGTGTCAAACTTAGGTACGATAACAAAGATCAAAAGTACCATGCCGTGATGGAAGAAAATACATCATTTGATAACTGGAAAAAGAATCGCAGAAAAAGTAGTCAAGTGCCTATTTTGTCTAGTTGCTTACCCTCAAACACATCTTCTAATAACGATACGATTCCAGTTAGCCCTGGCAGACGACATATAAGGAGAAAGTCTTTCTACGATACCACAGGAGTTTATGAACGCCCTTTGAATTCTTGCATTGAAGTGAGACAAAACTCCGCCATGGATGGTAACAAATTATTAGATCCTGCTGAAGCAGAAAATTCAATAATTAAATTGGTCACGAAATCTCCTGAGCTAGAGCATGTTGACTCACGTTCTCTGATAAATGAACAGAATTCTCCTGTTGAATTTTCAACCAGTAGTCATTCGAACAAAAGTTCATCTTTACAGTTTTTGAATAAAAGTCACGCTGATCAAGAGGTTGAAATCTCATCTACGAAAACCATGACACCAACCAACGTGAAAACCATTCTAAATCGGGAAGACTGTTCTATCATACCGGAGTTAAGTACCGTGAAGCTAATTGCGCACCAAACACTTGACAGTTTTATAAATAAAACTTGTGAGAGTCCCAAACATTTGATCGGAACTAAAAAGAAACCAGAGACCATACAAGATTCTCTGACTAGTACTGACGTGGTGTACTCAGTCAAAAAGATAAGGCGAATCGATTGTTCCAGCACCACATCTGAAGAAAGCGAACCTGACGAACCCAACACTGACGAACCATTCCAGGAACGCAAAGAGTTATCAGCTCTGGAACCAAAGAAGGAAATCTCTCCTCTCCTACTCAGTCCTCTACCCATTCAACACAGACAATCAAGTCCAAACCTTCAAGATCTCAATCTAAACTTCTCACCTTTATCTGGTAATTCTCCAAGCGTTCCAGACATCATAGTCTTTCCAGAAATTGACAACGTCACTAATTCTCTCAAATTGACTAAACTCAAAGACGTCACTTCCGGCTGGATGTCTTCGTCTCGGTGAGTTACGAATAAAAAATAAGGGTATATATTTTGTCAAATAAAAAGGATTACGTGATTTTAAAATTAAATTAATTAAAATTGATTCATGTAACAAAATGCTCAAAATAATTGTTATTGTTAAAAGGTAAAGATTTCACTATAATTGAAATTGAAACGACTCATTTTAATTTTAATGTATGTTATACTTTTATTTTATAAATTATAATATAATTTAACCAACCAAACATTTTTTTAATTTTGCTATAAAAATTTCATTTATTCACCGAGTAAACAAATTGAATTTTATCTTGAAAAGGAAAATTTTCATTTACAGCTCTCTACCAATTCCAATATGTTTCTTCTCCGCTTTCTATAAATTGTTTTTAGTTCAGAGAAATTGCTTTTATTCGACTTCCTCAAGAAAACTTCATTGCGCCTAAAATTGGATTTCTCAAAATGTGTGAACTGCTATTTCGACAAATATATTATAAAAGGCAAATGGTACTAATGATCTACCTACCTAATTATTGAGTGTGCCTTTTTTATTGATTTCGAAATCTGAACTGTAACCGGTGTGGAAATTGAATTTTTTATTAAAAACAGACGAAAAAAATATCTTCCTAATGTTAAAATGTAACGGATTGAATAAAAAATCAAATATTTATGTTTTGATGGTAAATTCAAAGTAATGAGACGAATTTCGTTCAAGTGGTTGATTTTGGTTTTGAAGATTTAATATAGTAAGGTTCATGAATTAATTTGCATATTGATGACAAATTATCTAAAACAATTGGAAAGAAATAATTAACTTAGACAAAGACTATAAAAAATTATCGAAAGTGATTAGATTTTTAATAAGCAATCGCTATAGAATAATAATCTAAAACAATAATAGTTTCAATAAATGGTAATATAAGATAAAAGTAATTTAAATTTTATATTGTATGAAAATAAACTGGTTCTAGGTAAATTGCTTGAAAACAATTGCTCGGAAGAGAATTGCTCGAAAACAATTGCTCGAAAAACAATTGCTCGAATAAACAATTGCTCGAAAGAACAATTGCTCGAAACACAATTGCTCGAACGAACAATTGCTCGAATGAACAATTGCTCGAATTATCAAGTTGCTCGAATGAACAAAATTGCTCGAATTATAAAATTGCACAGTTTTCGATTTTATAAAAGTCAGTTATTCATGAAGTGGAGCTGCACCTAACAATCCTTGTTTCTTTTTAGTAATTGTTCATTAATCATTCTATAGATAATTTTGATTATTACTCATTCTGCATAATTTTTTTTAGACCGCTTGTGTCGTCTCGTATGTAACATGTGAATTGGAATCATGTGGTGAATCACTACTATTCATGTTTTTTTATCATAAAACCCGAAAAAACTTGTAGATTTATTAAAACTCTGCCATAACTTTGAGTCATTATACCTATCAAGGTGCCAAATACAGATATAGGTTAGTAATAGATAAGTTTTCGGGTTTTATGATAAAAAACATGAATAGTAGTGATTCACCACATGATTCCAATTCACATGTTACATACGAGACGACACAAGCGGTCTAAAAAAGATTATGCAGAATGAGTAATAATTAAAATCATTTATAGAATGATTAATGATCAGTTACTAAAAAGAAACAAGGATTGTTAGGTGCAGCTCCACTTCATGAATAACTGACTTTTATAAAATTGAAAACTGTGCAATTTTGTTCATTCGAGCAATTTGAAAATTCGAGCAATTGTTCATTCGAGCAATTGTTCGTTCGAGCAATTGTTTTCCGAGCAATTGTTCATTCGAGCAATTGTTTTACGAGCAATTGTTTTTAGAGTAATTGTCTTTCGAGCAATTGTTTTCGAGCAATTTACCGGCTACCAAATAACTAGGTCACAAGACAAAGAAATGATTCTCAAAACCATCCCGCGCCACAACTGACCCATTAATAAATATTTCTGACAGAAATTTCTTCACCAATTAATTGCTCCTTAGCCTGAAAATTCTCACCCCTCTCCGATAATTAGAGAAATCAGCTAAAGCGTTTTCCGGTTTTGAACCTGTAAAATTATTGCTTTACCAGCGGACCATCTTTTCACTTGCGTTATTTCACGCCTCTGTCATCGGATGGGTCTTAAAAATGACTACCCAATTTCTAGCCAAGTACATTTTCGAATTCTATAGAACACTAGCTACTGTCAAGAGCTTCATCACTCCTAATTAAGATGCTATACTTAATGTACACAGAAGTGAGGATGAACTGAATTACAATGAAGAAAAGGAATAAATAGAAATGTGACTGATGAAATATGAGGAACAGTGACTGGGGAAAAATCTTTGGATCTGAGAAATCTTTGATAAAGAAATCTCCTATCGCCTCCTAATTTGTTAATGGAGTGTACCTCAGCCATGGTGCACTGTGTGTACCTTAGTCATGGTGCACTGTGTGTACCTCAGCCATGGTGCACTGTGTGAACCTTAGCCATGGTGCACTGTGTATACCATATCCATGGTACACTGTGTACCTTAGCCATGGTGCACTGTGTTTTTTAATGTAATTTATCTACGCGACGATAAGTGATTCAATGAAAATCCAATGGTAATTTACCATATTTTTAGAAACTGTTTCTAGTGTTTCACCGGATTTTCCTGACAAAAAATTTTGGGAGAGTATATCGAATGGATGGCCCAGAACTGGACCGCTAACCTAACCTTTTACATAACTTGAAGTAAACATTTTGCTGCCGACAATTGGGCCCCGAAAAAATGGGACACAATAAATAAGTGTTAGTTTGTTTTCACAGTAGAAATGGTCTTCGAATAATAGGGTTTTTTTATTGTTTTAATCAAAGAGGCTAATGTTTCTTATCATTTATAACCAAGATCACAGCTTGTTTTGAATGTCAAGTAGGTAGGTATAAACAATCCAATATTATTTATTTAGGTATAATATCGGAGAAACTTATTGTGGACACGTTAATATACTTCAGTAAATCACTCGCAGCTCAAGCGAAAGCCTAAAATGCATTGTTTGTTTAAAGAATACAATTCACATTGGAAATCGGAACTAAGAGTTTCCAATCTTTTTCTTCAGCGTCATATTAGTATTTCGTATAACAGTGGTACATCGAGTATGAAAAACTTTGCAAGCATAATATAAGCAGCACCTAATTTTATGCTGTTTTATGCCTATCTTATGTTCTTGTTTTAGGTAGACTCCTTATAGGCTTCATTTATTATTAATTTTATTCATTCTTCATTTTCCTCTTCCATCCGTGAGTGCAGTCACCGGTGCTTGTGTCCCTTTTCGTCACATTCCTTGGTAAGTGACTGCATTCACGGAGTAGCTTTTCTGTATCCATGAGCATATCACTGTCTGTTAGTAAGTTACTTTGTTTATGAAGCCACTTTCCTTACTAACTGCTTCTTACAGTCCCTTGTACTTATTTTTTTGTTTAACATCATCGTATCTCCTCCATGTATCACCTTGTATAATCATGTATCACCTTGTATCACCTCGTATAATCATGTATCATTTTGTATCATCATGTATCACCTTGTATCATCATGTATCATTTTGTATCATCATGTATCACCTTGTATCATCATGTATCACCTTGTATCATCATGTATCACCTTGTATCATCATGTATCATTTTGTATCATCATGTATCACCTTGTATCATTTTTCATCACCTTGTATCACCTTGTATCATCATGTATCATTTTGTATCATCATGTATCACCTTGTATCATCATGTATCATTTTGTATCATCATGTATCACCTTGTATCATCATGTATCACCTTGTATCATCATGTATCACCTTGTATCATCATGTATCATTTTGTATCATCATGTATCACCTTGTATCATCATGTATCACCTTGTGTAATCATGTATCACTTTGTATCATAATGTATCACCTTGTATCATCATGTATCACCTTGTATCATCATGTATCACCTTGTATCATCATGTATCACCTTGTATCATCATGTATCACCTTGTATCTCCTCCCATTGCACAATAATCTAATTATTTCACATTAGTTTGGTAATTAGGAACTGTTAATGATGTGATGAGAGAAAGAAACGACACATGTGACACAACGGTACTATCACAGAAAAGAGTCACTGTGATGATGTACTATCAGAGAAAAGAGTCACTGAGATGATGTACTACCAGAGGAAAGAGTCACTGTGATGATGTACTACCAGAGGAAAGAGTCACTGTGATGATGTACTATCAGAGAAAAGAGTCACTGTGATGATGTACAATCAGAGAAAATGTCACTGTGATGATGTACTATCAGAGAAAAGAGTCACTGTGATGATGTACTATCAGAGGAAAGAGTCACTGTGATGATGTACTATCAGGGAAAAGAGTCACTGTGATGATGTACTATCAGAGAAAATGTCACTGTGATGATGTACTATCAGAGAAAAGAGTCACTGTGATGATGTACTATCAGAGGAAAGAGTCACTGTGATGATGTACTATCAGGGAAAAGAGTCACTGTGATGATGTACTATCAGAGAAAATGTCACTGTGATGATGTACTATCAGAGAAAAGAGTCACTGTGATGATGTACTATCAGAGAAAATGTCACTGTGATGATGTACTATCAGAGAAAAGAGTCACTGTGATGATGTACTATCAGAGGAAAGAGTCACTGTGATGATGTACTATCAGGGAAAAGAGTCACTGAGATGATGTACTACCAGAGGAAAGAGTCACTGTGATGATGTACTATCAGAGAAAAGAGTCACTGTGATGATGTACTATCAGAGAAAAGAGTCACTGTGATGATGTACTATCAGAGAAAAGAGTCACTGTGATGATGTACTATCAGAGAAAAGAGTCACTGTGATGATGTACTATCAGAGAAAAGAGTCACTGTGATGATGTACTATCAGGGAAAAGAGTCACTGAGATGATGTACTACCAGAGGAAAGAGTCACTGTGATGATGTACTATCAGAGAAAAGAGTCACTGTGATGACTCTTTTTTTTTCCTTATCAAAACTAGCTACAGAAAAGAGAGAAATAGTCCTCATTCTCCCTCTGTAAACAATGTTCAGTAATTTCCGGGCCACTTGGAATTTACAGGAAGATATTGAAATGGAGTTACTAATTACTGCTGGGTAAGAGTTTGCATTAGGTATTCTCTAGTTATAGTCATCTGCTGCATAGAGTGTAAAGCTCATGAATGCGGAAAAGCTACTTCGTGATTGTATTCCATTACTAAGGAATGTGACGAAAAGGGACTCAAGCACCGGCGGGTAAACTCACGAATGGAAGAGGAAAATGAAGAGGCGGTAGTAAATGAAGCCTACGAGTCTACCTAACACAAAATCTAAGAGGAAAATAAAGAGGTGATAGTAAATGAAGCTTACAAGTCTACCTAACACAAAATCTTCGACCTCATAGACGAAGAGCATAACCCTAGCGCTATCATCCAAAACTGAATAAAAGTTCGCTTAAGATATTCCCTAATTATAGTTTATACGATGCATAAGAGTTTACATTGGGTAATCACGAATAATAGTCTATTTAATGCGAAAGAATTCCCCAAAGTTATTACCTAATTTTCTGTCCGATTGAAGGCGAATGACAATCATTAGCACCAGACAGTCACTGCAATAACAACTCCATCTTCTCTTAATTGTTTCTCTCTTCACTAAATTCACTATGAATAAATCATCATGAAAGCTTCGAATTGAATTAATAATGAATTGTAAGTACTAACAGGATGAGGCTAAATTATTCACTCATTTAGAGATAAACATTTCAGCAGCTAAGTAATGATGGCAGCGAAAAGAATGATAGGCGTAATTAAATTCTAATTTATAATGAATAAAAGTGCAAAATAATTCTGTGAATTATAAACCTGTATCTCACATTGGACTGCAATTCCTCATCAAATATCAACAGGCTCGGAAATATCGAATTACTTTAACGTTAGGTACAATCCACACCAATCAAGGAAGATTTGGCAGATTTAAGAGCCAATTTTACCCTTCAATCATCGAATGGCAAAAAGATTAAAACCGAGTAACGAATTACAGAACTTGTAACAGCATTACGAATCTAACAGAGATTGAAACAAATAACTACAACTCTTTTTTGCTACATGTTGCATGTTCGCTGCTCACGCCATTGCTTAGTCATTCATTTTAACAACTGTGCCATAACGCACGCACGTTCAACCCCCTAACCGAATTACCAGCGCAATTCTTTTAAAACTCATCACACTGAAGTGGATGTACGACAGCAATTGTGGCGTATTTCTGTTTGGAAATTCTTAGATCTTAAGAACTCGGCCTTTTTTTACTGCCTTCTTCTTCCAGGAAGTTTCTTCAGATATCTTTGATAATTATTCCCACTCACACACACATTTATATAATTTTAACTCAAGCCAAAATATAAGTAATTGTGCGGCTAAAAGTTATTTAGAAACTTTTGATGAGAGAGAAAGTCCGGAAATGAAGTTTTTGGCAAATATCAAAAAGGTAGAAGAATATTTACAAATGTTAGCTGAACACAAAGTACGAAACCAAGTAGAAGATAGCTATTTTAACACAGAATATGAAACTTAATAGATGAGAGCCATTTTAATACTTCAAGGCAGAGTACGAAGCCTAGAAGTTCAGAGTTATTTTTATCAGAGTACGAAACCAAGTAAATGAGAAGCATTATAACACAGAATATGAATCCTAGTAAATGAGAGCCATTTTAACGCAGAGTACGAAACCAAGTAAATTATTTTAACAGAGTACGAAACCAAGTAAATGAGAGCCATTTTAACGCAGAGTACGAAGCCTAGTAGATGATAGACATTTTACGGAGTTTCAATGCAATCTCAACATATCACAAGCTCTAACTATTGACAACTTTTTCGATAACTATCATTGCCAGATTCACCAAACAAGAACTGATTGATTCAACCCTCTGAACCTTATTGGATTAGAATAAAGTTAAGGAAATTAGAAATGTTAACTCGTCACTCCTTTAAACGGTTCAGCGAAGCATTCACGCCAAATGGTGTCAGCTAAATTCTATTAAACTATTCTAAATAGCATGTTCGAAGACTGTTTCATTTGATTGCATTAACAATTAAAATATTTCACTTAATTGCGTTACTTTTTATAAATTTTGTTCAAACAAAGAAAAATGTTAGAGAGAAAGAAAGGTCAACTTAATCAAGAAATAAAGACTTTCATCGAAGAAACCACATTATATAACTGTTGTAACATATTTGAAATAGTTCGTCTCTTGATTAAAATAGCCCGATCCATTCCTGACTAAACTAAAACATTTTTGTAATCCCTGAGGCAGAGAAATGTATATATATCGTCTTTCCATTACTTCATTTGCTGACAGTTAACATCTTTCAATTGCGTCTGGGGAATGAGGAACAAAAGAAATTGGCTTTACTCCTCAGACTTTATTATCCCGGGAATGAGTTGTTAAGTAATGCGGTAAATGCCTTAACAGAGAAATGAGTTGTTAAGTGATTGCGGTAAATGCCTTAACAGAGAAATGAGTTGTTAAGTAATGCGGTAAATGCCTTAACAGAGAAATGAGTTGTTAAGTAATGCAGTAAATGCCTTAACAGAGAAATGAGTTGTTAAGTGATTGCGGTAAATGCCTTAACAGAGAAATGAGTTGTTAAGTAATGCGGTAAATGCCTTAACAGAGAAATGAGTTGTTAAGTAATGCAGTAAATGCCTTAACAGAGAAATGAGTTGTTAAGTGATTGCGGTAAATGCCTTAACAGAGAAATGAGTTGTTAAGTGATTGCGGTAAATGCCTTAACAGAGAAATGAGTTGTTAAGTAATGCGGTAAATGCCTTAACAGAGAAATGAGTTGTTAAGTAATGCAGTAAATGCCTTAACAGAGAAATGAGTTGTTAAGTAATGCGGTAAATGCCTTAACAGAGAAATGAGTTGTTAAGTAATGCGGTAAATGCCTTAATTAATAGGTAAATGATTCTGGGTATTACAATTAATTCTCTTTGGCAGTAATTGAAATAATAATCAACTAAATTATGTGCCCTCGGTAGAGCGCATACCTTCGCCTCCGCATTGACCCGTTCTCTCCCAAAATTAAGGAAACTGCTAACTGGATAATAACCAATCGTCCCACCAAGTTTCATGCAATATGGTACAATACTTTTTGAGTTATAAATGACCTTGACCTTTAACCGGATCGCTTCCAAAATTCTACCAGATCGTTCCTGGTCATTGACCAATTGTACCATCAAATTTCAGACAATTTGGTTGAATACTTTTTGAGTAACAAATGGCCTTGACCTTGATCAGTTGATCTTTGACCCGATCAATCCCAAAATCTATTAAAATGGTTCCTGCATATTGACCAATCGTTCCACCAAGTTTCATGCAATATGGTTCAATACTTTTTCAGTTATGAATGACCGTGACCTTGACCTTTGACCGGATCACTCCCAAAAGACTAGCAGTAGGTCACTGGACATGGACCAATCGTTTCACCAAATTTCAGGCAATTTATTTGAACACTTTTTCAGTTAAGCGAATAACAAGATGATAAATAAATAAATTCCGATGAAAATATGACCTTCCCGCATTCTGCGATGGTAATAGTACTTTCATTCTATAAATGGGTTTCATTTTAGATTCGAGGAAATTTGATAGCATGGATAAAAAAAATTTACATGAATAACAAAATGTTCAAAACTGCTCCGTTATCGATATATTGATAATCTGATTCTATGTAGAGCAGGGGCGGGCACACATTGTGTTTTTCAGTGCCGAAAGATGGAATTTCAGTGCCAATTTTCTTTTCGTTTTCTAAATTGCTGGGATACTGAGTAATTATATAATGAGGTGGTATATTTAATTGATGTACGAACATGTACAACGGTACATATTTTGAGCATAAATATTGGTAGTAGATTTATCATTTGCATTAAAAAGAATTAATATATGATGTATAAAAAAATTTCTTCATGAGAAAATATCACAATAAAAACAAAAATAAGCTATCTTGCATAAGTAATAATAAGTAACTCAAAAATTCACAGGATAAATTACTTACCTAACTTATTAAAAATGGGATAAATGATTGCATAAATATATACCACAGTGTTTGAATATTCCAAGATAAGCGTATGAAAGATGTAAATTTAACTGATCTAGATAAAAAGAGACAGAGGTAAATAAATTAAACACCGGCACTACTGTAACAATAAACAGAAAAATCCTTATTAAGGGATGAAATTTACTATCAAAGTATCAAGGTCATTCATTACAAATATACTGTTCTTCAATTAGTCGACAATGCACATCTATATTATCCTATCGATTTATAGAGCAGTCAGGGCTAAAAATTCTTAATTTTCTTTGGAAGAAAATAAAGCACCGTTTCCCGGGTGGGCAGTGGTGCCATTTTGAGTGCCAAAATAGCACCGAGTGCTGCATTTGCCCACCCCTGATGTAGAGTATTTTTTTAATACTTAGGGAATTACACATTTAGGGGTCGTACACACGTACGGTTTTTTAAGTCTTTCCACCAGACTTTTTAACTAAGCTCCTACTTTTTCCACGAGAATATAAGAAAAACGATATAATTATTATCTATTTTAGTTGGTAACTTGGTATTCATGATACATGCAGATATCATGGTTACCAAGTGAAATGAATAATAATTATATCGTTTTTTCTTATATTCTCGTGAAAAAGTAGGAGGAGCTTAGTAAAAAGTCGAGTGGAAAGACTTAAAAAACCGTACGAGTGTATAGGCCCTTTTACACGTACACTCTTTTCCCCGCATTCATTCCCTATGAGAAATTTTAGACCCCGCCCATACAAGCAATGAGCGTGAGTGATTACTGATGCGCTTTTACACGTACAACCATTGCAGCAGTTCACCGCTTACAGTATAATATGTCCTTCTCTGATTATAGCGAAAAGGTAGCACTGTGTTTGGTTGTATTAACAAGAGACTAAAAGCGAAAAAGAAGATTAAGGTGGACTAATGTTAACTAATAAAAACCTTATTTTCTCTGAAAATACAGTATTATCATCTGAAATATTATATATTATTAAATAACTAATGTTTATCTATCATATTAACTAGAAACATCACCGCCTCACCTCCCCCTTTCTTTATTATTAAATAATATGCATGAAGCGAATCCAATTTCCACAGTTCGATATTAATTATTGAAAATTGATTAAAACTGTTTTCCTGATAAAAACAACGTTTGATTCATCACTGTTGTCATTATACAAGAACAATTATTAACATAACCGTTCCTTATCACTGTTGCTCATGAGTCAAAAATCAAGACATGCTTGATATGGCAGGATTGTGTTCATCACTAGTGCCGCTCACGCTATAAAGGCCGTTTTGGCTTGTAGTGGGCGGGGCTTTGTGCCTCAAACAGGAATTCCGAAGGTAATGAGTGTACGTGTAAAAGGGCCTTAACACGAAAACCTAAACTATCAAAACTGCTTAGTTTTTAAGATGCAATACTAATTTTTAAAATTTTAAAAGTACTCCTACCTAGATATTCACAAGTACCTACTTACGTTCCTAACAGATGGTTATTAGTGGAAAATTACACATAACACAGATAATTATCGTGCATTCAAAAGCATTACAATAGGCTTACTAAAGAGTAAAATCTGTTATATGTAATTTTCTATTAATTAACACCTGTTAGGCTGTTAGTAACGTAAGTATTTGTGAATATCTGGGTAGGAGTCCTTTTAAAACTTTAAAAGTCAGTATCTTAAAAATAGTTTTGATAATTTAGGTTTTCGTCAAAAAATATTAGTTTATTGTAATTCCCTAACTATGAGAAAAATATTAGCCTATAATCAGAATATCAATATATAAATAACGAAGCCTCTTTGGACATTTTGTTATTCCTGAAAAAGTCCTAACTTTGGGTTTTTATGCAGGCTGTCAATTTTTCTCAGATCTGAAATGAAACACCCTGTATATCTTGTCACGTAGTGAAATACAATTCTTCCCATTGCTAAACTCAATATTTACCACATAAGGAAAAGGGAAGACCTACCTTTTGAAAATACTTGAATGAAACCTGTAACACTGTAAGTGATGAGGCCTGTAGACACTGTAAGTGATGAGGCCTTTAGACACTGTAAGTGATGAAGCCTGTAGACACTGTAAGTGATGAGGCCTGTAGACACTATAAATGATGAAGCCTGTAGACACTGTAAATGATGATGCCTGTAGACACTGTAAATGATGAGGCCTGTAGACATTGTAAGTGATGAGGCCTGTAGACACTGTAAGTGATGAGGCCTGTAGACATTGTAAGTGATGAGGCCTGTAGACACTGTAAGTGATGAGGCCTGTAGACACTGTAAATGATGATGCCTGTAGACACTGTAAGTGATGATGCCTGTAGACACTGTAAGTGATGATGCCTGTAGACACTTTAAGTGATGAGGCCTGTATACTCTGTAGAAAGAGAGGCCTGAGATACTGTAGAAGAGGGGGCCTGTGAACACTGTAGAAGATGAGGCTTGTAGACACTGTATATGAGGCCTGTAGACATGGTAGATGATGAGGACTGTAGACACTGTATATGAGGCCTGTAGATATGGTAGATGATGAGGCCCGTAGGCACTGTACATATATGAGACCTGTAGATACTGTATATGAGGCCTGTAGACACTGTAGATGGTGAGGCCTGTAGATACTGTAAGTGAGGAGGCCTGTAGAGAGTGTAGAAGATGACGCCTGTAGGTATTGTATATGTGGCCTGTAGACACTGTAAATGATGAGGCATGTATAAATTGTAAGTGAGGAGGCCTGTAGAGACTGTAAAAGATGAGGCCTATAGACACTGTATATGAGGCCTGTAGACACTATATATGAGGCCTGTAGACACTATATAGGAGACCTGTAGATACTGTATTTGAGGCCTGTAGACACTGTATATGAGGCCTGTAGACATGGTAGATATTGAGGCCTGTAGACACTGTATATGAGGCCTGTAGACACTATATATGAGGCCTGTAGACATGGTAGATATTGAGGCCTGTAGACACTGTATATGAGGCCTGTAGACACTATATATGAGGCCTGTAGACACTATATATGAGGCCTGTAGACACTATATATGAGGCCTGTAGACACTGTATATGAAACCTGTAAATACTGTATATGAGGCCTGTAGACACTATATATAAGGCCTGTAGATACTGTTTATTAGCAGGCTTTGATCTACGTTAGGTGGCGTTGTTTTGACTGCATTTTCCCTGTTGTTCAAACAGTCTCTGTTATCTTAACCGCTAAATCTTTCCAGTGAACCTCTCTGTTTTACGTTAGTCACTGTTCCATTAATTAGGCTAATGTGATGCTCACTTCATCTCTCGCTATTTAGATCATGTGATATAATGCACTTAATTAAGTGATTGAGTTACCAGCTAATTACATACCTCTATTACAATAGACTTAATTAAATATCATTTAATACTATGCTTCATTTAACAATAGACAGCGTAATTATTAATATAATATTTACTTTATGTGTTTTATATTGTTATTATTATGTATTTTTTTAATGACGATTTTTTTGTTTCAGGTCACGTGACATCACCTTCACAGTTCCCCCCTCGCCCCTCTCCCCCCGCAAACCCTTTCCCCCCTCCTCTCCCTCCACCTCCCCCTCCTCCTCCTTCAGACTCTTCCCCGACAGTCGCAAACTCCCCTTCGATGGGGGGATGCTCTCCCCCCTCATCCCCAGGCGGTTTGTGGGGGGTGACACTTCTCCCAAACAACCAAGTGGGGGAAGTAATCTACTGGAGACATCACAACACTTTTCCCGTGAGTAGAATACGTGGGTAATATTATGATACAACTTTTAAAACTTAAATTATATATGTATACGTAGTACATAGGTTTTTTTTCCTGTACTAGAAGCACCCACCTTACACCCCCGAGAGGCGTTTGCGTCGGTGACCCGTATATTCCACCCCGGTAAATTCCACCCCGGTAAATTCCACCCTAGGTATATTCCACCCCGGAAATTTCCACCCCACTTTACGGGTTAGGTTTGTTTAGTTATTGATATCAGTCATTTATTAATATTATATGTAACACTAGGTAACTTGCATTTTCACTGTATCAAATTATACCTTTTGCTGGCTAATCACAAGCTTTAAATTTTTCATTACACATGTGACAAAACAGCAGAAAGAAAGGTTGTGTGAACGCAGTTATCAGTTGAGGTATTTAGATTTTCAATCTCAAGCTGATTTTCTTCACTATCGCCAACATAACAGCGCTATTAATTACAGTATTTATTGTTATATCTATTTCATTTTGAATTTTGAATTTTAACTTCTTGTAAAAGTGGTGGTTTTTGACCGAAGGCTTTTTTTACACGTTTTTTTTAACCAGGAAGTTTTTTATGGGTAGGGGGAATTATTGCACAGGGTTTTAAGACTGGGAGATTATTGCCTTTTTTACATTGAGAGATTTTGATCACGGGGAATTTGGTCCTAGAAGCAAAGAGCGAAAACATTGAATGGGTTGTCTCTGCCAGTCGACCCTATCCATTTACCTCATCCAACCATTGTTGTAGGAACACATGTGCAGTTTCATGTTAAGAAGGAATTAAAATTAACTTTTTCAACACATATTCTTTGAAATAAACTACCATATTAAGAATATTTCTATTTGAATTATGATAAAATTTCAATTAACTTGAGCTACCTCTAAATATTGTCCAAACTTTTTCATCGGTACAAATTATATAACAAATGGCCATCTAAAAATTAAATATTTGAGATTTTATTGTCACCCAAATGAACATATCACCGGGGTGGAATTTACCCGGGATGGAATATACCCGGGGTGGAATATACCGGAGTGGAATATACCGGGGTGGAATTTACCGGGGTGGAATATACCTAGAACCGTTTGCGTCCTAACAACCCGTTAGGATGACTTACTTTTTCCCTTTATAGGCAATAATACCCTTGATTATCTTGACATTCAGATGCGACTTGTCATCGTTCCTTTCTTTCATCTAAGAACTTTAATGGTGAAGTGAATATCAGTGACAAATTATAGATCACGTAATATTAAAGCCATGCGGGGTAATAATCACGGTTCTAGGGATATTCAGTCTGAGGTACTATAAATAAAACTTATCAGTTTATCAGTTATATGTATCGGGAGGCGTGCAACTCCCAAACCCCCCTGCAAGGTCATCAAACATGCAACAATGAAGTGTGCAATACAACAAACTAGCGGGTACAACAAACTACATAACGGCTATTTATAGTTCAGAGACCGAAATTTCCGTCCACCCATAGTCACACATTCAGCGTACGGAGAACCAAAATTGAGAAAATAATCAGCGTGATAATAATTGAACGGAGAGTAATAGGTTCCATGTAATAAATAGGTTTTATCAGTACTTGCCATTTAATTATTATAGAAGCTAGATTCTTAGTTTAGTAATAAGGTTTATAAATGTTTTGATAAAATCATTCATTTGATATATATATTCATTTTCGAATCATCTTTGTATTGCAATTCATAATTAATGCAATGAATATATTAATATTTAACCCGTTTCCTTTTATCTATCTCCAACTTACGTAGGCATTGAATTAAGAGAAAATAAACAAGTGGAGAATAATTAAATGAGAGGAAAATACAATGAATAAATAGTCATTTGAAAAGTTACAATTGAATCTTAATAAATCAATTGAAATATGTAGCTAACGTTGTGACCAGGAATGTGAGGGTGAAATATGAGGATAAAATGTGAGGGTAAAATGTGAGGGTAAAATGTGTGGGTAAAATGTGAGGGTAAAATGTGAGGGTAAAATGTGAGGGTAAAATGTGAGGGTAAAATGGGAGGGTAAAATGTGAGGGTAAAATGTGTGGGTAAAATGTGAGGGTAAAATGTGAGGGTAAAATGTAAGGGTAAAATGTGAGGGTAAAATGTGAGGGTAAAATGTGAGGGTGAAATGTGGGGGTGAAATGTGGGGGTAAAATGAGAGGGTAAAATGGGAGGGTAAAATGGGAGGGTAAAATGGGAGGGTAAAATGGGAGGGTAAAATGTGTGGGTAAAATGTGTGGGTAAAATTTGAGGGTAAAATTTGAGGGTAAAATGGGAGGGTAAAATGTGTGGGTAAAATGTGAGGGTAAATTGTGTGGGTAAAATGTGTGGGTAAAATGTGAGGGTAAAATGTGGGGGTAAAATGTGAGGGTAAAATGTGGGGGTAAAATGTGAGGGTAAAATGTGGGGGTAAAATTTGAAGGTAAAATTTGAGGGTAAAATTTGAGGGTAAAATGGGAGGGTAAAATGTGTGGGTAAAATGTGAGGGTAAATTGTGTGGGTAAAATGTGTGGGTAAAATGTGAGGGTAAAATGTGGGGGTAAAATGTGAATGTAAAATGTGGGGGTAACATTTGAAGGTAAAATTTGAGGGTAAAATTTGAGGGTAAAATGGGAGGGTAAAATGTGTGGGTAAATTGTGAGGGTAAATTGTGTGGGTAAAATGTGTGGGTAAAATGTGAGGGTAAAATGTGGGGGTAAAATGTGTGGGTAAAATGTGAGGGTAAATTCAAATAGTGGAAAATTACTTGGAAAATTGAACGATTTTGAAAAAATAATCAGTATAATGATTCTAAACAATTGCTCGAATGAACAATTGCTCGAATTAAAAATTGCTCGAATGAACAATTGCTCGAATGAACAATTGCTCGAATGAACAATTGCTCGAATGAACAATTGCTCGAATTAAAAATTGCTCGAATGAACAATTGCTCGAATGAACTATTACTCGAATAAACAATTGGTCGAATGAACAATTGCTCGAATGAACAATTGATCAAGAAACCACTAGGTACTCGAAGAACAACAGTTAGGTTGGTTCTAATCAGGGAAGGGGGTGTTCCCCTCTAGGATAGCGGTACCGTTAGGGTAGTCAAAGAATGGTTAGACTTTGACCCTGAACGTTTGACGGGCCTGAGAGGTTCGTTCTGGAGATAATAATACCATATTAACTAATACACAGTGTTTCTTTGCCTGTTGGTTGATAATATCATGGGCATGCACAATTTACTTCCGCAAATAATCATTCGAACAATAATTGTTCATTCGAGTAATTGTTTTCAAGAAGTTTACCGGATAAAATATTCAGAATATTTAATTTTGAAAATGTTCTAGGGTAGCAGTTATTTGAAATGAAAATATTTAGTCAATCCACTCTATATATAGGCATTAATTATTTAATTTGTTAATTGTGACAGAAACTATTCTTTAAATTTCAGAACTATTTAACTAATGAAATTTTGTTCGGCTACAACAAAATACACATTTTTAAATTCAGTTTCTTTTTATATAATACTTAATTAATATAAAATAAATCCAGAATTAAGTGGTTGAATTTTCCGTGGTGGAATTTATCAACGGTGAAATTTTCCGTGGTGGAATTTATAAGCAGTGGAACTTTCCGTGTTGGAATTTATCAGCGGTGGAATTTTCCGTGGTGGAATAATCCATCGGTGAATTTTGAATGGTGTGATTTATCTAGAAAAATGTGTGGGTGTAGTGTGTAGGTGGTCACTGTAGAGCATACTAGTAGTTCTTGAAACTTCAGTCCGGACTGTTATTTGAAGTTAATTATTTGTGGCTGTGAAATAATGCAGTGTTAATTGATATATCTATTTTGCCCAAGTGAAGTGGTCTAGGACTCTACAGGAATTGTTTGGTATTGTTATTTATAAATTAGTAAACCTTTTCCGAACTTGTAAAACGGAATGAATTTCCTTGGGTAATTAACTTGATGTAGTTCTTTCTATGCCAAATGATTTCATGTAGTTAACTATATAGATATAATGAGCCTTAAGGTTTCGTATTTCTTAACACTTTTCGAATTTGTTATACTTCTTTGATATAAACTAATGAGATGGTAGATTAACAGTAGTGGATTTATTTTATAACCAATGACTTTTCATTGGTCGAGGGTAATTTAGGAGACAATCTACAGGTGCTTTGAAGGCCAAATATAAATTGGAGACATGAAAAAAGAACTGTCTTAAGATTGGATAATGGATATGGGTGGAGTTTTGGAAGGATCATATGAATGATCGAAGCCTGTTTAAACTCTCTTTAACTCTATGTCACTCATGCTCTGCTCAGGAGAAAGTCTAAAGAAATATGGGAGCATTCGCTGGCTCGGGCGGAGTCCGATCTTCGCTCCCCCGCCCTTAGAACAAACGCGAGACTTAGTCGATGGGGATCTCCACCCGCCAGTACGGTGGAGAAAGGATCCTGAGCGAATGACTGAATGCTACGTACAATACCGTCGGTCCGCAACAGTTTCTTCACAGCAGATGTTGCTTTTTCCACAACAGAGTTAGAACAACTGTAGAAGATAAGACGATGACAAAGCAGAAATTGAAGCAGGCTGCTTAACGGATTCGATGTTGCAAGCAGTAATACCACAAGTCAGTTGAATCCTGCATTCAGTACCGATACCCGAGTACTGTGGTTCAGACGAGCTAATTTAATGGCACCCTATTACTGTGGTTCAGACGAGCTAATTTAATGGCACCCTATTACTGTGGCTCAGACGAGCTAATGTAATGGCACCCTATTACTGTGGTTCAGACGAGCTAATTTAATGGCACCCTATTACTGTGGTTCAGACGAGCTAATTTAATGGCACCCTATTACTGTGGTTCAGACGAGCTAATTTAATGGCACCCTATTACTGTGGTTCAGACGAGCTAATTTAATGGCACCCTATTACTGTGGTTCAGACGAGCTAATTTAATGGCACCCTATTACTGTGGTTCAGACGAGCTAATTTAATGGCACCCTATTACTGTGGCTCAGACGAGCTAATTTAATGGCACCCTATTACTGTGGCTCTGACGAGCTAATTTAATGGCACCCTATTACTGTGGCTCAGACGAGCTAATTTAATGGCACCCTATTACTGTGGTTCAGACGAGCTAATTTAATGGCACCCTATTACTGTGGCTCAGACGAGCTAATTTAATGGCACCCTATTACTGTGGCTCAGACGAGCTAATTTAATGGCACCCTATTACTGTGGCTCAGACGAGCTAATTTAATGGCACCCTATTACTGTGGTTCAGACGAGCTAATTTAATGGCACCCTATTACTGTGGCTCAGACGAGCTAATTTAATGGCACCCTATTACTGTGGCTCAGACGAGCTAATTTAATGGCACCCTATTACTGTGGCTCAGACGAGCTAATTTAATGGCACCCTATTACTGTGGCTCAGACGAGCTAATTTAATGGCACCCTATTACTGTGGTTCAGACGAGCTCCTCATCAAAATCAATTAATTAGCAAAGCTCCAGTGTAAGACGACAGTCATTACAGACACTCTGGTACTGCGGTTTCCAAGAGTTTCCTGTCGCACATTCAGCAGAACCCATTACAACCCCGTCCGTGTCTCTTCAATAATAATTTGAATAATATATATATATATATATATATAGAAATAAAGGATGTATGAACCCCCAAACCTCATCATACAATAGTGTGGGGGTGTATAAGTATATATATATATGTGTGTGGGTGTATATTTGTGTAGGTATAGTGTGTTTGAATATTACCTAACTAAACTATTGATACTACTTTAGGTAGTATTCATTATTAGTATATTTTTAATATGTGTCTTAGATTAATTGCATTGTTAAATAGTTTAACACCTTAACAATATTGTGTGTTACAATTAGAAATTGCTATCATTTCAAATTATGAACAGTATTCCCAGTCCCCGTCACTCCCCACCACTCTCCATCACTCCCCATCACTCCTCATCACTCTCCATCACTCCCCATCACTCCTCATCACTCTCCATCACTCTCCATCACTCTCCATCACTCTCCATCACTCTCCATCACTCTCCATCACTCTCCATCACTCTCCATCACTCTCCATCACTCTCCATCACTCCCCATCACTCTCCATCACTCCCCATCACTCTCCATCACTCTCCATCACTCTCCATCACTCTCCATCACTCCCCATCACTCCCCATCACTCTCCATCACTCTCCATCACTCCCCATCACTCTCCATCACTCTCCATCACTCTCCATCACTCTCCATCACTCTCCATCACTCTCCATCACTCCCCATCACTCCCCACCACTCTCCATCACTCTCCATCACTCCCCATCACTCTCCATCACTCCCTATCACTCTCCATCACTCCCCATCACTCCCCATCACTCCCCATCACTCCCCATCACTCCCCTTCACTCTCCATCACTCTCCATCACTCTCCATCACTCCCCATCACTCTCCATCACTCTCCATCACTCTCCATCACTCCCCATCACTCCCCATCACTCTTCATCACTCCCCATCACTCCCCATCACTCCCTATCACTCTCCATCACTCCCCATCACTCCCCATCACTTTTCTCATTTTCTGCTCTACCAATTCCATCTCCTTCTCTATGTTTCCACTTGTCTGGAATGTACCTTCAGTTGCATGTAATAAATGTACCTTCAGTTGCAAGCAATAAAAGTACCTTCAGTTGCATGTAATAAATGTACCTTCAGTTGCAAGCAATAAAAGTACCTTCAGTTGCACGTAATAAATGTACCTTCAGTTGCAAGCAATAAAAGTACCTTCAGTTGCAAGTAATAAATGTACCTTCAGTTGCAAGTAATAAATGTACCTTCAGTTGCAAGTAATAAATGTACCTTCAGTTGCGTGTAGTAAATGTACCTTCAGTTGCGTGTAGTAAATGTACCTTCAGTTGCGTGTAGTAAATGTACCTTCAGTTGCATGTAATAAATGTACCTTCAGTTGCGTGTAGTAAATGTACCTTCAGTTGCATGTAATAAATGTACCTTCAGTTGCGTGTAGTAAATGTACCTTCAGTTGCGTGTAGTAAATGTACCTTCAGTTGCGTGTAGTAAATGTACCTTCAGTTGCATGTAATAAATGTACCTTCAGTTGCGTGTAGTAAATGTACCTTCAGTTGCGTGTAGTAAATGTACCTTCAGTTGCAAGTAATAAATGTACCTTCAGTTGCGTGTAGTAAATGTACCTTCAGTTGCGTGTAGTAAATGTACCTTCAGTTGCGTGTAGTAAATGTACCTTCAGTTGCAAGTAATAAATGTACCTTCAGTTGCGTGTAGTAAATGTACCTTCAGTTGCGTGTAGTAAATGTACCTTCAGTTGCATGTAATAAATGTACCTTCAGTTGCGTGTAGTAAATGTACCTTCAGTTGCATGTAATAAATGTACCTTTATTTGCGTGTAGTTTGCCTCACTATAATAACTGCTGTACGTTCTATCAATTTGCTTATTAATCATGCTAATTAATCTTTTAATTACTTATTTAGTCCTATAATATGCACTGCCGATAAACTATCTCAAATTAACATGTCTTATCGCAGTACCTGATGAAGAGCTAATCAAAATACTGAACTAAATTGAATATATCTGCAACATCCAATGAAAAATCCCTTTCCTCAAATTCCCATCAAAGTCTCATTATAAATGCGATGTTTTATCAGTAATTTGGCCTAAGAGGTCTCGCTAAAAATGAAACTTAATTACGCAAAATTGCATCTGAAGTGAATTTAGTGAGAGTGGACGAAGGAAAGAGGATAAATTAGTGAAATGAGTGAAAGTGATAACCAGGGCATTGGAAGTGAGTGAAAATGATAACCAGGGCATTGTAAATGAGTGATAATGATAACCAGGGCATTAAAAATGAGTGAAAATGATAACCAGTGATTGGAAATGAGTGAAAATGATTACAAGTGATTGTAAATGAGTGAAAATGATAACCAATGATTGGAAATGAGTGAAAATGATAACCAATGATTGGAAATGAGTGAAAATGATTACAAGTGATTGGAAATGAGTGAAATTGATAACCAGGGCATTAGAAATGAGTGAAAATGATAACCAGAGCATTGGAAACGAGTGAAAATGATAACCAGAACATTGGAAATGAGTGAAAATGATAACCAGTGATTGGAAATGAGTGAAAATGATAACCAGGGCATTGGAAGTGAGAGAAAATGATAACCAAATCATTGAAAATGAGTGAAAATGATGACTAGTAATTGGAAATGAGTGAAAATGATAACCAGTGCATTGGAAATGAGTGAAAATGATAATCAGGGCATTGGAAATGAGTGATAATGATAATCAGTGATTTGAAATGAGTGAAAATAATAACCAGGGCATTGGAAGTGAGAGAAAATGATAACCAGTGCATTGAAAATGAGTGAAAATGATGACTAGTAGTTGGAAATGAGTGAAAATGATAACCAGGGCATTGGAAATGAGTGATAATGATAACCAGTGATTGGAAATGAGTGAAAATGATAACCAGTGCTTTGGAAATGAGTGAAAATGATAACCAGTGCATTGGAAATGAGTGATAATGATAACCAGTGATTGGAAATGAGTGAAAATGATAACCAGTGCATTGGAAATGAGTGAAAATGATAACCAGGGCATTGGAAATGAGTGAAAATGATAACCAGTGATTGGAAATGAGTGAAAATGATAACCAGGGCATTGGAAGTGAGAGAAAATGATAACCAGTGCATTGAAAATGAGTGAAAATGATGACTAGTAATTGGAAATGAGTGAAAATGATAACCAGTGCATTGGAAATGAGTGAAAATGATAATCAGGGCATTGGAAATGAGTGATAATGATAATCAGTGATTTGAAATGAGTGAAAATAATAACCAGGGCATTGGAAGTGAGAGAAAATGATAACCAGTGCATTGAAAATGAGTGAAAATGATGACTAGTAGTTGGAAATGAGTGAAAATGATAACCAGGGCATTGGAAATGAGTGATAATGATAACCAGTGATTGGAAATGAGTGAAAATGATAACCAGTGCTTTGGAAATGAGTGAAAATGATAACCAGTGCATTGGAAATGAGTGATAATGATAACCAGTGATTTGAAATGAGTGAAAATGATAACCAGTGCATTGGAAATGAGTGAAAATGATAACCAGGGCATTGGAAATGAGTGATAATGATAACCAGTGATTGGAAATGAGTGAAAATGATAACCAGTGCATTGGAAATGAGTGAAAATGATAACCAGGGCATTGGAAATGAGTGAAAATGATAACCAGTGATTGGAAATGAGTGAAAATGATAACCAGGGCATTGGAAGTGAGAGAAAATGATAACCAGTGCATTGAAAATGAGTGAAAATGATGACTAGTAATTGGAAATGAGTGAAAATGATAACCAGGGCATTGGAAATGAGTGATAATGATAACCAGTGATTGGAAATGAGTGAAAATGATAACCAGGGCATTAGAAATGAGTGATAATGAAAACCAGTGATTGGAAATGAGTGAAAATGATAACCAGTGATTGGAAATGAGTGAAAATGATAACCAGGGCATTGGAAATGAGTGATAATGATAACCAGTGATTGGAAATGAGTGAAAATGATAACCAGTGATTGGAAATGAGTGAAAATGATAACCAGGGCATTGGAAGTGAGAGAAAATGATAACCAGTGATTAGAAATGAGTGAAAATGATAACCAGGGCATTGAAAATGAGTGAAAATGATAACCAGTGATTGGAAATTTGTGAAAATGAAAACCAGGGCATTGGAAGTGAGAGAAAATGATAACCAGTGATTGGAAATGAGTGAAAATGATAACCAGGGCATTGGAAGTGAGAGAAAATGATAACCTGTGATTGGAAATGAGTGAAAATGATAACCAAGGCATTGAAAATGAGTGAAAATGATAACCAGTGATTGGAAATGAGTGAAAATGATAACCAGGGCATTGGAAATGAGTGAAAATGATAGCCAGTGATTGGAAATGAGTGAAAATGATAACCAGGGCATTGAAAATGAGTGAAAATGATAACCAGTGATTGGAAATGAGTGAAAATGATAACCAGGACATTTGAAGTGAGAGAAAATGATAACCAGTGATTGGAAATGAGTGAAAATGATAACCAGGGCATTTGAAGTGAGAGAAAATGACAACCAGTGATTGGAAATGAGTGAAAATGATAACCAGGGCATTGGAAATGAGTGAAAATGATAACCAGGGATTGGAAATGAGTGAAAATGATAACCAGGGCATTGGAAGTGAGATAAAATGATAACCAGTGATTGGAAATGAGTGAAAATGATAACCAGGGCATTGGAAGTGAGAGAAAATGATAACCAGTGATTGGAAATGAGTGAAAATGATAACCAGGGCATTGGAAGTGAGAGAAAATGATAACCTGTGATTGGAAATGAGTGAAAATGATAACCAAAGCATTGAAAATGAGTGAAAATGATAACCAGTGATTGGAAATGAGTGAAAATGATAACCAGGGTATTGGAAATGAGTGAAAATGATAACCAGGGCATTGAAAATGAGTGAAAATGATAACCAGTGATTGGAAATGAGTGAAAATGATAACCAGGGCATTGGAAGTGAGAGAAAATGATAACCAGTGATTGGAAATGAGTGAAAATGATAACCAGGGCATTGGAAATGAGTGAAAATGATAACAAGGGCATTGGAAATGAGTGAAAATGATAACCAGGGCATTGGAAATGAGTGAAAATGATAACCAGTGATTGGAAATGAGTGAAAATGATAACCAGTGATTGGAAATGAGTGAAGATGATAACCAGGGCATTGGAAATGAGTGAAAATGATAACCAGCTGGCAGTTAATATAAGATATTGTTGATATGGAGATTTCATTGATCATATTTGATAAATATTATCATAATTGAAAAAATTCATTACATTCTAATTATTTAATTCAAAAAATACACTCTGATATATTTTTTTTTAAATGGGAAAATAATGGTTGCATAAGGAAATAACTACATAGAAAATAGATTATAAAATTATCTAAATTTAAAACTAACAGTTTATGTCTGTCTCAAGATTTAAAAAATCAGCTTTTTACATTGCCTCCTTAAATTTCTGGGAGTACTTTTTTTCCTATTTTATTTTACAACATCAATCAATGACAACACATTCTAGAAATTATGCATCTTAGTATATTGAAACCGGTGGACAATTAGGGTTAAATGGATAAATAGTCAGTTGTACCGCTAGATGGTGTAATTATAAAATTTAATTAGGCTTTTGAATATGAAATATTATTCTATTACTTATACGCTCCCAAATAAGTTTATTCACCTTTTAGTGAAACTGTAGAAAGTTTGCAAGGTCTTTAAAAGTGACTTCTTCATTTCAGACTCCAGCACATCTCTCTCCAATTTGGGTAGTCTGGACCCTGAGTTATACAAGACAGCGGGAGATGTGCTGCCGGGAGACCTGCCTTGCTTCCCCCATGACCACCTAGGCAGACTTTGGTACAGGTAGGCACATAGTTTGTCAATGTTGTAGGAACATAGTTTGTCAATGTTGTAGGAACATAGTTTGTCAATGTTGTAGGAACATAGTTTGCCAATGTTGTAGGAACATGGTTTGCCAATGTTGTAGGAACATGGTTTGCCAATGTTGTAGGAACATAGTTTGCCAATGTTGTAGACACATGGTTTGTCAATGTTGTAGACACATGGTTTGTCAATGTTGTAGGAACATAGTTTGTCAATGTTGTAGGAACATAGTTTGTCAATGTTGTAGGAACATAGTTTGTCAATGTTGTAGGAACATAGTTTGCCAATGTTGTAGGAACATGGTTTGCCAATGTTGTAGGAACATAGTTTGCCAATGTTGTAGACACATGGTTTGTCAATGTTGTAGACACATGGTTTGTCAATGTTGTAGACAAATAGTTTGCCAATGTTGTAGGAACATAGTTTGCCAATGTTGTAGGAACATGGTTTGTCAATGTTGTAGACACATAGTTTGTCAATGTTGTAGACAAATAGTTTGCCAATGTTGTAGACAAATAGTTTGCCAATGTTGTAGACAAATAGTTTGCCAATGTTGTAGACAAATAGTTTGCCAATGTTGTAGACAAATAGTTTGTCAATGTTGTAGACAAATAGTTTGCCAATGTTGTAGGCACATGGTTTGCCAATGTTGTAGACAAATAGTTTGTCAATGTTGTAGACAAATAGTTTGCCAATGTTGTAGACAAATAGTTTGTCAATGTTGTAGACAAATAGTTTGCCAATGTTGTAGACAAATAGTTTGTCAATGTTGTAGACAAATAGTTTGTCAATGTTGTAGACAAATAGTTTGCCAATGTTGTAGGCACATGGTTTGCCAATGTTGTAGACAAATAGTTTGTCAATGTTGTAGACAAATAGTTTGCCAATGTTGTAGACAAATAGTTTGTCAATGTTGTAGACAAATAGTTTGCCAATGTTGTAGACAAATAGTTTGTCAATGTTGTAGACAAATAGTTTGCCAATGTTGTAGGCACATGGTTTGCCAATGTTGTAGACAAATAGTTTGTCAATGTTGTAGACAAATAGTTTGTCAATGTTGTAGACAAATAGTTTGTCAATGTTGTAGACAAATAGTTTGCCAATGTTGTAGGCAGATGGTTTGCCAATGTTGTAGGCTCATGGTTTGCCAATGTTGTTGGAAAATGGTTTGCCAATGTTGTAGACAAATAGTTTGCCAATGTTGTAGACAAATAGTTTGCCAATGTTGTAGACAAATAGTTTGCCAATGTTGTAGACAAGTGGTTTGCCAATGTTGTAGACAAGTGGTTTGCCAATGTTGTAGACAAATAGTTTGTCAATGTTGTAGACAAATAGTTTGCCAATGTTGTAGACAAATAGTTTGTCAATGTTGTAGGCACATGGTGTGTCTATGTAATTGACACATTGACAATGTAAGTTATTATCATGGATGTATCGTCTAATAGATCCTTTACTCGCGTATAACTATAGTTTGAGTAAGGGTAATTAATGGATAGTAAATGGTTTCATTAAGTCAGGGGTGGGTAGATGAAACTATTCCGGTGACCAAAACAAGCTGCGTGGGGGCCAACTAAAACTGCTTAGTTTTCTATTACTGACGTGGAATTTTAAGGAGATACTGAGTTATTTTACCGTATATTATAATATAATATTGAACTGATGCTAAATATCTGTCTGAATTTCACGTCTCCTGATAGTAATTCACACAAACACTGCGACTATTTTAATACTGAATGTAAACTCGGTGCTGATGTGCAGCCTGGGTCGCACATAGATAATATTAATTATTATTTAAACTAGAGATTATAAAATCATTGTCTCCGTATCAGTACCATCTACATGGAAGCATGATACACCACTTTGTGCTTTACTTTCTTGCCTTGAAAGTAAGAGGAAATATAATGCAAACAAAGAGAGGTGTACCAAGCAAGAAGATTCCCTCTCACCTCTATGAATTTTGTGCGAGATATTCCAAAGATAAACAAGTAGTTCTTTTTCATGAATTTCTGAAGCACCTTCAAGATCTAAGAAACTAATAAAAATGTAAAGGAAGTTTACGTGTCTTCTACACATTTCTCTGTATGCGTATATTTGTGGATCAAAGTTTATGTTATTTAAGTATGATAATTAGCAGGAATTATATTTGAATTATTATTATTTTCAATGTGCGAACCAACCTATACCAACACAGTACATTTGTTATATCGATAGCAAAGTCACTGTCGAAAGAACTGTTCTCTTTGGTATACGAACGAAGGGTAACAAATTTGAACCGCTAAAAAGTAGATGGGCACCACTTGTCTAATTGTTAGATAGATCCTTTACCCTATATAGAAAGAATATTAAGATATGGGATCTTCTATTTTCCCCGTCATAATTAAATCTATTGTCTCTTTTCCAGACTGGAGTACAGGGACGACTGTGAGAAATTGATGGTAACGCTAATAAAAATAAGGAACCTACCAAGCAGAAGAGTTACGTCCAACCACTCATGTGACCCTTACGTCAAGTGAGTGAAGTGAGTGGAGAGTGAGTGAAGTGAGTGGAGAGTGAGTAGAGTGAGTGGAGAGTGAGTAGAGTGAGTGGAGAGTGAGTATAGTGCGTGGAGAGTGAGTGGAGAGTGAGTGGAGTGACAATTTTCTCTCAACCTGTAAGCAGTTGGTAATTGAGTGGTTACCCTCAAGATACAGTTTACAAAGGGTATAGTAACTAGTAGACGACACAAAAATATGACGTCACAATTTTTGTTTGTGATTCAGCGGCTCATGATATATCGTATTTGCATATTCATATCGAGAAGTTTAAAGTCAATTTATATGTGTTTTGTGTGATAAATAGAAACAAATAGGGATTGAACCTAGAATAGAAATATATGAATATAATTCAGATGTGTTTATATTGTTCGCTTTTTTTCTTATCTACAAAAAAATAGGGTCTTAAACATATACTACCTAGGAGCCTAAACCAGCAGTTCTGAGTGCAGTGGTAATTAACTTCCAAATTCTAGTTCCTATGAATAATTAAGAAATAAAATAATGGAAATACAATTCAGCCAATGCCTAGTTAGTAATTGATAAGAAACACAATTCAAATTAGAACTGACAAAGTAGGTAGGTACTAGGTAGTGCCATGTTTCACGGTGTGGACAGAGTCGCCATCAGCAGGAGACTTCCCAAGAAGAAATTATAATTAAAATAGGTATCTCATTACGGAATTCAGAGAATTGATATAATTATAATGTTAAACATGTAAATAACAATATATGGTTAGATACCTAAACGTATATAATATGGTTTACAATAATTAAGTTAATTATTCAAATCTGTTAAACTTTTTCTAATCAAAGTTCTATAGTTTTTATTGGTCCTTAGACCAAAGTCACCAAACAAATGAATTCGAGTTTTATAGGTAGATATACTACTTTTATTGATACAATTACATGCATAAAATCGAACAGTAATGTTTAAAAATGAAATAGATATTTACCAAAAAGGATATTATTCACCTAGCAATCAATGCAATTTAAGATTTTATGGGTCACGACGCGGTCACGTCAAATAATCCGAATAATTCAGATCAGCTGATTACCATACCCTTTATAGTCATTATATTTTGGTTACGGGTTGCCCTATATAAATTATAACATTTTTTCAGAATACGAAATATTAGATACAAATATTAACTATGCAGTTACATTAAAATACCTATATTTAATTTACTGTACCTAAATATCACAACCAATGTTTGTCAAGCATTGTGAGAGCGTGTGGACGCATACACTGAATTTGTGTAAGATACTGGTTTAGTTTGAAGAATTTGTTGTTAAATTGTTTGACCGTGTGTACGGGACATAATAATTCAAACAGTTTGACTGTGTGTACGGGATATAATAATTCAAACAGTTTGTCTGTGTGTACGGGACATAATAATTCAAACAGTTTGACTGTGTGTACGGGACATAATATTTCAAACAGTTTGACTGTGTGTACGGGACATAATAATTCAAACACAGGACACTACAATGTGTTAGTCCTGTCCATAGTCCCTATTAACTAAAGAGTCTTTTGAAGACTGAGGCAATTAGTGACACAATGGTACCTATTGATGGAAGATAGACTGACTTACGGGCCTTGATGTGACTTACAGGGGCTTGATGTGACTTACAGGGCCTTGATGTGACTTACTGAGTCTTGATGTGACTTATTGAGCCTTGATGTGACTTACTGAGTCTTGATGTGACTTACTGAGTCTTGATGTGACTTACAGGGCCTTGATGTGACTTACTGAGCCTGGATGTGACTTACTGAGCCTGGATGTGACTTATTGAGTCTTGATGTGACTTACTGAGTCTTGATGTGACTTACAGGGCCTTGATGTGACTTACTGAGCCTTGATGTGACTTACTGAGTCTTGATGTGACTTACAGGGCCTTGATGTGACTTACTGAGTCTTGATGTGACTTACTGAGTATTGATGTGACTTACTGAGCCTTGGTGTGACTTATTGAACCTTGATGTGACTTACTGAGTCTTGATGTGACTTACTGAGCCTTGATGTGACTTATTGAGCATTGATGTGACTTGAGAAGAAGACGAATTGAGAAAGAGTGAATAAGGAGGTTCTACTGTACCACGAATTGAGAAGAAGACGAATTGAGAGAGAGAGAGTGAATAAGGAGGTTCTACTGTAACACGAATTGAGAAGAAGACGAATTGAGAGAGAGTGAATAAGGAGGTTCTACAATATCCGTTCTCACTGTTTTCATTACTTAACTTTTCTTTCAGGTTAGTTCTGTTGCCTGATGAACGTAGATCTCTTCAAACGAGAAGAAAGCAGAATACCTGCAACCCTCGGTATGACCACAGCTTTGCCTTCATGGTGAGAAATATTGTACATTAATCACCTAAACATGAAACATTATAGAGGAAAACTGTAGTATACAGAATAGGGAAGTAACAACATCTTATAGGGCTGGTAAAGGCACAGTATACAGAATAGGGAAGTAACAACATCTTATAGGGCTGGTAAAGGCACAGTATACAGAATAGGGAAGTAACAACATCTTACTGGGCTGGTAAAGGCACAGTATACAGAATAGGGAAGTAACAATATCTTATAGGGCTGGTAAAGGTACAGTATACAGAATAGGGAAGTAACAACATCTTATAGGGCTGGTAAAGGTACAGTATACAGAATAGGGAAGTTACATCATCTTATAGGACTGGTGTTATACAATGACAATTTCAATATTCATTCGGAAATATATGTAGTGGTTGCATTTTATTTATGTCAAATAGAAATCAATGGACTGAAGAATAAATGTAATTACACAAAATTACATTTTATCTTCCCTGCAAACAATTCCATATTGCATACTCATAGTCATGGTTAATACATGCACATTAAATCAATCTAACCATCATAAGAATACACAAGCGAAATGTGGTTATTCTATCTTAAGAACATATTAATTAAACCATATCAAATAGAGGGTGCTAGGACAATTGCAACTTAAATGATGATTTAAATTACGTGGTAGTAATATTAACAACTATTGTTTTATTTAATTAACAATAATTTATAGACAAGGAACTTTACTGAGTGAGATAATTAAAGCTTCTATCAATAATAAACAAAGAATAAAAAAGCTTATATAAATCTTTCTCAAATTTATACATATGTAAAACTAAATAGTGAATTACATAAAGCTACCAATTTAGGAATATTTCATATTTATACCTTTATTTTATTAATTTCAACCTAATGCATATTAATAACAATATTTTATAGCATAAAACAGGGAAGTATATATTTTTTTGACGGGAAACGGACTTCTCCCCGCCGGACTTTTCTCCGCCAGGACTTTTCTCCTCGCCGGACTCTTCTCCGCCAGGACTATTACCCGCCAGATTTTTTTAATCTTAACTCTGGAAGTCAATTCAATATTGTGATTTTTAATTTAATTTTCGAAAAAAGTTATTTTGTTAAAAAATCCGTTGCCGTGAAATTGTATACCGGAGTTTGCCATCGCAAAAAACAGACCTTTTTGGAATATTTTTCCCTTTTTTATGGATCTTATTGCATGGAAATAGGTCGCTAGTTGACTGGAAATAGGTCGCTACCAACTCCTTGAACCGAACCCGTACCATAGCGATTTTTGAGATTTTTAGAGAAAATGTACTACATTATATCTAAATCGTTCTGAAACCTGTCTACTGTCTACTTGAAAAGTCTTGATTTAAGCACATCTACAGTCTAACTTATGCATGTATTTTCATTATAATGGTTAAACCATAAAAAGGATTTAATCATAATGGTGAAAGCAAGTTCTTTAAGGTATAAATATTAGATATGCATAATAGAAAAAGGGACATTATAAAAAGATTACACTAAAAAGTGTACTAAAAATCTATAGTAGGGTTATTAATTTTGTAGTATATTAATTGTTAAATTAATAAGATACAATTAAATTTATTAGTGTTCTGGAAAGCATAAATTTAAACGAGTAGTAAATAGATCACTAGTTTTTATAATTTTTTTTTTTTTTTTTTTTTTTAAACAATATTTTTCCAATAAAAACAAGATAATAGCTGGCAAAGAGCTGGAATAAACTGAAATAATCATAGCTGCTTATACTAAATTGCGACATTTGGCAATCCCTTAGTAGTGATGTAATGTTTGTAGTTTGTAGCATATCTTGATTATATGCCAATTTACGAAGGCATGGTCTTAAAATCAAAACGACCAATATGGACACCTATGGGAAACAATTTTAAAAAAAGTCAGTATTTGTTTGTTTTATCAAAATTAAACCTTAATATCCCAAATTACTGTTATTTTATTCAGAGGGGAAAAGTCCGGCGTGGAGAATTCCAGGCGGGGAAAAATCTGGCGTGGAATAGTCCAGGCGGGGAAAAGGCCGGTGAGGAAAATTCCCATTGCAAGCCCTCTCAGATCTGCCCAACTGGACCGCTAACCTAACCTTATATAACTATTTTAAGGACAGCATTACACTAAATCTATGAAATATTTATTTGAGTGGTAACTATCCGTGAGTGGTAATTGTCCGGTCACGCAAATAGAGATTGCATACATATTTAATTGACCAAATTATAACAGATATTTAACATATGTAATTTACCACATTTATAGCAACACGAGAATTTCATACTTATAACATAGCAATAATTTTTAGCATTTTTAAATGTAATAGCACATGTAATACATATGGTATCCATTTTCGAAGAGCATACATGGTATACACATGTTTTCATTGATGAAATGACACATGGTATATACTATACACATGTATTTTTGTGACAGACTTTATAAAGTTATTACAAAATTAATTAATTTGAAAATTCTTCTGATATCTTTTATTAATTAGAAACACAATTCCATTCTTTAGGGAAACTCTATTGTGTAACTCTAACATTTTGAATTTAATTTCAAACAATATTTTCCTTTATATAAAACAAAACAAACTAATTAGTTACATGCTTACTTTTTACAAAGGCCTTCCTGTCAATTACCACACTGTATCTTTACATCGTAAAGTTACGTTTTAAATACAGCGATTGTTGCGATTATAGCTGATCACCACAGCAATCGCTACATGCAAAACTTATCTTAAAGATAAGGACACAGATTGTGAACTAGATCTTATAGTTACGGTATCTAGGGCATTGTTACGAAACTATTCAATCGTTAATTTTATAATTTCCCCAGAGCAATACAGTAATAATAAAATAGATAAAGTTTTGACTTCATAAATTCAATGAGCATAATGATACCTATATCTTCACTGATGTCAAAAATTGACGGAGGAGATAAATTTTTGTGGTACTAGGATTAAATGCCTATGGACAAAATGCCTATGGACAAAATGCCTATTGACAAAATGCCTATGGACAAAATGCCTATGGACAAAATGCCTATGGACAAAATGCCTATGGACAAAATGCCTATGGACAAAATGCCTATGGACAAAATGCCTATGGACAAAATGCCTATGGACAAAATGCCTATGGACAAAATGCCTATGGACGAAATGCCTATGGACGAAATGCCTATGGACAAAATGCCTATGGACAAAATGCCTATGGACAAAATGCCTATGGACAAAATGCCTATGGACAAAATGCCTATGGACAAAATGCCTATGGACAAAATGCCTATGGACAAAATGCCTATGGACGAAATGCCTATGGACGAAATGCCTATGGACAAAATGCCTATTGACAAAATGCCTATGGACAAAATGCCTATGGACAAAATGCCTATGGACAAAATGCCTATGGACAAAATGCCTATGGACAAAATGCCTATGGACAAAACGCCTACGGACAAAACGCCTATGGACAAAATATATGAATATGGAAATAAATATAGTAAAATAATGACGTAAAAGAATGTTGGAAAAGGAATATGTAAATGAATAAAGTCCATAATAAAATATGTAGGCTGAATAGAAAATATTTAAGTGACATCTGCAAATGAAACAAACACTTTAGTAATAAATCACACAACAGCGAAATAAGAGAGTGTTTACACTAAGCACGCTGAGTTTTTTTTCGTGGGCTTTTTGTCCGTAAGCATTTTGATCGTGGGCTTTTTGTCCGTAAGCATTTTGTCCGTAAGCATTTTGATCGTGGGCTTTTTGTCCGTAAGCATTTTGTCCGTAATTATTTTGTCCGTAAGCATTTTGTCCGTAAGCATTTTGTCCGTGGGCTTTTTGTCGGCAACCCCGGTGCAAAAAAAAAAAACCGCAGTCAAAAAAAACCGTGCAATATACCCCCCGGACGAAAAAACCCTCGTGCAATAAACCCCCCAGAGAAGAACCCCCAAGCAAAAACCCTTCCGGTGCAAAAAAAAACCCCGGTCGATATAAATAGCCTAATGCAATTTTATTAATTTTCATTACTTTTTTAATAATAAAACAATTATATGTTATAAATATAAAGAGATATAGTGCACCTAAGGTTAGGTTAGCGGTCCGATTGGGGGGGGGAGGGTTGCACCACCCCCCCCCCCCCCCCCCCCTCGGAAAGGCTTGATAGTGACAAAATGTATACTGTACTTATTCTTACTATAAAATAGGTAATTGGGTATACCTTATTTTGCAAAATATTTTGTCATATTTTCGAAGAAAATGTAATAATTATTGGTTCGCATTGAATAATGTTTAATATATTAATAAAAATGAATTATGCTATTAATATAGACCGGGGGTTTTTTGCTTGGGGTTTTTTGTCCGAGGGGTTTATTGCACGGGGGGTTTTTGTCCGGGTTTTTTTTTTTTTTTTTTTTTTGCACGGTTGGTTATTGTGCTGGAATCTCCTCCCCTCCCTTAAATCATTTTTTCTTCCATATCTCGTTCTCAAAGAAGAAAATGTGAACTTTATCATGAACAAAAAAGATTCCTTATCCGATTTTTTATACATGTATCAAATTTCAAAGTTGTACGATACATTATATAGAAAAAAACTTGAGGGAACGATTCCCTTAAAAAATTTCGATATATATTTTGTCTTAATTTGGAATTTTCTAAATGCAGTTTATTCTGTATCTGTGATACAGCTCTACAATAACTATTTATTTAGTTGTATCTGTGATACAGCTCTACAATAACTATTTAATTAATTGTATCTGTGATACAGCTCTACAATAACTATTTATTTAGTTGTATCTGCGATACAGCTCTACAATAACTATTTATTTAGTTGTATCTGCGATACAGCTCTACAATAACTATTTATTTAGTTGTATCTGTGATACAGCTCTACAATAAATATTTAATTAGTTGTATCTGTGATACAGCTCTACAATAACTATTTAATTAGTTGTATCTGCGATACAGCTCTACAATAACTATTTATTTAGTTGTATCTGTGATACAGCTCTACAATAACTATTTAGTTAGTTGTATCTGTGATACAGCTCTACAATAACTATTTAATTAGTTGTATCTGTGATACAGCTCTACAATAACTATTTAATTAGTTGTATCTGTGATACAGCTCTACAGTAACTATTTAATTAGTTGTATCTGTGGTACAGCTCTACAATAACTATTTAATTAGTTGTATCTGTGGTACAGCTCTACAATAACTATTTAATTAGTTGTATCTGTGATACAGCTCTACAATAACTATTTAATTAGTTGTATCTGTGATACAGCTCTACAATAACTATTTAATTAGTTGTATCTGTGATACAGCTCTACAGTAACTATTTAATTAGTTGTATCTGTGGTACAGCTCTACAATAACTATTTAGTTAGTTGTATCTGCGATACAGCTCTACAATAACTATTTAATTAGTTGTATCTGTGATACAGCTCTACAATAACTATTTAATTAGTTGTATCTGTGGTACAGCTCTACAATAACTATTTAATTAGTTGTATCTGTGATACAGCTCTACAATAACTATTTAATTAGTTGTATCTGTGGTACAGCTCTACAATAACTATTTAATTAGTTGTATCTGTGATACAGCTCTGCAATAGCTATTTAATTAGTTGTATCTGTGATACAGCTCTACAATAACTATTTAATTAGTTGTATCTGTGATACGGTTTGGATCTTTTGTGTTTGTTAGGCGCATTTGAAAATGATGAAAATAATGCGAATATAATTATACCATGGATACACGTTGCTATTTAATGACCTCTGCTCTATGAGAACACCTTTCATTGATGACGAAGATTGTAATCTGAAGTGGATTTGGAGAAACCACAAAAAAGATATGATAATTAAAATAACGAATTAATTTAATTTTAAAAGTCATTAACTATCATACCATTATATTTTATTATTATATTTCCATTATTTTCAAATACGCCTAGCATGCAGAAAATATCCTACAGTTTTAAAATAATTATTTAATTAGATTCCCACTTTCCCAGTACTGTGATGTTATCCTAGATCATTATTTTCATTTTACAGAAAGAAAGGAAAACTCACAAGAATATGGAGCAATTAGATAGTGTTTGTTCTATTTAATCTTTACCCTATGCTCTGTATTATTTATGTGCGAATGGTCATTTTAGTTAGTATTTACCTATCCTTCCTGTTGTTCTTCACAGGTTGGTGCCAAGGAGCTGGCTGAAAGAACAGTCAAATTCACAGTGTACGATGTGGACAGAGACCGCAAGCACAACGTCATAGGCCACGCTTTTCACCATTTCAACGTACGTAACAGTATTCTGTAAAATGTTATTCGTAAGAAACTATAGATATCTTCTAATTGTAAATATAGGCAAAAAAGAAACATGGCCGCTAATCACCACCCGAGGACGCCACTTTCTATTTTATATTATTATAAAAATAAATTAACGAATATACTATATAAATATTAATACATAATTAAATGTTCGAAAATGATTTATTTTCTGCGTTATGAAGCCTTCGAGTAATGAAGGACCTGAGTTATGAAGTAGTTTCCATGTTCAAATTATAGAAAACGATATACGTCCGGAATTCTAAACGTCATGCCCGAAAATATCCTATCATTAGGAAATTATAAAAGGGCTAGCTGAATTATTGTTCATTTTTTATACTTTTCATCAATAAAATTGGCATCCTTATTTGGTGCTAGTTTTCCCTCAGAGACTTTAGTTTTTCTCCAAGATTTCAATCATAGAAAACTATCAGTGTCCCTGAGTTATGAAGTGGCTCTGAGTTATGAAGTAGCCAATACTTCATAACTCAGAAGTTTCACTGTATAATGAATATAAACAACATTACTAGAGTTGTGACTATATGCTTTTAAATCACAGATCCCGAGAATATTATGGACGGAGAGAATTAAAGAGTAATGAATGGTTCAATACTATACTATACACTATTCAATAGAATTTCATTTCGTCTGTGATACTCTTAAGATCTATGATTTAAAAAACATATTGTCACAACCCTATTCCTTATAAATGGTTATAATAAATATCAATAACCTAACCAGAAGATGAAGACACCTGTTGTTTTTGACGGGCGGGAAGTGTTCTACAAGGACCTGGACAGAGAGGCCTGCAACAGTCCTAGAGATGCCGGACAGATAGAAGTGACACTTTGCTACAACGACAACCTGGACAGACTCACCTGTATACTGGGGGCTGTTAAAGGAGTTAAGGTAATACTCACCAATTAACGAACAAACACAGTAACACATGACATGGTGGTTGCCAGACATTTCGTCGATATACATTTTGTCGACAGTACGGTGACAGGAATTTTGCCCGGTGGATATTTGCCCGGCGGGATTTAGCCTGGCGGATTTTTTGATTTTTGCCCTGCTGAATTTTGCCAGTGTGGAACTTTGCCTGGCGGAATTTTTCCCGTGGATTCTAAATTTCTAGGTTTAAATTGGTAAATTCTAAATTTAAAGTTTATAATGTGAGATGCGACTTATATAAATATTTTTAACATATTGTACTTTAACGATTTATTTGACCAAAGTTAAATAACAACGAGATTGAAAATAAATAAAATTTGAATTGACTCAAAATAATTACAGAACATTTTATAAATTCAACAAATATGTTTTGACAATAGTTAAGCCTAATTAAATACCATATATGGTTTGTAAGTTTTAGATTACTATAATTTATTATTTTTATCTGTTGTTTCCAATTCGGGACGAGATATGACTATATATGTTCATTAATGTGTGTAATGATTTAATAGTTTTTAATCTTACATTCAGAAGTATTTTTATCTTCATCTTACTTTTTCAAGTCTAAGAACAAACAGAAATTTTCGGAACCACCAATAATAGTCTCTTACCTTTAATTGTTACCTGCTTAGGGAAAGGTATTATTTTAATTGGTATCAAAGATACCTGCAGTTATAATAAATACCATTTAAAATAACTATCAAATTATAACGATTCTATAGTTTGTTTCTTAGGGTACGGTTACTATGCATGCGTATTCGAGCGATTTTTCGCACTGACGATATCGTCAGAACTGATCGTCAGTGCGAGGTGGTTACACTGTACGCGATTTCTGATCGTCAGTATGTTTCTGCCCCATTAATATTGTGGTCTAAACTATGTTTATTTGATATAATGTTCGGGAGGAATTAATACATGTGTGCCTCTGAAATAATAGACGCAACGCTAATTAGATTATTATTTTCACAATTTCACTACATACAATTTTGAAATACCTAAATAGAGAAATGATGAGAATATTTTTATGTAATATATATAATTATTGAAAGATATTCCATTTCATTAAAAATAAAAATTGTACAAAGTAACAACCAATTCAAGCCTTTATATATAATTATATTATGATTAAATTAATTTTATATAATTAAATAATATCTGTATTATTTCTGATACTTAGTATCAAATAATATATTTCCAAAATGCATGGGTAAACAGTAATAGCAATTAAAAGAAAGAAAAATATACAACAAAATTACCGAAAGTTGTCGCAAGTCGCATGAAAAAATCAAACTCATTTGAACGCTGAAGTTAGTCTGACGACTTCGTACGTATTCTGACGACCAAATCGCAGCCACTGTAACCACTCCCATTGGAAAGTATGACTTTGATTTTCATCCGATTTCATCAGAAGTCGTCAGTGCGAAAAATCGCTTGAATACGCATCCATAGTAACCGTACCCTTAGATTATTTAAAATGTAGAATTAGTTTGTTAAGTTAACGTTTCTTTTTTTCAATTATGGTGATTAGTGAATTCTTGAAAATTGTCTGAATATATGTATAGCAGTTAGACTAAAAGATGTTCTATAAATATTATAAATAAACAGAAATTCAATTTATTTTCAATTTCGTGACTATTTAACATTGGTTAAGTTAATATTTTATAGTACAATAGATGTTAAAGTTGCATTAAAACGATTTAGATTTAATTAAATTACATATCGCATTCTATACTTTTGATTTACAATTTACCGATTGAAACTTAGAAATTATTAATCCACGAAGAAAAATCCGCTTGGCAGAATTTCACATTACTTCCCCCATCTACACTTCCCCCATCTACACATCCCGCATCTACACTTCCCCCATCTACACTTCCCCCATCTACACATCCCGCATCTACACTTCCCCCATCTACACTTCCCCCATCTACACTTCCCCCATCTACAATTCCCCATCTACACTTCCCGCATCTACACTTCCCCACCTACACCTCTCCCACCTTCACATTCCCCACCTATACTACTTCCATCTTTACTTCCCCATCTTCATTTCCCCAAAATTACTATTCCCCACATTCTCTTCTCCCACCTTCCCATATTAATTTGTCACAAAATTGAAAATAAAATAAAATGAATTTACTTAAATATTTACAAAACATTTTTAAATTTAACTTAAATATATATATATATATATATTCTATCAGTATTGTAGAATTCACTAATCACCATAATTGAAAAAAAGTAACGTTAACTTAACTAACTAATTCTACATTTTAAATAATCTAAGAAACAAACTATAGAATCGTTATAATTTAACATTTATTTTAAATGGTATTTATTATAACTGCAGGTATCATTGATACCAATTAAAATAATAACTTTCTCTAACCAGGTAACAATTAAAGGTAAGAGACTATTATTGGTGGTTCCGAAAATTTGTTTATTATAACTTATACGACTTGAAAAAGTGAGATGAAGATTCATTCAATTGTAATCAGTTGGTTCCTGAAGTTTGCTCCATTGGGACAACTTTTCTCTCTCATAACGGAGTTGATAATGAAAACTTCACGTGGAAAAGATATCATTATTAAAAATAATATCAATAGTAAATGTAAGACTGCAAACGATGAAATCATTAGACTTCACTCGTGACGAAGTACTGTACAGGTGAAGAAGGTCATAAGTGAATTGTAACCAACAGTTAAAAATAGCAAGTTATAGTATTTTGAACTAAACTACTGTCAAAATATATAACAGTTGAATTCATAAGATGTTCTGTAATTATTTTAAGTAAATTCAAATTCATTTTATTTTCAATTTCGTGGATATTTATTGTTAAATATAACTTGTTAAAGAACGTTAAAGTAACAATAAAAATCTAACTTTAATTAATATGTTAAAATTACATTAAAAAGATTTATATTTCTGTAAGTTGGATTTCACATTTTAGGCTTTTAATTTGCAATTTATCAATTTAAACCTAGAAATTTACAATCCACGGGGAAAATTCCGCCGGGCCAAAATCCTCCTGGAAAAATTCCACACTGGCAAAGTTCCGCCGGGTAAAAGTCCAAACCGGCAAAGTTCCGCCGGGCAAAAGTCCATACCGGCAAAGTTCCGCCGGGCCAAAGTCCAAACCGGCAAAGTTCCGCCGGGCAAAATTCCATACCGGCAAAGTTTCGCCGGGCCAAAGTCCATACCGGCAAAGTTCCGCCGGGCAAAAGTCCTGTCACTCCTCTAATTATCAGTTCAGTTATACCTGTTATTCATTTCTTGAGAATTCAATTATTATAATGAGTTATTTAAATGCAAGTAAGTATTATCAATTATATATACTGACTTATTATTTTTATCTCATTAATCAAAACAATGATTAATTATTAATATTAGTGTGACCCGTATAGCTATGATTCTTTCATAACTGATGGCTAAAGCATTCTTATTATTTTTCTTTATAATATGTGTTTCTAAATATAAGTGAGACACAAGGACGGACGGACACGGCTCGTATTACAGTATAGATTGGCAGTGTTGATATTATCGGTGGTAGTATAACTGTGTTGGTTTGTTGTGCTACACCTACAGTACTCGAAAAGTGCTATATAATTTATTATGTAACTATCACACTAGTGTCCATGTTTTCAATTACATATATTTAAGAAAAATTATATATAATTTAGCATTTAAATAAGTTGCTGGTATCATGAATACTAATTGAAAATAATAAATAGTATTATAATTTTTTCATATTTGATATTATGGAACAGTCCATTAAGAAATAAATAAAAATGAAATAAAGAGAAAAAAATATTTTACTTTCCAATAATAATATGATGTGGGGTACGGAGAATTGATCGAATGGATAATTGATCGAACGAATATTTGATCGAATGGATAATTGATCGAACGGATAATTGATCGAACGGATAATTGATCGAATGGATAATTGATCGAATGGATAATTGATCGAATGGATAATTGATCGAATGGATAATTGATCGAATCGATAATTGATCGAATGGATGATTGATCGAATTGATAATTGATCGAATGGATAATTGATCGAACGGATAATTGATCGAACGGATAATTGATCGAATGGATAATTGATCGAATGGATAATTGATCGAATGGAAAATTGATCGAATTGGAAATTGATCGAGCGGAAAGCTGATTGAATGGAAAATTGAACAAACTGAGAATTGATCGAAAACAATTGATAGAATGGATAATTGATCGAATCTATAATTGGATAAAATGGATAATTGATCGAACGGATAATTGATCGAACGGATAATTGATCGAATTGATAATTGATCGAATGGATAATTGATCGAATCGATAATTGATCGAATGGATAATTGATCGAATGGATAATTGATCGAATGGATGATTGATCGAATTGATAGTTGATTGAATGGATAATTGATCGAACGGATAATTGATCGAACGGATAATTGATCGAATGGATAATTGATCGAATGGATAATTGATCGAATGGAAAATTGATCGAATTGGAAATTGATCGAGCGGAAAGCTGATTGAATGGAAAATTGAACAAACTGAGAATTGATCGAAAACAATTGATAAAATGGATAATTGATCGAATCTATAATTGGATAAAATGGATAATTGATCGAACGGATAATTGATCGAACGGATAATTGATCGAATTGATAATTGATCGAATGGATAATTGATCGAATGGATAATTGATCTAATTGATAATTGATCGAATGGATAATTGATCGAATGGATAATTGATCGAACGAATATTTGATCGAATGGATAATTGATCGAACGGATAATTGATCGAACGGATAATTGATCGAATTGATAATTGATCGAATGGATAATTGATCGAATGGATAATTGATCGAATGGATAATTGATCGAATCGATAATTGATCGAATGGATGATTGATCGAATTGATAATTGATCGAATGGATAATTGATCGAACGGATAATTGATCGAACGGATAATTGATCGAATGGATAATTGATCGAATGGATAATTGATCGAATGGAAAATTGATCGAATTGGAAATTGATCGAGCGGAAAGCTGATTGAATGGAAAATTGAACAAACTGAGAATTGATCGAAAACAATTGATAGAATGGATAATTGATCGAATCTATAATTGGATAAAATGGATAATTGATCGAACGGATAATTGATCGAACGGATAATTGATCGAATTGATAATTGATCGAATGGATAATTGATCGAATCGATAATTGATCGAATGGATAATTGATCGAATGGATAATTGATCGAATGGATGATTGATCGAATTGATAGTTGATCGAATGGATAATTGATCGAACGGATAATTGATTGAATGGATAATTGATCGAATGGATGATTGATCGAATTTATAGTTGATCGAATGGATAATTGATCGAATGGATAATTGATCGAATGGATAATTGATCGAATCGATAATTGATCGAATGGATAATTGATCGAATGGATAATTGATCGAATGGATGATTGATCGAATTGATAATTGATCGAATGGATAATTGATCGAACGGATAATTGATCGAACGGATAATTGATCGAATGGATAATTGATCGAATGGATAATTGATCGAATGGAAAATTGAACAAACTGAGAATTGATCGAAAACAATTGATAGAATGGATATAATTGATCGAATCTATAATTGGATAAAATGGATAATTGATCGAACGGAAAATTGATCGAATCGATAATTGATCGAATTGATAATTGATCGAATTGATAATTGATCGAATTGATAATTGATCGAATGGATAATTGATCTAATTGATAATTGATCGAATGGATAATTGATCGAACGGATAATTGATCTAATGAATAATTGATCGAACGGAAAATTGATCGAATGGAAAATTGATTGAATGGAAAATTGATCGTAAATTAAAATATCTCGATTTACACTAATCAAACGATGATAACTAAACCATATGTATTACCAGAGAAACTTACTTACAATATATTATAGTAAGTAGATCTTGTTACCATGATTTATATATAATAAAAATATATTTTCAGTCAACAGTTTTACTTTAAAAGATAATTTTATCTTTTGAAATATTTTAGATATACCTAATTTGGAGAACTTTTAGTTTTCATAGTTCTAGATAACTTGTGAAATGAAAGTTAAATGATTAATTTATTAATTTAGAATAGGTTTAACGTCTGCTTCGGAACCAAAAAGGTAATTAATTACAATGGACTGGATGAAGCAGTCAGAAAGCAAAGTGGCTTCATGAACAAAGTCACCTATAACCGTAGGTAAAAAAGCTCATGTAATTAAATACTCATGATGAATTTTTTCAATTTTCTCTAAATATCAATGCGATACGACAAAGATCTAGTGTAAATTTGAAAATAATGAGAGATAACCTACTTACCTTTCTATGTACTGTGGTCACAACACTGAGCACATATATAAAATCACAATCATTTAATAAACCGTAGTACCCGCAGTTGCTTAAAAATAATATTATGTGCCAATCCGAGTAATTATTGAATGATAGAGTCATCAGGATATATTTTCGAACAATTTGTTCTCTTATGATTACAGCCTATGAACTTAAAATATGTGATAAATAGGTAAGTAAATATACAAGAACAAAGGATAAGGATACATTGAGTATCAATTTATGTAAAATACTAGAATTGAAAATAATCTACAAGTTTTGTTTTGTATTTATCATTCCTTCGATCAATTGTTGTGCAATCAATTATCCGTTCAATCAGTTTTCCGTTCGATCAATTTTCCCTTCGAACAAGTTTGCATTCGATCAATTTTCCGTTCGATCAATTTTTCGATCGATCAATTTTCCCTTTGAACAATTTTCTATTCTATCAATTTTCCATTCGATCAATTTTCCCTTTGAACAATTTTCTATTCTATCAATTTTCCGTTTGCTTAATTTTCCATTCGATCAATTTTCCCTTCAATAAATTCTCCGGATCTCACATGATATCAGCTCTCTGCCCATGTGACATAGTTACAACATAAGACTGATTGCAACCTATCGCATTTGTGTGTTCTTTTTCACTCAGTTGTTTCTGTAGCTTCAACAGATCATTAGCACCAGATGCTCTTAGGATATTAGCAACTTAAACAAATTAGCTGAGTACAGTCAGAGAAAAGTTTACCTGTGATGATATCTTTACAGTATACTAATTTCGCATTAGGAAGTATAAACTTTACTAATTGGGATGCTTGTAGATATTTTAAAATTGGTCTGAGTAGACGACAAAGATTTGAAAATAATAGGAAATTAGAAAACTGTGATTTGTGAAAATAGCACAAGTGACTCTTTGCTCTGATAGTACATCATCACAGTGACTCTTTTCTCTGATAGTACATCATCACAGTGACTCTTTTCCCTGATAGTACATCATCACAGTGACTTTTTTCTCTGATAGTACATCATCACAGTGACTCTTTTCTCTGATAGTACATCATCACAGTGACTCTTTTTTCTGATAGTACATCATCACAGTGACTCTTTTCTCTGATAGTACATCATCACAGTGACTCTTTTCTCTGATAGTACATCATCACAGTGACTCTTTTCTCTGATAGTACATCATCACAGTGACTCTTTTCTCTGATAGTACATCATCACAGTGACTCTTTTCTCTGATAGTACATCATCACAGTGACTCTTTTCTCTGATAGTACAACATCACAGTGACTCTTTTCTCTGATAGTACATCATCACAGTGACTCTTTTCTCTGATAGTACATCATCACAGTGACTCTTTTCTCTGATAGTACATCATCACAGTGACTCTTTTCTCTGATAGTACATCATCACAGTGACTCTGTTCTCTGATAGTACATCATCATTGTGACTCTTTTCTCTGATAGTACATCATCATTGTGACTGTGAATGCTATTTTCGGTCTTTGTTCAGTCAGTAGTAATTTCAATCATCTAATTGAACTCTCCACTGTGTTTTTTAGTTTTAAATCTTTAAGTCAATAATATTAAGCAAATTAGATTCTATCGTCCAATAGATCCTTTACTCGCGTATAATTGTAGTTTGAGTAAGTGTAATTAATGGAGAGTAAAGGGTCTGAGTGTAGATGGTTTCCTTTGCCCTATTTTGTTCTTCAATTTTTCCCAGTATATCATGTTTGATATACAGGGTGGGGCGTAAGTTTGGAAGCAATTTTTCAAACATTAATATAATTCTTAAAAATAAGTTCCTAAGTAGGTGATAGGGTTTGAACTATAGTAGAGACACTACATTATGACGTGGCAGTGTTATTTTCTACAAAAATTTAGTCAATTTAAAAATGTCAGACAAAAGAGAAGCCATTATTGCTGTACACCATGCCGGGAAGTCAGATTCCGTCATTTCAAAGACTCTCTCAATAGCGAGATCGACTGTTTGGAAGTGTGTGAAGCGTTTTAATGAGAGAGGAGCCTTTACTGATCGTCCAAAAAGTGGTAGACCACGCTCACAACGCACCAAACAACTGATAAAATGTGCCCGAGAGAAGATCAGGAGGAACCCGAAAAGGTCAATACGATTGTTAGCCAAAACAGCTAATGTGAGTCCCAGAACAATGAGAAGAGTTGTCAAAGAAGACCTAAAGATGTCCTCTTCCACCCTCCAAAAGAGACAGACTCTGTCAGAAGCTGTAAAGAAAAAGAGATTGGAGAGAAGCAAAGCACTTCTGAGAGAATTGAAGTCTGGCACGGCTGGTGAAATTGTTTGATCTGACGAAAAAAATTTCACAGTGGAAATGGCTCACAACCGGAGGAATGACAGAATAATTGGTAAAAGTGCAAAAGACAAATAATTGGTAAAAGTGCAAAAGACATCCCATACAACCGAAAAACTGTCCACAGAACCATGAAACCTGCTTCAGTGATGGTCTGGGCCGCCGTTTCAGAAACTTGGAGACCTCCTTTAATTTTTATGGAACAAGGCGCCAAAATCAATGCTAAATGTTATATTGAGAATATTTTGACGCCAATGTTGGAGTCAGCTAAGAATCACTTCGGTAATGACACTCTATGGACATTTCAGCAAGACGGCGCGACTTCACATACTGCAAATATCACTCAAAACTGGTGCCATGACCATCTTCCACGGTTTTGGTCCAAAGAAATGTGGCCTCCCTGCTCCCCAGATGTTAATCCTATGGACTTTTCGGTAAAGTCCATTCTTGAATCAAAGGCCTGTGGTAAATTCCCTCGCAGTGTGGATGATTTAAAGCGTTCGCTCCAGAGATCTTGGAAGGAAATTTCACAAGAACAGTTGCGTGCCGCAGTAGGAGGAGTTCGGAGGAGATTTGAGGCTGTTATTAAAAACAAGGGGGGACATTTTGAATAAATTTATGATTTTTGAATTCTTAAAACCCTTATGTAATAATACATAACTGTAAATTATTAAATATATCTTTCGTTGAATTATAATATGCACTTTCATTTGCTTCCAAACTTACGCCCCACCCTGTACAGTATAGTGAACAAATTTTCTTTAGTCTGCATGCGAAAAATTACCATCAGTTCTAAAAAAATTTATATTTTTTTTATGGCAGACTGAAGATAATCTGCTCATTATACGGGGTAGATCCTAACTCATTCACTATAGAGGAGTTCTAAAGCATTGTTAATTCTCTCACAGATAGCAGCTGATTCACGTGGACCAGGAGAATTGCAAGTCAGAGTGTCTCTACTACATACCTCCAAGGTGAGAAGAAACAGTGAATAAATATATATTAAAAACCTAGTTATCTATTTCAGTAGCTTTCAATTCAATGTGAGGAAGTGTCACAGTACTCACACACTCACAGTACTCGGACAGTGGATGTCAACATCGGTCATGAACCTATCTGACTTAAAAAATTTTTAGTAACCTACGTTTCGAATCTTTAAGGCTTCCGAGTTTTGCAATTTTACGCTTCTTGATTTCTAGCTTCTATTTAAAATGTAAGAAGTTTCTAACTGTTACTAAATGCTGTAAATGTTTCAGGTGATAAAAACTAAGAAATCGAGTGTAGTGAGACCAAACACTGCAGGAGAGACAGGCTTTCACGAGAGTTTCATGTTCAAAGTGTCTGGGGATCAATTGGACACTTCCGCTCTAACCGTCCTGGTGCACCAAGCTAAGAAATCTGGTGAGAATCATTGCTATTTTATCTACTATTATTGATGTTAAATGATAAATAAGTAAGATATGATGAAAAAACATTGTCTCCACAAATATTCAAGAATAATATTGTTTTCCATTCAGATGTATTGTGGTTCTTGAATGTTGAAGTTACTTTTTTGAAATGTTATTGGGCAAGAAGTTAAAATAATCATTTCATTCAGCTATCAGCTTTATTATTGCTTTGTATTAGTTAGAAGTATTTCTGTCATTTTTTTTGTTTATAAAGTCTGAGTGTTTTAACATTTAGTTTAAATAATATAGGGATCTTTCCCATTTGCCGACCCCAACCAAATTTAATTTAAGTTAGTTTTTTCTGATCTAATTTTGTCCACAGAATCCGAAAATCATAACCGTTTTTTGTAGAAAGTAATCTTTTTGAGATATGAGGGTTTGAAGTTATTTATTCCCTATACATTACTGAAGGATTGAGAACTTTGGAAAAACTCGTATTTTTACGCTTTTTGGCGCCGATTTTGGACAAGATCGACGTGATGTAACTTGTTGAATCCGCTAGTTTGTTGTACTGCACACTTCATGATTGGTCATTAACCTGGCAGGGGGGTATGGGGGGGAGGGGGCGGCACGACCCCATTACACGTATATCAGTATTGAAGTAATAAATGGAAAATACCTCATAAACTGGAAATATTCGATATATGTATTTAGGAGGGGGCGTGCCGCCCCCGAGCCCCCCTGCCAGGTCATTAATCAATCATGATGTGTGCAGTACAACAAACCAGCGGCTACAACAAACTACATTAAAGTTTCGTGTAAAAAATCTAAAATGTTTGAGTAATTTCAATGTAAACACGAGTTTTTTCAAAGTTCTCAATCCTTCAGTAATACATAAGAAATAAATAAATTTAAACCCTCATATCTCAAAAAGTATTAGTTTCTACAAAAAAACGGTTATGATTTTCGGATTCTATGGTCAAAAATAAATACGAAATAATTAATTAAAATTAAATTTGGTGGGGTCGGCAAATGGGAAAGATCCCAATATTGAACTGAAGATAAATGTCAGACTGAATTTCACGTCTCCTGATAGTAATTCATGCAAACACTGCGACTATTCTATCACTGAATGTAATTTATTTAACCCTTGGGAGACTGAATGAGGAGTTGTTCTAAAGTCTGGTGGAAAGACTTAAAAAACACTGCGTGTGTACGACCCTCTAGGCCCATACTACATATAGTAGTGAATAATACACCGCCTCTTAAAATTCAAACTATACTCGGCGGTGAAAACGCGGCGTTTATTCGATAGTATAGAATGGGCATAAGACCTGATATGCTGAAACTTTAAATATTTTCCCTAGCCATTTCTCTAAATGTTCTGAGCGCATTTCTCCCCCACCAGACAATGTGATAGGAAGGGTACAACTTGGCTCTTTTATGTTTGCGAGAGGAAGGGCTTTGGAACACTGGAACCAAATGCTGGCAAAGAAAAGGGAACACGTGCTACAGTGGCACCCTCTGACCTAATAAACAGAGGTTCTGGGCAGTGGAGGTCCTTAGCAATGGAGGTCCTTTGCTTTCATGCTGTGGAAGTATTGTTTATTTACTGCCTTTCGGAAGAGATCTACACCAATGTTATTGTTATTACTATGTGTAGGAAGAGAGCCAAATAATGATAAACACAAACAACAATCATCAGGAGTATGGTGAGGAAATAGGATATACAGTATCTCATTGCATTTGGATAAATATTCTATTTATCAGTAATCGTATACGATATCTAACTTAGAACTATTAGATATAAATGATCTGTACCCCAATGAGGACACTGTTAGCAATATAGGGACACAGTAAGTACCCCAATGTGGACACTGTTAGCAATATAGGGACACAGTAAGTACCCCAATGTGGACACTGTTAGCAATATAGGGACACAGTAAGTACCCCAATGAGGACACTGTTAGCAATATAGGGACACAGTAAGTACCCCAATGAGGACACTGTTAGCAATATATAGGGACACAGTTCTTTTTTTAACATTCTGTCAAGAGTTATTCAATTTTAAAGTTAAAGTCATCTAACATTTAATATCAATGTAAAATATATGTGTTAATTAGCAAATACTCAAGGTTCGTGTTCTCAGTATAACAAAGAATGGCGAGTTGTGTTCATCATTACTTGGCATTCTTCTTTTTCTATACTAATTCATAGGTTCAAGAATAAGTTCTTCTTTACCGCTCTATGCATTAAATGATAACTTGAGTAGTTAGTGTCTATTTTATATATGTCCTCAGTGTCAAATTTACTAACCATATCATCTATTTGTATTGAATAACTAATTGTGTGTTTAATCATTAGTACCTATAAATTGTTAAAGGTAATATTTGTTATCAATACACTACTAGAAAATGTCCTCACTTTATCCCTTCACTATTTGGTGTGTGCCATACATGGTACACACCAAATAGTAAGTCATGAATTGCGTCAAGTTATCCCTAAATAACTATTTTTTTTAATTTTGATCATAGAAAACTATCTCAGAGCACCTGAGTTATGAAGTGGCTGTAGCTAGCTTGAAGCATCCGATTATTTATCGGGGTAACATTGTCTAAATATTGGCAATGTTGTTACAATATTGGGGCAATGTTGTTACAATATTGGGGCAATGTTGTTACAATATTGTTACAATATTGGGGCAATGTTGTTACAATATTGAGGCAATGTTGTAACCTGATTTTCAGTAATTCCTTTATGTTCAGATCAAAACACCTCATTTTTCAATCCAAGTCAGTTTTTCTAAAAATACTGAACTTTTACCTTTGTTTCATGAGTTAAAGTTACATGCTTGTATTATTGCTCTGCATGTATACTTCTAATGATCCGCTACACTCTTATTGCTATGAAGAACAAGAAATTTCCTGAATTGAAGAGCAAATAATAATCTACCTAAGATTTGATGATAAAGGGTCTATCTAACATTTGATAGTGAAGGGTCTATCTAACATTTGATAGTAAAGGGTCTATCTAACATTTGATAGTGAAGGGTCTATTTAAGATTTGATAGTAAAGGATCTATCTAACATTTGATAGTAAAGGGTCTATCTAACATTTGATAGTAAAGAGTCTATCTAACATTTTATAGTAAAGGGTCTATCTAACATTTTATAGTAAAGGGTCTATCTAATATTTGATAGTGAAGGGTCTATCTAACAATTGATAGTAAAGGGTCTATCTAACAATTGATAGTAAAGGGTCTATCTAACATTTGATAGTAAAGAGTCTATCTAACATTTTATAGTAAAGGGTCTATCTAACATTTTATAGTAAAGGGTCTATCTAACATTTGATAGTGAAGGGTCTATCTAACAATTGATAGTAAAGGGTCTATCTAACAATTGATAGTAAAGGGTCTATCTAACAATTGATAGTAAAGGGTCTATCTAACATTTGATAGTAAAGAGTCTATCTAACATTTTATACTAAAGGGTCTATCTAACATTTGATAGTGAAGGGTCTATCTAACAATTGATAGTAAAGGGTCTATCTAACATTTGATAGTAAAGGGTCTATCTAACATTTGATAGTAAAGGGTCTATCTAACATTTGATAGTAAAGGGTCTATCTAACATTTTATAGTAAAGTGTCTATCTAACATTTGATAGTAAAGGGTCTATCTAACATTTGATAGTAAAGGGTCTATCTAACATTTTATAGTAAAGGGTCTATCTAACATTTGATACTAAAGGGTCTATCTAACATTTTGTAGTAAAGGGTCTATCTAGCATTTGATAGTAAAGGTTCTGTCTTCCAATAGACCCTTTACTCACTGAGAACTGTAGTTTGTGTAAGCCTAATTAATGGAGAGTAAAGAGCACGTACACACTACAAGTTGAGCGGAGCACCATTAATGTTGTTGTTGTATGTTTGGAGCAACGCTCCACTTTTAGTGTGTTGGTGCCTTAAAGGGTCAGAGTGGTAGATAGATCCTTTACCTTACTCACCCTTCAAAAATCACTTCTAACTATCGTGTTTTACTTTCTTAGTGTGCAAATGTTTCCCCTTTAACCAAATCCACGATAAAAGAAGACATGAATTGGGTCCAAATACCTTATAGAGTGCCAATCAATTTTCCTAATAATATATATAATAATTAAGTCAAAACACATACAAACAGCTGACTTACTAAAATCTAGTTTACACGTTCAGATAAACTGGACAGATTTTGAGATGAATCGGATGCGTCTAAATGCGACGGAGTTTTCATCCGATGTGAGCACTTCGATTGATCTGCACCTGGAAACTAGGCTTAGAATTTCATGTCTACATAAATCAGTCACTAGACTCTCTTACCTCCACAAAATCATGTTAATAGTCATTATTCTACCTGTTTATGAAACACTGTTGACGATAATACTGTTGGTGCAGTATTTTCTCTAGTACTGACGTAGGTAGGTAGAGTTCTTACGTAGAACCGTTACTGCAGACTTTAACTGCTCTGATTTGAGTTACCGATAAGACATCTTTGGGTTTATACTTTGACACCTAGTTAGGCACACAGTAGTCGGTAAGTGGGTGCTAGCATAGGTACATCAGAAACTTCTAAAAGTCACATTGGTTCATGTCTAATGTTTGCACCCACTTTCCGAGTACAGAGAGTGTTCAATTACTGAAACTATTCCTAATATACCAAAGATCAATAGAACATTAAATTACATTTTCACAATTCTCTTTCACAATGTGAAATTAGTAAATTCAAAAAATAATCACAGGTACACCTTTCAGTGACATACTTTGGTAAAAGAAATGAATTAACTAATGACTTGTACTTTATTCATCATTAGTTATTTCTTTATTGTCAATTTGAATATGTTCTTCTTCGTCCCACCCTCTGTAGGGTAAGTTCCAAGTCATCGAACAGTTCCACATTTTCGATTATAAATCACCATTAATGAACTTTTATTCTAATAGCATATTTATTTCTTCTTACATGATCGAAAATGTGGAACCGTACGATAAATGGCAATTTAACCCATCCAATTGTCGTAGTTTCGATTTCATTGGCTAGTTGTGTACCAAATATCTATGTGTGATAAATATTAAATATATCTCTTTGAATATATAAATCTATATATTAAATATATTTCAATGAATGCCTGAATAAATTATTTGAAGGTAACTGTTCATTTTATTCTAGTAGGGGTTTAACTTCTGCTTGTTGTTGATTAGCCTTCCCAACGTCCTCGTGCGGGACGGAGGGGCAACCCGGGTGTCTGCCACCCGAGACACTGCCTGAGAAAAACCCGCATCACTCAGGAAGTTAACAACTGACTGAGGATGGGTCCAAAGGTGCCCCAGTGAATGGATGTTGTGTGTAGTCCTGTGTAGTTGTAGGGACGGACATTGTGTGAGAATATGGGAGAGAGACCTTTGACTGGTATGGCAAAACACACACCGATCAGAGTTGGAACTCCCAATCCTGTGAGTGTAAGAGGGTAAGGAATGGTGGTGTCCACATCTCAGACGGGACAGGTTGACCCTGTCCCGTCGAGACATGTGGGACTCGCTCTGGTCCAGGTCCGGGACCCGAGAAGCCCGTTGGGAGGAAGAGAGTCTAGAGCCCGGTGAGTAAAAGTGGTGTGTATGTCTGGTGTAGATGTGTCTGTAGTGTGTAGTGTGCGTGGTGTCCCCCTCTCAGTTTGCATGTAGTGTAGGGGATGTGAGGGGTCTAGTGTGGAAGTGTAAAAGTGTGTGCCCCTCATGTCCATGTGAGAGGTAAGAGGGAGAACTCGTGTTTCTGTGGTTAGGTGTTGTTTGTGTACAACCAGTGGCAACGAGGAGTGCACTGTTCTGTGTTTTTGAAGGCTCTAGGACAACTGCCATGTGGACAACTCCCATGCGGATAACTGCCATGCGGACAACTGCCATGGTGGACAACTGCCATGCGACAAACTGCCATGCGGACAACTGCCATGCAATATATTATAATTTTATTTTGGGTGAATTGTAATATACTTGTGAACCTAAGATTTCTTGGAATTAATTTGACGTGAAGTATTTTATTATTTTAACCAAAATTTTAGTATAAAAATGTTAATTGTATAGTAAGAAATTGTGAATGAAGAAACATTGAAATTAATACTGAAGTAATATCAGATTTCTTTCTTTGTTACAATCATTTTCTTTCACATTTTACGCCTTAAATAATCAAATAATTGACAAAAAGATTGAAATCTATATATACAAAACTTTTTTTTCAAACTTTTCAGAATACAAAGAATAGTACAAACATAAGCTTTACAGGTTGAAATTTTCAGTGAGTGTGGTTTCGCATCTTACTATTTTAGAGTTGCTTTCACACAACACTGAGCATATATGAGTTAACTAAAATGTTGATTTGTTATTAGTATAATAACAAATTTAATAGAACATAGTTCAGTAATAATTATTCTCATATTTTGACCCTTTTCAAATATTTGTAAGACATGTTTCTGATCGGTGGGAGCTAGAAACAAAGAAACTATAAAAAAACAAATTCAAATTTCAAAGCAATGTTTAAATCAGGGGTGGGCACACATTGTGTTTTTCAGTGCCAAAAGATGGAATCTCAGTGCCAATTTTCTTTTCGTTTTCTAAATTGCTGGGGATACTGAGTAATTATATAATGAGGTGGTAGATTTAATTGAAGTACGTACATGTACAACGGTACATATTTTACGCATAAATATTGGTAGTAGATTTATCATTTGCATTAAAAAGAATTAATAAATGATATACATAAAAAAATTCTTCATGTGAAAATATCACAATAAAAACAAAAATAAGCTATCTTGCATAAGTAATAATAAGTAACTCATAAATTCACAGGATAAATTACTTACCTAACTTATTAAAATTGGTAATTAAAAGTGATTGCATAAATATTTACGACAGTGTTTGAATATCCCAAGACAAGCGTATGAAAGATATAAAATTAACTGATCTTGATAAAAAGAGACAGGTAAATAAATTAAACACCGGCACTGTTGTAACAATAAACAAAAAATTCCTTATTAACGGATAAAATTTACTATCAAAGTATCAAGGTCATTCATTACAAATATACTGTTCTTCAATTAGTTGACCATGCACTTCTATATTATCCTTTTGATTTATAGAGCAGTCATGGCTAAAAATTCTTAATTTTCTTTCGAAGAAAATAAAGCACCGTTTCCCGGGTGGGCAGTGGTGCCGTTTTGAGTGCCAAAATAGCACTGAGTGCTGCCTTTGCCCACCCCTGGTCAGTAAAGTGTTCTTTGTAAGAATTTTTTTAAACATAGAAATAAGATAAATAATACTTCAGTTTCTAATCCTGAATCTAGCAGAAACGTTTGTTTTTACAAATAAAAAATATTAATTAACCCAATAAAAATTCTTGAATAGTAAAATGCAAAATTACCGTCACTGGAAATTTTAACCTGTAAAGCTTGTGTTTGTACTATTCTTTGTATTTTGAAATGTTTGAAAAGAAAGTTTTGCATCTATAGATTTTCCACTTCTTGTCAACCATTTGATTGTTTAAGGAGCTAAATGAGTTAAATGGGTTAATATGATTTAAAAAAGAAATGAATTTAGTATACTTCAACTTTAAATTCTTAATCTACTGTCAATACTAATTTTTATACTTCTTCATGCACAATTTCGGACTATAGGTCAAGATAATAATATACTTCACATCAAATTAATTCCATGAAAGGTTAAGATTACAAGTGCATTACAATTTACCCAAAATAAAATTATAATATATTGCATGGCAGTTGTCCGCATGGCAGTTGTCCACTATGGCAGTTATCCGCATGGCAGTTGTCCGTACACCGTTTTTGAAGTATCTGTTGGAGATGACAGGTGACCAGGCTGTGTGGTCGTAAGTGAGGATGGGTCTGATGAACTGTTTGTAGAGTGTTGTTATGTTTTCCTTGGAGTGTCCGTAAGTTGTGTGAGTAACAGCAAGTAGGACGTTCAGTCTGTTTTTGGCTCTGTTGTTAATGTCAGTAATGTGATGTTTGAACGTCATGCTGCGATCAAATGTAACTCCAAGGATTTTCGACGTGTTGTTAATGTGAAGGGGAGTGTTGTTGAGTGTAATGTTTGGATGGGTTCTGTAATTCAAGCTTCAGCTATATCGCTGATGTCAGAAAGAAATTAAATACAAGGGACTGGAAGAAGCAGTCAGAAAAGAAAATGGCTCCATAAAAAAAGTCACCTACCACCAGTCGGTGACAATGCTCATGAATGCAGAAAAGCTACTTCGTGAATGCAATCACCTACCAAGGAATATGACTTAAAGGGACACAAGCACCAGTGACTGCACTCACGGATGGAAGAGAAAAAAGAAGAAGCAAATTTTAGTTTAAATGGAAGAGTATAGCTATGTCTTTATATTGTCTGGGCAGATAAGAGATTCGAATTATTCTCTTAAAAATAGACTTTTAGTAATGTAGATGTTGTTAATTGGAATAACTTCAGTAAAATACACCCTCAGCTTTACCTGGGGGTGTGTACCTTCAGCTTTACATGGGGGTGTGTACCCTCAGCTTTACCTGGGGGTGTGTACCCTCAGCTTTACATGGGGTGTGTACCCTCAGCTTTACCTGGGGGTGTGTACCCTCAGCTTTACCTGGGGGTGTGTACCCTCAGCTTTACCTGGGGGTGTGTACCCTCAGCTTTACCTGGGGGTGTGTACCCTCAGCTTTACCTGGGGGTGTGTACCCTCAGCTTTACCTGGGGGTGTGTACCCTCAGCTTTACCTGGGGGTGTGTACCCTCAGCTTTACCTGGGGGTGTGTACCCTCAGCTTTACCTGGGGGTGTGTACCCTCAGCTTTACCTGGGGGTGTGTACCCTCAGCTTTACCTGGGGGTGTGTACCCTCAGCTTTACCTGGGGGTATGTACTCTCAGCTTCACCTGGGGGTGTGTACCTTCAGCTTTACATGGGGGTGTGTACCCTCAGCTTTACCTGGGGGTGTGTACCCTCAGCTTTACATGGGGTGTGTACCCTCAGCTTTACCTGGGGGTGTGTACCCTCAGCTTTACCTGGGGGTGTGTACCCTCAGCTTTACCTGGGGGTGTGTACCCTCAGCTTTACCTGGGGGTGTGTACCCTCAGCTTTACCTGGGGGTGTGTACCCTCAGCTTTACCTGGGGGTGTGTACCCTCAGCTTTACCTGGGGGTGTGTACCCTCAGCTTTACCTGGGGGTGTGTACCCTCAGCTTTACCTGGGGGTGTGTACCCTCAGCTTTACCTGGGGGTGTGTACCCCAGGGCGTTCCACTTGTAACAACAAAAAGGGATGAAATGACACAAAATTGAAAGAAATAGATTTTGATTAGATATTTTGCAGACAATAGTACTAAAATTATACTATATTACATGTGAACATATTCATCTTTGAGAGAATGGTAATACTATTACACTATAGTACAGGAAACAATTATCAATGGGGGAGCAGGATTGAGTAACGAAGAAAAACTTAAAAAACATCGAAATTTAGGGGACAATTTTGCCAATCTTGATCATGTTCTTGAAATTTCCTCAACTCACGCTGCTGCTTGCTGAAAAAAAGATGAATTTTTTTTAATGAAAGTAGAAAGTTAAATTAAATGTGCCTTAGGTAGAGATTAACGTAATTTACTAGGAGGTTTAACCTGCTATTGTTCTTGTGATTTAGTCACTGAAACTAAGTATGAAAACCTGTTTGCGTAAAATAAAGTTTTAACGTCTACTTCGGAACCAAAGGCCATATCGCTGATGTAAAAAGGAAATTAACTACAAGGGACTGGAAGTAGCAGTCAGAAAGGAGAGTGGTTTCATGAACAAAGTCATATCACCAGACTGTGACAACGCTCATGGATGCAGAAAAGCTGGATGCTCAAAACTCGAGTTTCAAGAGATTCAACCTGTTCGAAATTGTTCATCAAACAGTTTGTAGTTAAATAATTCTATATGAAGGTGATTATTTATAAGCCTCGTTACATACTATGATGTATAAGAGAAATTTATTGACTAATTTAACCCTTATTGGACTGACAAAATTTGCGAGGATTCTTTACACTATGATATTTAGGAAACCGGTAGCTCGAATTATATGATTTTTTGTCAGTTAATAGCTTTTATTATATTAATGTTCTGGGCAAAGTATTATTCACCTATGAATGATAAGAATAGTGTTATTGTATTGAATGAATTCGGTTTGTGGAGCTTATGATATACCTTTAGCTAATTAATTTACCGTAACTACCAAGATAACACAACCAATGTTTGTCAAACAGTTTCACAAACATCATTAGTGTGATGATACTGTTTGAGTTTGATGAATTTGTTGTCAAACAGTTTGGCAGTGTTTACAGAACATTTCTTTATCATAAAGTTCGATGTTTTAATGCCAATATTGAAAATAAATAACTATTATCGACAAAATGTTCTAATATTTATTAAAGAGATATCAATTACTCAACAGAAATATAAATTGGGTGAAGGGTCTATCTACCTAACACTTGTGAGTAAAGGGTCTATCTAACACTAGTGAGTAAAGGGTCTATCTATCTAACACTAGTGAGTAAAGGGTCTATCTATAAACACTAGTGAGTAGCTAAAGGGTCTATCTATCTAACACTAGTGAGTAAAGGGTCTATCTATCTAACACTAGTGAGTAAAGGGTCTATCTAACACTAGTGAGTAAAGGGTCTATCTATCTAACACTAGTGAGTAAAGGGTCTATCTAACACTAGTGAGTAAAGGGTCTATCTATCTAACACTAGTGAGTAAAGGGTCTATCTATCTAACACTAGTGAGTAAAGGGTCTATCTAACACTAGTGAGTAAAGGGTCTATCTAACACTAGTGAGTAAAGGGTCTATCTAACACTAGTGAGTAAAGGGTCTATCTATCTAACACTAGTGAGTAAAGGGTCTATCTAACACTAGTGAGTAAAGGGTCTATCTATCTAACACTAGTGAGTAAAGGGTCTATCTATCTAACACTAGTGAGTAAAGGGTCTATCTAACACTAGTGAGTAAAGGGTCTATCTAACACTAGTGAGTAAAGGGTCTATCTAACACTAGTGAGTAAAGGGTCTATCTAACACTAGTGAGTGAAGGGTCTATCTAACACTAGTGAGTAAAGGGTCTATCTAACACTAGTGAGTAAAGGGTCTATCTAACACTAGTGAGTAAAGGGTCTACCGTGCAATTGATCCTTTACTCACACTACAACGTACCAGCAAAGTAAAGTGAGCACAGTTCCAACTCATCTCATCAGCGAAATATTCCTGTGTTATTCGTACGGGGATAAAAATGAGGTTCATTAACATTCGAGTAGCTGACGATTTACTTAATCTTGGATAATTTTAATTCGATATTAGGTACAGTGGGTAGCAAAATTACTTCACACATTCGTTTTTCTTTACTTTATTTCTCAAAAAATATAAAGTCAAATTTATTGAAATTCACATTTAATATCCAAAAATAATGTTAAAATGGAGAAATAATGAGTTAATAATTATTTATTAACAAAAAATAAAATTAGCCATAGTAGCTATTTGACACTGTCAAATATAATGCTTATGCACTCCTAAGCAGTCATTTCTTGCCATATCTTGCCATACTATCAACAAATTATGTCTCCAGCTTTAATTAGATCTTTGGATAGATAATGTCTGTTCACATATTAAAATATTTTTTGAGAATTAAAAGAAGAACGAATGTGTGAAATAATTTTTCTACCACTGTACCTAATATCTAACCGCATTCATTGCTGTGAAGTTTATTGAATAAGAGAGATAAAAAAGTTACAAGTTATTTAAAAAGTTTTCTGTGATCGTTTTTATTTCTGAGTAGAAACATATTTCAATAAATATATTAGGTATCGAAATATCGAATTAAAATTCTTCAATAACAAGTAAATCATCAATTACAGATATGTTAATGAACCTCATTTTTAACCCCGTACGAATAACACAGGTAGAGTGGTAGGTAGATCCTTTACCCTATTTGCCACTAATGTCGCAGCCACACACACCTGTACTCTAGGTGAGTCCATCCTCCTCTCAGTGCCTTCCTGTTCGAGACTGTCTCCTTGTTTGATGTCCAGTGCGTCGTAAACTTCTTGGGGAACATGAAGGTCCTGAGAGAGCAAATCATTGTACAACAAATACAAAGATTGAACTTGGTGGTGAAATAATTTCGCATTTTTTCCATTTATGATCGAGACTTTGAGAGCACTGACCTGCTGCGGAGCTACAAGGTGTTTCTTAAGAGCTTTTTTGAGAGCAGAGCTGCTACTGAGAGCTTTCTTGAGAGGCTCGGAAGGCAGCTGCACCACGACAGCCAGTGACTGAGGCAGAGCTCTCTCACAGCACTTCATGAAGCCCTCCCAGCCTGAGGACTGCAGCCAAATCTGGGGGGAGAGGGGGGAGTTGATACCATAATTATCACCGATACCGATAGCTACTAGATAGCGGTAATCTGCAGATACCAATAGATAATAAAGGCCGATATAACAAAGAAGAACCGATAGTATCGATAGCTACAGCTCTTATTAAAACTAAACGGAATAACAAACTCCTGAGTTATGAAGTAGCTAGTACCTATGTTTAAAGTATAAAATACGATATACGTCAAGAATTACGTCATGGTAATCCCTCAGTGAGTGGACCTGAGATATGAAATGGATTTAGTTACCAAGGACAGACTCAGGAGTTTCACTGCACTGACTTTAAATACTTAATAGGAATCTTTTCAAGAGGTAATTAATTAACAATCAGGAGAGGCTTACTAGTGCTTCAGGTTAACCTACCTATTTCGCACCGAAGGCAAGTTATGAACTAAACAAAAGGTCTTCATTTTACAATTAGGTAACTATTTATACCTATGGAAATTAGATTAACAAAAAGATATAAGTTTTACATAGGAAATTAAATGGGGAAAGTTTCAACAACATTTAGGTAGCTATTTTACCTACAAAAATTAAATGGACAAAATTTGACAAAAATATAGATATTTTGCCCAAAACAGGCACCCGTTTCCAGGGACAATCAACAATTATATTTTATGATATATATTAATATCTTTTAGGAAGTCTATAAGGGATAACATATCGTAATTTGTATCTTGTTTCTCTGATAAAATTTCTCTCATGATGATATCAGCATCGTTTGTGGTTCTCGTCAGAGGGAAAAATCTCGAACGAGAAGCAGCAAACTGCGGACACACTGCAATGACGTGTTTGACAGTTAGTGTCACACCAGCACAGAACTGGCAATTCGGAGCAACTCCACCCTCCATCAGGTGCTGGTGACTGAAGAGAGTGTGTCCTATTCGGAGTCTGGTAATCCTTATTGATGAAGCGCGGTTTTTGTGATTTGATGAGATCCATGGTGCTATTGTATCTTTGATATTTCTGAGTTTGTTGTTTCTGGTATTTTGCCATTCGGTATTCCATTGAATTTTGATGTTATATTTGATGATTGGATAGAAGTCTCTGAAAGGTATAGCTTGATTTTCTATTGGTAGAGTTAGGTCTGATGCAGCAGACCAGGCTTCTCTGTCTGCCTCTTCATTGCCGGTAACACCAACATGGCTGGGGCACCAACAGAACTTTACATGTTTACCATTTCGTGTTATTTCAACTAATTTAGATATGATATTACTGATAATAGGATGGGTGTCTTCAAAGTGATTCATTGTCTGTAGAACACTTTTTGAATCTGAGAATATGATGAAATAGGTGCCGTTTTTATCATTAACAATTTGAAGTGCGCTCCTAATGCCTTCTAGCTCAGCTGTAAAGATCGATGCAAATGGTGGTAATCTCTTCTTCAGAATTAGGTCCTCTGAGACGGCGGCACTTCCTACTAACTCTTCTCTTTTCGATCCATCCGTGAATATTTTAGTTTCGTTATTATGAGTTGTTGTACAATGTTCAATGAATAGTTGTTTAAGGTTATTTTCGCTTATGTTCTTTTTGGGTGGGCAATCAAATCCAGTGCAAATTACGTCTGGAAGTAGCCATTTATCATTATCAGAGTAGGAGAAGGGTATCACAGGCATATTGTCCATGTTAAAAGATGTCAGTGTTTCATGAATAAGATTGACAATTAACGGAGTTTGAATGTTAGGTTGTATTATGTTTTGCTGGATGGGTATTACTGCAGTGTTGGGGAGTTGTTGGGAGCGTACATAAAACTGGAGTAATAGCTGTATTCTGCGTTTGTGAAGTGACTGTTCCCCTGAATCAGAGTACAGACTCTCCACGGGTGAAGATCTGAATGCTCCAGTGCATAGTCTGATGGCTGAATGATGAACAGAGTCTAATAATTTTATGACATTTGGTTTAGCAGTGGCATAAATGAAACTGCCATAATCTATTTTAGATCTGATTATTGATCGATATAGTCTTAGCATGGTGGTTCTGTCTGAACCCCAAGTGGTATGTGATAGAGTTTTAAGGAGATCAAGGCGCTTGGTACAATCTATTTTAAGTTCTTTAATGTTTTCTTTCCAGGTGAATTTTTCATCTAAAATCATGCCTAGGTATTTTATTGATGATTTGGATGGTATTGGTTGGTTGTTTAGAAATATTTGAGGAGGAGGTTGAATTTTTCTTTTTCGGTGGAAGAGTATTGACACTGTCTTGCCAGTGGAGAATCTGAATCCATGAGAGGTAGCCCAGTTATTCACATAATTAACAGCAAGCTGCATACGCCTTTCTAGTGAGGTCTGGTAGTTTCCTGTGGTATATAGCAGCAAATCATCCACATAAAGTGAACTCACTATATTATTTGGAACAACAGACAATACGCCATTTAGAGCCAAGGAAAAGAGTGTACAGCTGATAACACTTCCCTGGGGTACTCCTTGTTCTTGAATGTGGTTTGGGGATAGTGTCATTCCAATCTTCGTTCTGAAGTATCTCATGAAGAGAAATCTCTGAATAAATATTGGCAGGTTACCTTTAAAGTCGAAATCCTTCAATGTTTTTAGAATATGGTATCTCCAGGTCGTGTCATATGCTTTTTCAATATCAAAAGATACGCACAAAACAATTTTCTTTTGATTAAGAGCAGACAAGATATCTGTAGTAACTTTCTCAAGTGAGTTCTGGGTACTTCTCATTTTTCTAAAACCATTTTGCTGATGAGGAAGTAATCCCTTACTTTCTAGGACTAGTACCAGTCGAGTATTCACCATTTTCTCGAGGAGTTTACTAACACAACTGGTAAGAGAAATTGGTCTGTAACTTTTTACATCCGAAGGATCTTTTCCTGATTTCAGAAAAGATAATACAATTCCTGTTCTCCATCCGTCAGGGAAGCTACCGGTGTTCCAAATCTTATTAAATACCATCAGAAGGAATAGTTTGCATGTTGGATGACTGTGGTTAATCATTTTATAAGATATATTGTCCATGCCAGGTGAGGTATTATGACAGGTAGACAAGGCTCTCTTCAGCTCACACATCGAGAATTCTTCGTTGTACGATAAATGATCATTTGTACTAAAATCGATGCGCGAGCGCTCTGATCTCAATCTGGATGCTTGAAATTGTCGTGAGTAGCTCTCACTACTACTCACTCTCTCATAGTGGTTTGCAAGCATTTCAGCCACTTCAGCCTCATCGCTGATCTGTCTGTCGCCATTCTGCAGAATGGGGCTTGATATTGGTGAGTATTTGCCTCTCATTTTTCGCATCCTAGACCATATCTTTGACATTGGTGTATCCACTGTTAAACTACTTACGTAGTCTTTCCAAGATTCTCTACGTGCAATCTTCTTAACGCGGGCTGCTATAGCTCTTGCTCTGTTATAAGAGATCTTATCGGCAACTGTCTTGGAGCGTTGGTATCTACGAAGAGCGCTTTTCCTTTCAAAATTAGCAGTGCTGCACTCTAAATTCCACCATGGAACTCTCCTTAGGGCTACTGTATCTGAGGATTTAGGAATAGATGCGTTGGCTGCAGATATGATAGTTGAGTTGAATGCTTCCACAAGCTCGTTTACACTTCCGTTTTCTACAACATCATCCAAGTTGGCGGTAAAAGTAAGCTCTTCAAATAATTCCCAATTTGCTCTTTTGAATTTAAATCGTGGCTCCCGGAGAGTTGTGACCGCTTCTACCTCTGTAAGAATTATTGGCCAGTGATCGCTGCCATGCAAGTCCTCCTCAACATTCCAATTTAGTTCAGTGACCAGTTCAGGTGAGCAAAGAGTCAGATCAATAGCTGTGCTGATTCCTGTCTGCACATGAAAATGAGTGGGATTGCCAGTATTCATGAGGATTAGTGGGGATTGATTTAGAAATGCTTCAATAGTGTGTCCTCTTCTGTCAGATAAAGTGTTTCCCCATAACAGGTGCTTTGCATTGAAATCGCCTGCTATGATGACGGGGGGAGGAAGTTGTTGATATAAGTTTAGGAGTTGTTGTATGGTTACATCTTCGTGGTGAGATAAATAGATATTACATATGGTATATAATCCACCTAGCTTTACTTGGAAAGCTAAGGCTTGGAGATTTGTTTGTAAAGGGCATGCTTTGTACGGTATGCCATTCCTTATGAGAAAGGCAAGACCGTCACCAGGGATAGGTCTCCCTGCAATAGTAGATACATGTAAACTGTATCCACCAGGTGATTTCGGTTTTAAATTTCCAAGCATAGTTTCTTGAAGAAGTATTATTTTAGGATTATAGTTTTTAATCAGAGAGATGCAGTCTTCATAATTAGAACTATATCCTCTACAATTCCATTGAATTATTTGGGTCATTTAAGATTAGTTATTTAGAATTCTTACGTGATTTATTTTTATCATATTCGTATGAGGTTTTCATTTTAGTTTGGTTTTCAGATGATTTGCTGTTGGGCTGATTTGAGTTATATTTTTCTTTGTTGGTATGTTTTCTAACAGGTGATGTTGGATTGCTAAGATGTCGCTTTCTTTGTAAGGTGATATAAGAATCTGATATGTTCGCTATATCTTCTTTATGAGAGAGGTTGTTAAAGGTTGTGCTTTGAAAGGGTTTGGTTACCTGTTTGGTATTTATCACCGGTGAAGGGGTGATATTTTCAGAATAACTTGAGGAATTAGTGGCAGTACTATTAGCTACAATGGTAGAGTAGGATTGTGGATTTGGTGTTCTTCTGCTAGAATGTCCAGGTTGTGGCTTCCTAGAGTCACCAAGAATTCTTCTTCTAGCGGCTGAGTATGACAATTTTCCTTCAGTTTGTATCTTTAAAATGTTTGTTTCGGTTTCATATCGGGGGCAATCTCTGGATGATGCAGGGTGGGATCCTCCACAGTTACCACATTCAGCCATAGCTTCACAAGGGTTCGAGTGTTCAGTTTGATCGATGTTCTTATCACCGCATTGTACGCAAGTTTTATTGTTTCTGCAGGTTTTGATGCTATGACCAAATTCCTGACAATTAAAACATCTTCTCGGTCTTGGTACATACTGGCGTGTGGAGCATCGTGTCCATCCAATTTTGATATGTGAAGGTAAATCTGTGCTCTGAAATGTAATCAAGTATATAGGCATCTGAACCAGTCTGTCATCAACTTTTTTCTTCATTCTATAGACCTCGGCAACCTTAACATCACAAGTTTCGTTAATCGCTTCCAGAATTTCAGCTTCAGTAAAGTTTGGGCCGTTTTTATAGTAGATGGTTCCTTTGCATTGGTTAAGTCGATCGCTTGATTTCACAGTGATGTCACACCCTCCTAATTGGGTGAGTTCCATTATTCTCTTACTTTGTTCAGGGGTTCTGGTTTCTACCAGGATTCCCCCTGATCTTAGTTCTTTTATATTCTCAGGGTTTCCCCCGAGCTTTCTTATCAGTTGTTTGTTAGCCAAGATGGTGTTAATCTCTGTCAGGTTTTTCTCAGGATCAGCTGATGAAATAGTGAAGAACTTATCAAAATGTTGGTTCGAAGAGAACATCTGATAATAAGTTTCAAGTTGTTTGTTAGTAGCAAAGTTATTTTTCCTATTATTATTTGTTGATTGTCCCCCAAAAGAGGTACCTGCTTTAGGAGACAATGGAGTAGTGCTTTGGCGCCGAGCACCTCCAACCTCTGCTGGGGCAGCACTAGCCCCAGCAGAGGAGGAGGCACTCGTACCTCCTCCTCCAGGGTCATCCATCCTACTCAAAATACAATTTTACAAATGAACAATTTATATTATATACAGAAAATAATAAAGATAAACAAATGAGCCCCTAGTTAGGGCGGAGCCCCGTTAGTTATACCACTAATGACAACCTATTGAAAAAATGACAAAGACAGTTGTATTTGAAAAAGAAAATGAATAAATGTGGTACTTAACAGTATCGCCACGTGAAGGTGGGGTCTCCTGGACACTCTAACGATACAATTGTAAAGAAAGAAATGTCCTAAGTATCAAAACCTTGTCCTCAATTCCCGCACTATGTGGGCTAGAATTGCAGAATAAACAAATCAATTTCCGATACCAATTCACAAAAGGTACGGGAATACTTGTTCTTTCAAGAGGTAATTTTTCAAACTTGATATTGAATTTCATAGGTCGAGAAACTTAGTCTGTAATTGAAATATTTTTCGATTAACTAATTTATACAAAAAAAACTAACTCAAACAGGAATGAAATAATTTCATAATGTTGAAGTTAATATAGAGTAGCTACGGAAAATTGGAATTCAAATAATGAAATGAAATACGAGTAATTATCGGAAACTTGAAGCTAAATAAATTATTAATATTTTCTAATATGATTGAAAATGTGGTTAGCTACTGTCCAAAAACTCGAAACTTACCCTAATTAGTCAATATATATCATTCCTCTAACGGTCTAACTAATAATAAAGCTATGTGCCTTTTCTATTTCACAAAATAACAAATGTTTGACATAAGGGGGTAAGTTTCTAATTATCGGTCTGTTTCACATCTTCGGTCATAAAGAAAAACGAGGTAGCTACCAATTAAACAAAATATTCAATAATTCATAGTTTTTTTCTAATATGACTAAAGATATTCAACTGACGGATAATTATAACCTATTTAACTCACCTGTTTATCGATGAGTCTGGTGAGTACACTGATGATGAATGAGAGTAGTTTGGGGTGGTGAGTGAGGGTCATGATGACAGTGCGCATGAGGAGGGTGGGGATGGAGCTCTCTTCCATCAGCTGCTGTAGAACCACACCAAGCACCTCAGCTGTGTAGACCTTAGGCTCTTGGAAACACATGTTGGTGGCTGGAAAAGAAGGTACAAAGCATCAATTGAAGGTAAAAAGCATCAATTGAAGGTACAAAGCATCAATTGAAGGTACAAAGCATCAATTGAAGGTACAAAGCATCAATTGAAGGTACAAAGCATCAATTGAAGGTACAAAGCATCAATTGAAGGTACAAAGCATCAATTGAAGGTACAAAGCATCAATTGAAGGTACAAAGCATCAATTGAAGGTACAAAGCATCAATTGAAGGTACAAAGCATCAATTGAAGGTACAAAGCATCAATTGAAGGTACAAAGCATCAATTGAAGGTACAAAGCATCAATTGAAAGTACAAAGCATCAATTAAGGTACAAAGCATCAATTGAAGGTAAAAAGCACCAATTGAAAGGCACATGCAAGCACCAATTGAAAGGCACATGCTAGCACCAATTGAAAGGCACATGCTAGCACCAATTGAAAGGCACATGCTAGCACCAATTGAAAGGCACATGCTAGCACCAATTGAAAGGCACATGCAAGCACCAATTGAAAGGCACATGCAAGCACCAATTAAAAGGCACATGCTAGCACCAATTGAAAGGCACATGCAAGCACCAATTGAAAGGCACATGCTAGCACCAATTGAAAGGCACATGCTAGCACCAATTGAAAGGCACATGCAAGCACCAATTGAAAGGCACATGATAGCACCAATTGAAAGGCACATGCTAGCACCAATTGAAAGGCACATGCTAGCACCAATTGAAAGGCACATGCTAGCACCAATTGAAAGGCACATGCTAGCACCAATTGAAAGGCACATGCTAGCACCAATTGAAAGGCACATGCTAGCACCAATTGAAAGGCACATGAAAGCACCAATTGAAAGGCACATGAAAGCACCAATTGAAAGGCACATGCTAGCACCAATTGAAAGGCACATGCTAGCACCAATTGAAAGGCACATGCTAGCACCAATTGAAAGGCACATGCTAGCACCAATTGAAAGGCACATGCAAGCCGAAGCATCAATTAAAGACAATAGTTTTCACTTTTTAATTAGTATTGTAAGGTTACTAAAAATAAAGAACATGAATGAGTACCCTAGCTACTTAAAATATTCCATAGAGAATGTATATGGCTGCAGAAAAGCTACTCACCCCTCATGACAGTCTTGACATCACATTTATCAGCCTCAATGAGATGTAGCGCCACCATCAGATCTACGGGAGAGAGAGGCGAGACTCCTGAGTCCAGGCTGATGCCCCACAGTCTGTTGAACACCTGAGATAGAAGATATAGAGGGGATTACTAGGAGATATAGAGGGGGTTATTAGGAGATATAGAGGGGATTACTAGGAGATATAGAGGGGATTACTAGGAGATATAGAGGGGATTACTAGGAGATATAGAGGGGATTACTAGGAGATATAGAGTCGATTACTAGGAGATATAGAGGGAATTACTAGGAGATATAGAGGGGATTACTAGGAGATATAGAGGGGATTACTAGGAGATATAGAGGGGATTACTAGGAGATATAGAGGGGATTACTAGGAGATATAGAGGGGATTACTAGGAGATATAGAGGGGTTTACTAGGAGAGATAGAGGGGGTTACTAGGAGATATAGAGGGGGTTACTAGGAGATATAGAGGGGATTACTAGGAGATATAGAGGGGGTTACTAGGAGATATAGAGGGGATTACTAGGAGATATAGAGGGGGTTACTAGGAGATATAGAGGGGATTGTTAGGAGATATAGAGGGGATTGTTAGGAGATATAGAGGGGATTACTAGGAGATATAGAGGGGATTACTAGGAGATATAGAGGGGGTTATTAGGAGATATAGAGGGGGTTACTAGGAGATATAGAGGGGATTATTAAAGGAGATAGGAGAGATCATTAATTTAGCAGGGGATTAACGTCTATTTCGGAAAACAAGAGGAAATTAAGTACAAGGGACTGGAAGAAGCAGTCAGAAAGGAAAGTGGCTTCACGAAGAAAGTCACCTACCACAAGTCTGTGACCATGACTCCAACCTCTTTAACCACATGTGGGTTAAGTTACTCACCTCTTTAACCACATGTGGGTTAAGTTACTCACCTCTTTAACCACATGTGGGTTAAGTTACTCACCTCTTTAACCACATGTGGGTTAAGTTACTCACCTCTTTAACCACATGTGGGTTAAGTTTGATGAGTTTAGGCAGCACTGCAATTATTTCCGTTTGACTGAGACCAGCCAGTACCGGTATAAGGAACCGCACGTCACTGACTCTCTTGTTGTACAACTCTCTCACTTGACACACTAGAGCGTCGCTAGGGGGAGCTAGAGGAGAAAACAGTCAAAAAATTAATGTAAATAAACACATAGGAATATAATTTTTAATTAGAAAAAAATTAATTAAAAAAAAGTTAACTCTATCAATTTTTTTTAAATTAAAAAAAAAGACAATCACACTTAATTACATGAAGTTTGTATAGTTAAATTTCTATAATAATTCATGTTTTATTAGATATCTAATAAAACTACTCAATTAGCTAACTACTAAGAAGTGAGTGTTACGTCTGATAGGTTAGGAAACATTTTCAACATTCAGATCGACTAATGACTTACGCCCCTTGTACGGTAACTGTGACCATATACGGTAATTGAGTAGTTCCCCAATTAACTATATCTAAGACTAACAACAAAGATAATATTCTACAGTAAGACACACCACTTTCGGAAGTTTCTGTTTAAAGAAGCGCCATCTGGATTGGAAAGTGGGAACTAAAGCAAAAACAATATTTGGTCACTTTGGTGTTGGTGAAAGCATTGAACATCAAAGTTAACCGAGAAAATATGGAATAGCTACATTCAATAATAACACCATATAGAATTAATGCTTATTTACAACTACTGCATCAATACTTAAACTTTCAATGTTTTGATCGACACGAAATGTTGTTGTTTCTCTAGTTCCCGCTTTCAAATCAAGATGGCGCCACAACGCACTTTTGAACAATCTTACTGTAGTATAATATCTTTGCTAATACAACTGAAATAATAATCAAATATTAGTAACTAGGATAAATTCAGAGTTATCGAACGGTTTCATATTTACGATCATATGAAAATTATATATAATAACTAGTTGTATTATAATTTGAGGTAAAATTTAAAAAGCTATATGATAAAAAAATATGAAACAACAGCTACGATGACTCGGAACTACCCCTTTATGAGCAATAAAACTTAAAACCGACTTATTTAATGACAAAAAGCATCTTACTCACCTTTCTCAGTGAGTACCTATCTTACTCACCTTTCTCAGTGAGTACCTATCTTACTCACCTTTCTCAGTGAGTACCTATCTTACTCACCTTTCTCAGTGAGTACCTATCTCACTCACCTTTCTCAGTGAGTACCTATCTTACTCACCTTTCTCGGTGAGTACGTGTATAATCCTAGTGATGAGCGTCTCACCCCCCTTTGGGGTGTTCCTAACGAGGGAGAGCAGCTCCTCAGACTCCATTCCCATCTCACCCACTGGCTGCTCCAACAGACGGAGTATTCCCCTCTTCGCCTCATTGACTGTACGCACGTACACACCCGCCAGACTGCCAAAAAGAAGGTAAAGGGTATAGCATTGTGAGTAAAGGGTCTATCTGTCATTAGTCAGTAAAGGGTCTATCTGTCATTAGTCAGTAAAGGGTCTATCTAGCACTACGAAGAAGAAGCTGGACAGGCCAAATTAAGCGTGGCACTCGTAACCCCTTGCCTAAAAGTTTGACAGTCCAATTTTTATTCTTCTGAAGGAGATGGAAATAAAACATCTGAAACTAGAAAGGGTACTCGAAGAGTGCATACATTCACCACCATTTCAATAAATTTTGACCTTTATGTGACCTTAACGTTGAATCCATTAGCCTTACAAATTCTAATCAAATCGTTCCTGGATAACGGCAAATCGTTCCACTAAATTACAGGCAATTTGGTTCAATGCTTTTTGAGTTATGCAAATAACAAGATTGTGTATACCAATAGGTAGCTAAATATTGTCGATCAATATATAATCTTCCGAAATTTTGCTAATTATTCATTCATTAAAGGATCATTAAAGAAACAAAAGATTAATGGTTGACAAAGAAAATTGGTCCGAAAAGAGTGTAGCTACCTGGGCTACGGAACTCCCCAGCTAGGGCTTTACGACCCCTAAGTGAGTTGCAACCTACCGGTTGGGAACCCCTAGATAGATCCTTTACCTGATATGACTGAAGGAAAATATTCAACATGTTGGATAGAATAGCTACCATGTAGAGTGTAGCTAGATAGCTACTTAAGAATCAGCTTTCAGTTAATTCGCTAAATTTCAACACAAACCAAATAACTTGAAAAAAAGGATAGCTGAGTTTACCAATTGAAAATACATTAAAAGTTAAGGTAGCTAAGTTCTGAATTATCAAAGTTCCACATTTACGATCAAATGAAAACATTTAACATTAGCTACTTTTTTCTTATAGCTATGATGGAAGATGAGGAACTGTCCAATAATTCAGAACATACCCTGTTAACCCTAATGAATTTGACTATCAGAATGTATCGGAAGGTTTCAATATGTGTTTAAAAACACATGTCTTATCTATGAACCTACGGTACTGTATTTTTTTCATGTTGTTAGTATAGCCATATACTAAACTAATGTGTACGAAATTTCAAGTAAAAATATTGAACATAGCTATAAGGAGAAATGAATACATAAGTATATTAGACATTGGCAACTGAGAAAGCAGAGCTGTGATTGGGTGGAATGTGACCCAATCACAGCTTGGCATGTGTGTACTCCATAAAAACGTGGACTGTAGTGTGCTTAGAGGCTAACCAAACTATATTTCTACGTTGCCACACCTCACCACAAAACAATTAGCTAATTTCCTAATTTACCAGATGCACGACGATACGTAATTTTTTTTAAACTTTTAAATACAAAAATATATTTGGTATTTATGTAGAAAAAAAGTCAAGAAAAGTCATTAAATTTAAAGTAATGACATGAAATATATAAAGCAGCTAATTTAAAAAAGGATGTGCTTAGAAAACACAGGTCAAACTCATTGAGTCATTAGAGTCAAATCCTCACGAACAACCATCCTAGGCAAGTTACAGAGCCACTCACTCGTGTATGAGAGTCTGGTGAGTTGGTAAGATGGAGAGGGGAAGATTGAGACACGCCTTCACTGTATTCTCTTCCCACTGCTTCTGTACTTCTGTCCTACCTAAATGATCTGAAAGAGGAGAGAAGAAAATATGTGAGAAAGAAACTGGAGAGAGGGTATCTGATGCAGTATATAACTTGTGAGTAAAAGTGATGCAAATGCACAGCTGTTGATATGAATAAGTCATTCGAGTCTCTAGATGTTAAATTTTGGAGATTAGAAACCAAAATAATAACAAGTGGAAGACCTGGGGTACACACCCCCAGGTAAAGCTGAGGGTACACATCCCCAGGTAAAGCGGAGGGTGTATTTTACTTTTAATTATTGAAAGTAACAACATTTAGATCATTTAAAGTCAATAATATAATAATTCCAATTTCTCTAATTTGCCCAGACAATATAAAGACATAGCTATGCTATTCCATTTGAACTAAAATAAAGTACTGATGAAGTCAATAAAGTACTGATGAAGTCAATAAAGTACTGATGAAGTAAATAAAGTACTGATGAAGTAAATAAAGTACTGATGAAGTAAATAAAGTACTGATGAAGTAAATAAAGTACTGATGAAGTAAATAAAGTACTGATGAAGTCAATAAAGTACTGATGAAGTAAATAAAGTACTGATGAAGTAAATACAGTACTGATGAAGTAAATACAGTACTGATGAAGTAAATAAAGTACTGATGAAGTAAATAAAGTACTGATGAAGTAAATAAAGTACTGATGAAGTCAATAAAGTACTGATGAAGTAAATAAAGTACTGATGAAGTAAATAAAGTACTGATGAAGTAAATAAAGTACTGATGAAGTAAATAAAGTACTGATGAAGTAAATAAAGTACTGATGAAGTAAATAAAGTACTGATGAAGTAAATAAAGTACTGATGAAGTAAATAAAGTACTGATGAAGTAAATAAAGTACTGATGAAGTAAATAAAGTACTGATGAAGTAAATAAAGTACTGATGAAGTAAATAAAGTACTGACGAAGTAAATAAAGTACTGATGAAGTAAATAAAGTACTGATGAAGTAAATAAAGTACTGATGAAGTAAATAAAGTACTGATGAAGTAAATAAAGTACTGATGAAGTAAATAAAGTACTGATGAAGTAAATAAAGTACTGATGAAGTAAATAAAGTACTGATGAAGTAAATAAAGTACTGATGAAGTAAATAAAGTACTGATGAAGTAAATAAAGTACTGATGAAGTCAATAAAGTACTGATGAAGTCAATAAAGTACTGATGAAGTCAATAAAGTACTGATGAAGTAAATAAAGTACTGATGAAGTAAATAAAGTACTGATGAAGTAAATAAAGTACTGATGAAGGCATAGGTAATCTGGTCAACACAAACAATCTTACCCTAAGTATAGAGCAGGACTTCATCTCTGTTAACAGTAGTGAATAGTTTCTTACCTGCAAATATGTCGGTAGGCGGCTGGGGTTCCGCCAAATACTCGAGATGTTTCTTCGCCATCTCCAGAATGTAGTCTGATAGTTCTCCCTCATTGGACAACAAGGTCTCTAACTCTGATATGATGCGCTCAGAGATCTGAAACATTAGGTAGCTATTAGTTAGTCTAGTAAGTTATATATCTTAGCTAGTAGGGGTTTAACGTCTGTTTCGGAACCAAATGCCATATCACTGACATCAAATGAAAATTTAATAAAGGGATTGGAAGAAGCAGTCAGAGAGGAAAGGGACTCTGATGAAAAAATCTGCGACAATGTTCATGGTGGCAAAAAAGTTATTCAGTTTATTGTTTAATATCTATTTAGAATTTGTTTTATAGCTAGTGTTTATTTTATTAGTCAGATCTGCTTCTTCTGGCAGGGGGAAATTTTAAATTTAAAAAAAAAATTATAGCTATTAGATTATTTTGTAATTGACTGGAAGCTAGTATAGGAATATAACGAATATTGTGTAGCGTTTCTTACATATGTTGAGCAGCTAATTGTTTTAAAATGAATTTTTTTTTTCAAGTAAAACCATACTAAAATTTAACAAACGAGTAATATTATTCATGATAAAATTAATAACAAAAATTATTATAGAGATATGATTCAGCAGTCAAAAAAAGTGTACCTTTTACCATTTAATAAAATGTGTTATCTTATCTATCTGTAGCAAAGTTCCTTGCGATTTTTTTGTTGTTTTCCTTAGCTTAAGTGGTAGTGTTTATATTTTCATATTCTGTCATAGCTATTAGCCTTTGTGTACCTTTGTTCTTAGTTTGTGTGTCCTTTTTACATTAGATTTTCAATTAGCGACATAAATTATGTGCATTATGTGTTTCAGGGTAATTCATTGTGAAGTTTAGTGAGAGATTGAAAATTTGTTGCTAAATTTACCCAGACTGGATAAACCAGATCAATTCAGCTGGAAGCTAAAAACACAGTGTTGTAAGTTTTAATCTTTATTGCTCTACCCATTCAAATATAATAATAAATTGATATGTTATTTGTGTTTTTACCTCAGGTCACTAAACCAATGAAGTAAATTTAATGAAGAATAAATAGTAGAAAATCCTGCCATTTACAGGGCCTATGAAAGTTCTTGGACACCAACTAAATTTTTTGATTAAAAGCCTCGGTTGGTGGAAACTTTGAGTGCCATTCAGTTTACACTCCAACCTCCACACAATAAAACTTCACGTGACAGTCGCGGCTCATTTCAGCCAATATTGAGTCAAAACGTAATGCTATAGTGGAGCTTCACCAAGCTGGTAACTGTGCTTAAGGAGACAGGACGTGCATCAGACAGACCATGATCAGGTTATCCATGAACAGCGAGAATGCCTCAGTTGATCAATTCCGTCAGAGAGAACTTCAGAAGGAACCCAGTGAGGAACATCAGTCAACTTGAAAGAGAGTCCCATGTGGGTGAAGCTGATGCACCAAATCGTCACCAAGGATCTAGGGGAGCATTCATACAAAAAGGTTCGACGACAACTCTTCTCCGAAAACACAAGAATGAAGTGTCTTCAAAGAAAAAAACAACTTCTCTCTGCTGACACGCATTGCCTTATCATCTGGATGGATGAGAAAAAATTCACGATTTGTAGGATTCACAACCTCCAGAATGACAGAATATTGGCCATGAAAATTAAAAGCATCCGTAACAATATCAGATGGTGGGAAAAGACAGAAACCGGCATCATTCATGGTGTGGGCAGGAGTGACTTGCGATGGAAAGAAGACCCCTCCCTCTCATTTTTATTGGAGAGGGCATAAAAGTGAATTCCAGGGTTCATCTGGATCTTTTGCAGCCTCCGGTGGTCTCCTGGATCACAAACACATTTGGAATCAATGAATACGTTTTCAAGAAAGAAGGCGCTCCCGCCCATATCTCCAATATCGTGCAAACCTGGTCAAAAGAGAATTCAAGGGCTTTTGGGCTGAAGAGATTTGGCCACTGTCATCACCAGATCTCAACACAATGGACAATTTTATTTGGTCCATCTTTGAATCCAAGGCCTGCCGCACCAACCACACAAGTTTTCCCAAACTTTTCCCCAACTCTCTCGTCAAGGCGTGGGATCAATTAACCACTGAAACCATGCGAGTAGCTTGTGCTCAGTTCAAGGATAGGCTACGCCTTGTAGCAGCTGCGAAGGGCGGCCATTTCGAATAAGATTTTGTATTTTCCTTCTGTGATACCTTACCAAACATTGGATAATGTAATATTGAACAAATATATGTCTTCATTGTTTTCGTAAGAACTTTCCGAGAACCCTGTGCTTCAACGGACAGTCTAGAGTCGTGACAGTCCCTGTGATGATTTTTTGACAGTTTACTAATTTCACAATTTCAAAGAGAAACTTTACCTGGTTGTTGTTATGAGTGGCTAGGCTGCACATGACACAGACTATACTCTGTGACACAGATGTCCTCCAGACAGCGAGGTCACTGAGTAGAGGTGCAATGACAGCCACCATGGAGGCCTTACCCTTCTGGGCACTGCTCCCCACCACACTCTCCATGAGGATGGGGACTATGTCCAGGGGGAGGGAGGGGACAGTGAGTAGTAACTCTGTCAGAGACCTGAGGAAAGGAGTGAGGAAGGGAGTTAAATTAAAGTAGCTAGCTACTAGTTAGCTATATAAGACAACCCCAACAATCAGGGGGTGTTCTTAGGCTACCCTTCTAGTGGATCATAGTACTAAGGCAAATAGAGTACAGATGATATCTAATATTTGTGAGTAAAGGGTTCATCGTCTAATAGATCCTTAACGTAAAGAATTGTAGTTTTACTAAGTGTAATTAATGGAGAGAATAAAGGGTCTGAGTGTAGGTAGATCCTTTACCTTTCACTCACCAGACTGAATAACGTCTCTCTTTACTCACTGCAATAGTGTCTCCTGTCTGTCAATATTAGCCACCATTGCCCTGACGACCCTAAATAGCACTGCCTTGTAAGACTGGTACTCTGTGCGACTCTCTGGCTCCTCCATGTCACTCGTCAGTTTGCTCCATGGAGTGAAGTCACTGGTGGAGGCGTGGAGGTTGAACAGCCAGCACTCCAGGAGATGGGAGTGGGAGGAAGGGTCTGCTAGAACTATGCTCTCAACGGCTGAAAAGAGAGAACACTGGTTGTAGTTTATTGTACCCGCTAGTTTGTTGTACTGCACACTTCATGATTGTTTAATGACCTGGCAGGGAGGACATCCACAAAACCCCCCATATTCATATATTTGATGTTTAGGTTAGTTAACTTAGTTTAAATATATTGGACAGTTCCATATTGTCGATCATGTAAGGGAAAGTATAAATATTGTTAACTTGTATTCTTGGAATGTCTATGAAATATGTAGCTAGCTAGCTAAATGAGAAAATTATGTAAATAAAAAATCTTTTATTTCCAAAATAAGTAAAAAGATGTGTAGCTAATTTATAATGAGAAGTAGCTAGCTATAGTTCTAATATACTCACTCTTAACTTCTTCGTCAGTAGCCATGGTGAGTAAGGTACTCATGAGTTTCTCTCTGAAGTCGTTGCCTAGGGTTGCCCAGTTCTTCTTCTGTACTGTGCCAGTGTTACGAATCAATCTCTTGCTTAGCGTCAGCTGGAGACTGTTCTGTTGCCTGCCTGTCAGCACTGGTGTCACCTGGTGAGAGAAAACGCGTCAGGAAATTCCAGAATACCTACCTCGCTATAGCTAATTTATATTTAGGCCTAGCTAGAAGGTATATTTCGAATCAATGAGTAAAAGGCTTATGGGCTAAAAAGTTAAAGACCATTCGGATTGTATTGTAATAATTCAAAGCTGAACTGTTCTGAGATTCAAAGCTGAACTGTTCTGAGATTCAAAACAGTAATGACTTTATACCGTAGCCACTAGCTACTTACAATGCATTAAACGGAAGATAATTAGAACAATTGGTTGAGTATCCTACATAAGTAGCTACTTATGATCAGATGAATTAAAATTTAGGAACAGAAAATCTAATCAGTATAGTTAGCTATCTACTAGCTATAGTAACTAGACTATTATTAACAAGACTACTATTAACTTGTAGCTAACTAGAGTGACTACTATTAACAAGACTACTATTAACTATTAATTAGAGTACAAGAGGACTAATGGCTAGTTAAGTAATAACATAGCTACTAGTTTCTTCATCAGACTAGCAAGGACGAATGGTGTGAATTAGCTTCAGTGAATAACTCTTTCAAAGGCAATTAATAACTACTAAATTATATCACTGTTAATTCACATAAAGACTTTAAAATGGATAATTGAACGGCAAATGAGAGTGAAGAATCTATCTAACATTTTTAAAATGTTTCTAATCATACAGAGGAAGAATCTATTTACCACTTGGGTATGTCGGCTAGCTTCTTTACCCTATTTGTTTTACCTGAGATAGTTTGACAGAGCGTATCTTTGGTCTAAGAGGAGCCATGGGAGCTGGTGGGAGCACTGGTGGAGGCACGTACTGGATAGGTCTGGTGCTGCCCAGGAACACTAAGGGACTCTCATCATCACTGTCTGCACCTCCTTCAGTCACCATAAAGTCTTTAGGGGGCACTGAAGTCTTCTGAAGCAGAACAATGTTATAGTGAACAAAATGATGTAGAGGAAGTTAGGAATTATTGGTCAGTTCCACATCTTTGGTCATATAAGAAAAATATATGTAGTATATACTAATCATTTTATTTGAATTGGTATCCATGATACCTGCCGTTATCATGGATACCCAGGGTTGTTAAAAACCAATGTTTAAAAAAAAAAAATCAATGTTTAAAAAAAATATATATATATGGTTTATTTGTTTTTTAATCATTTATTTGTTTTTTATATCTTGATGAATTATGAAAAAAAAAATTTGAGAACAATTAGCTATGAAAAAATTAATCAATGCAGATGCTATGTAACATTTTTTACCAATTCATGAATGATTCTCAGCTGCTAGTCTACTTTAATAAGCTCATAAAAAAAACTTCAAAACTCAAGTTTTAATTAACATAAGTAGGTGACTAGGTTCAAATATTTCTTGAATTCTTATATTTGCTCAAATTGGTCTACATTTCAAATGTAGATGTTCAAAGTTTCAAACTAAAATATAACATATTAGCTAATGAATATAACAGTGTGTCTTAAGACTCTATTTTATTATTAATTAAATTATAATAACACAATATGGTGAGGGAAAAACCCTGTCCATATTTCTACTTTCCTTTGGTTTTAAATTTTAATGTCTTCATTAAAAAATACACTACTAAAATTAACTAATTATATTTTTGAATAGCTAGGTACATGATATATTTATTTATTGAAATGATTTAACAAAACTATTTTAAATGATATAAATATAATATTGATGATTAATGATAAATTAAAAATGATTTTAGAGATGCAAAGGATAAAAAGAACAAATAAACCATAAAAACAAAATTAAAATAAAATTATTTATATATTGTTTCTCTCATTGACCAAAGATGTGGATCTGACCGATAATTTGGCACTTACCCTAGGTAGGTAAAAAGATGGCTAGAGAAGTTAAGGATAGTCAGTGAGAGCTGTAACAGTCTGCTATATTAAGCAAGGAAATTAAATACAAGGGACTCAAAGAAACAGTCAGAAAGTACAGTGGCTCCACGAACAAAGTAAATTTCGACCAGTCCGTAACAGAGCACATGGATGCATAAAAGCTACTTCGTAAATGCAGTCACTTACAAAGGAATGTGACAAAAAGGGACACAAGCACCGGTGACTGCACTCATGGATGGAAGAGGAAAATGAATAGGTGAATATAAATGAAGTCTACGAGTCTACATAACACAAAATCTGAGACGTCATAGTTGAAGAGTATAACTCTAGCGCTATCCTCTGAAACTAAAAATAGCGTTAGAAATGTCAAAAAATATGAAATCAAACCTTGCATAGCTATCAGTTTGCGGTTAAAAAACTTTATTGAAGGATACTTTGAGACTGGTGAAAATATCACTTTAATATTAAAGCTACCACTAGTCTAACTAGCTACTAGAACTATGAAGCAAGCTAATTAACAGTTCCAACTGAAGATCAGACTGTATGAGCAGAGAAGTAGGTATGTTTAAATTACTTACCTTGAGTGAAGGCATGGCCAGTAGTTCAGGAGTGACATTGTCCTTCAACTGTACGGCAAGTTGTTTGGAGAGACTTAGTTTCTGTGCATCTGAGCCGGCGTTGTTAACGGGTTCGTACACACGACTGAATGTGTCCGGCATGGAGGTGGGGACTTTTAGCTGGAAAAGATTAGAGTCAAACGAAAGAAAACGTATGGGAAAGAACAATTACTAGTTCACCTCCCTATTTCATTTAAGGTTGCGAACTATGAGCCCATCCAAATACCTCATACCTAATTCCAGTCAGAAATTTATTTTTTAGGAACGTTAACTGGGAAGGGGTAGCCTAGCTATTTTTAAATTGATTTTTTTAAATTTTATAAACTTTTATTTGAAATATTCAGCAAATTACTAGGATCTTTCCCATTCGACGACCCCCACCAAATTCAAATCAAATTAATAATTTATTATATATTTTTGTCCATAGAATCTGAAAATCAAAACCGTTTTTTGTAGAAACTAATAGTTTTTGAGATCAGAGAGTTTAAAGTTATTTATTTCCTATGTATTACTGAAGGATTGAGAACTTTGAAAAACTCGTGTTTATATTGAAATTACTTAAGCAATTTAGATTTTTCACATGAAACAGTAATGTAGTTTGTTGTATCCGCTAGTTTGTTGTACTGCACACTTCATGATTGCTTAATGACCTGGCAGGGGGGCTCAGAGATATCCGAAATACATATATAGAATAGTGCTAGGACAATTGCCACCCGCGGACAATTGCCACCCGCGGACAGTTGCCACCCGGACAATTGCCACCCAAATAATTAATATCAGGCCTCTTAACTTTAAAAATGGTGATAAATTATGTATATTATTGGTGTACGATTAATTATTAATTATATACAATATAAGATAAAAAAAATATTATTCGGTTTCTGAATGTGCTTTTTAAATATAATATTTCTTAAATCTTATTTTCTTTAAATCTTATGTTATTGAATACTTTATACCACTTCTTTAGAAAGATTCAAAACTGTTTAATTCCCTTCGTCTATAACATTTTCAGGATTTAGGATTTTGAAAACATATTGTCACAACCCTAATAATATTGTCAGGATTCTTAACTTGTAAATTATATTACTGGGTAGTAATATAAATACCTATTGTTTTTCCTTTAGCAAATAATTATGAATAAAGACCTATTCCGGGCGAGATATTTTAATTCTATTAATGGAATATCATCTGCTCCAGAAATTTGGTTTACTAATGACTATATCACTGACATCAAAAGGAAATTAAATACAAGGGACTTGAAGAAGCAGTCAGAAAGGAAAGTGGCTCCATGAAAAAAGTCATCTACCACCGTGGGTGACAATGCTCATGGATGCAGAAAAGCTACTCTGTGAATGCAGTCACTTAAAAAGGAAAATATTAAATGTGTAATGAATTTTCTTAGCTTATAATGTATACAAATAATAATTATTAATCGTACAAAAATAATATACACTTTCCATCTCCATTTTTAAAGTTAAGTGGCCTGATAATAAATATTTGGGTGGCAACTGTCCGGGGGTGTCAATTGTCCGCGGGTGGCAATTGTCCGGTCACGATATAGAATATTTTCAGTATCCGTGGTATTTTACATTTATTACTTCAATACTGATATATGTGTAATGGGCGGCGTGCCGCCCTCCATACATCACTGCCAGATCATTAAAAAATCATGAAGTGTGCAGTACAACAAACTAGAGGATACAAAAAACTACATTACGGCTATCTTTGACCAAAATTGGCCAAAAAGCGTGAAAACAAGAGTTGTCAATCCTTCAGTATTAGCTGCATAGGAAATAAATAACTTTAAACCCTCATATCTCAAATAGTATTAGTTTCTACAAAAAATGGTTATGATTTTCAAATTCTATTGACAAAAATACATATAAAATAAATTAATATATATAAGATTTGGTGGGGGTCGTCAGATGGGAAAGATCCAATTACTAAAGATGATTTTATTATTTCTTAATTGTAGCTATAGCTAAATCACATTTAAATAATAAATTTCAAATAAAATCGGCACCAATAATTATATGTTTACCCTTTCCTAGTTCACGTCGCTAAATCATTTAGGGACATGAACTAGGAATGACTGCAAAAATTTCTACAGGGGAACTCCTGTAAAGTTGATTTTAAAGTTGAAAAATATGCCATTATTTGTAGCTAGTGAAGATGTTGTTAGTAATTAGTTATACACATACAAGAGTTCATTCGTCTTGTATATAACCAACACCCACCCGTAAAAAAATATTAATTAATAATATGGTTTCAAGTCCATCGTTCACCAAATAATATTTGACCATTATCTACGACTCACCATAGTTTCCACCACTATGTCGACAACAGTGTCTATGTTTAGTCTCTTCAACACCCAGTTCACCACCTTCTCATCTGCCTCTTCTTTTTCTTCATAAGAAAATGAGGGGAAAGCATCCTGGCAGAAAGGGAAAACAACATTAAAAACATCTATCCTATATAAAATACCACTTCTATATTTATTTATTCCAATCTTCTATCCTTTAGCTACTACTTCCCATCTTCTATCCTTTAGCTACTAATTCCCATCTTCTATCCTTTAGCTACTAATTCCCATCTTCTATCCTTTAGCTACTAATTCCCATCTTCTATCCTTTAGCTACTAATTCCCATCTTCTATCCTTTAGCTACTAATTCCCATCTTCTATCCTTTAGCTACTAATTCCCATCTTCTATCATTTACTAATTCCCATCTTCTATCCTTTAGCTACTAATTTCCATCTTCTATCCTTTAGCTACTAATTCCCATCTTCTATCCTTTAGCTACTAATTCCCATCTTCTATCCTTTACTAATTCCCATCTTCTATCCTTTACTAATTCCCATCTTCTATCCTTTACTAATTCCCATCTTCTATCCTTTACTAATTCCCATCTTCTATCCTTTACTAATTCCCATCTTCTATCCTTTACTAATTTCCATCTTCCATCCTTTACTAATTCCCATCTTCCATCCTTTACTAATTCCCATCTTCCATCCTCTACTAATTCCCATCTTCTATCCTTTACTAATTTCCATCTTCTATCCTTTACTAATTTCTATCTTCTATCCTTTAGCTACTAATTCCCATCTTCTATCATTTACTAATTCCCATCTTCTATCCTTTAGCTACTAATTCCCATCTTCTATCCTTTAGCTACTAATTCCCATCTTCTATCCTTTAGCTACTAATTCCCATCTTCTATCCTTTACTAATTCCCATCTTCTATCCTTTACTAATTCCCATCTTCTATCCTTTACTAATTCCCATCTTCTATCCTTTACTAATTCCCATCTTCTATCCTTTACTAATTCCCATCTTCTATCCTTTACTAATTCCCATCTTCCATCCTTTACTAATTCCCATCTTCCATCCTCTACTAATTCCCATCTTCTATCCTTTACTAATTCCCATCTTCTATCCTTTACTAATTCCCATCTTCTATCCTTTACTAATTCCCATCTTCTATCCTTTACTAATTCCCATCTTCTATCCTTTACTAATTCCCATCTTCTATCCTTTACTAATTCCCATCTTCCATCCTTTACTAATTCCCATCTTCCATCCTCTACTAATTCCCATCTTCTATCCTTTACTAATTTCCATCTTCTATCCTTTACTAATTTCTATCTTCTATCCTTTACTAATTCCCATCTTCTATACTTTACTAATTTCCATCTTCTATCCTTTACTAATTCCCATCTTCTATCCTTTACTAATTCCCATCTTCTATCCTTTACTAATTCCCATCTTCTATCCTTTACTAATTCCCAATCTTCTACATCTTCTATCCTTTACTAATTCCCATCTTCTATCCTTTACTAATTCCCATCTTCTATCCTTTACTAATTCCCATCTTCTATCCTTTACTAATTCCCATCTTCTATCCTTTACTAATTCCCATCTTCTATCCTTTATCAATTTTAATTTCTATACATTATTTTTAACTAGCTATAGCTATTATTTAAAATTACATTTTCCTAATTCAGCTTTTAACAAATAGCAACTAGCTACTTAGCCAAATTAAAAGCTCTCAATTTAGCTAAGTTTTATTCCTTTATCAAAGCAAAGAGTGTACAATCTTGTTCTTCAGCGTAAGGTTAGCGTTTCCTAAAATTGTTGCACACAAAGTATCAAAAATTTTATGAGCAAATAATAACCGAATTGTATGCAATTTGCAGAATAATGATCCTAGACCTTAGTTCTATATTATTATGGAATTAAACTTTTTTTTCCCGGAGCCCGAAGAGAACCTTTAAGAACACTCACTTACTCACAGAGTTTTCAGTTAAGAACACTCACTCACAGAGTTTTCAGTTAAGAACACTCACTCACAGAGTTTTCAGTTTAGAACACTCACTCACAGAGTTTTCAGTTAAGAACACTCACTCACAGAGTTTTCAGTTTAGAACACTCACTCACAGAGTTTTCAGTTAAGAACACTCACTCACTCACAGAGTTTTCAGTTAAGAACACTCACTCACAGAGTTTTCAGTTAAGAACACTCACTCACAGAGTTTTCAGTTAAGAACACTCACTCACAGAGTTTTCAGTTTAGAACACTCACTCACAGAGTTTTCAGTTAAGAACACTCACTCACTCACAGAGTTTTCAGTCAAGAACACTCACTTGCAGAGTTTTCAGTTAAGAACACTCACTCACAGAGTTTTCAGTTAAGAACACTCACTCACAGAGTTTTCAGTTAAGAACACTCACTCACTCACAGAGTTTTCAGTCAAGAACACTCACTTGCAGAGTTTTCAGTTAAGAACACTCACTCACAGAGTTTTCAGTTAAGAACACTCACTCACAGAGTTTTCAGTTAAGAACACTCACTCACAGAGTTTTCAGTTTAGAACACTCACTCACAGAGTTTTCAGTTAAGAACACTCACTCACAGAGTTTTCAGTTTAGAACACTCACTCACAGAGTTTTCAGTTAAGAACACTCACTCACTCACAGAGTTTTCAGTTAAGAACACTCACTCACAGAGTTTTCAGTTAAGAACACTCACTCACAGAGTTTTCAGTTAAGAACACTCACTCACAGAGTTTTCAGTTTAGAACACTCACTCACAGAGTTTTCAGTTAAGAACACTCACTCACTCACAGAGTTTTCAGTCAAGAACACTCACTTGCAGAGTTTTCAGTTAAGAACACTCACTCACAGAGTTTTCAGTTAAGAACACTCACTCACAGAGTTTTCAGTTAAGAACACTCACTCACTCACAGAGTTTTCAGTCAAGAACACTCACTTGCAGAGTTTTCAGTTAAGAACACTCACTCACAGAGTTTTCAGTTAAGAACACTCACTCACAGAGTTTTCAGTTAAGAACACTCACTCACAGAGTTTTCAGTTTAGAACACTCACTCACAGAGTTTTCAGTTAAGAACACTCACTCACAGAGTTTTCAGTTAAGAATACCTATACAGTTTTCTCACCTCCTTCTCCTGTTTTATTATAACTCCTGGTGGCAAGCTGGAGGGCCCACCAAGTCCCGGTAGCAAACTGGTGGAGGACAAGTTGCTGGATGGGGTATGGGACTGTAACCTAGGGCGCTTCCTTCCAGAGTCCTCACTATCCTAAACAATAGAATAAACACCATTAGAAACGATAGGATTAAATGGGAAACAATTTGTTTCCTCTGATTCCTTGCAAAGTCCTCACTAACCTAACTAGAGAGAGAGAGAAATTGGAATAAATGCCTTTATAAAAAATAGGATTAGTTGCGAAATAATTTGATTGATTATATTAAGTAGCTACTTCACTAGTAAGTGATTCATTAACATCTATTAAAATCTTTCTCTGTAGCTACCATTATTTGACACATCCAAACTCACCTTCTCACTCGCTTCATTCTTAGCTGCTCTTTTTCTGGACATTTTCCTCAACTCTTCTCTGTTCCCTATGGTCTTTTTCAGCTGAAAATAATAGCGTGTGAGTAGCTACGATGTTTTCTTTCATTAAAAAAACTTTTAGCAATAAGAGCAAAGACGTTAAGCAGAAGACTGAAGACGTTAAGCAGTAAAAATGATGTGGGAATAGAAAAAAAGGCAAACAATAATCTTATAAAATAGAAATTAGATTTGTAAAAGTAATTTGGATATTTTCTATCAGTCTGCATTAATTTTTTAATTTTCTTGAAATTACAATGAAAACATTGGACATGGTGTAAACTAGAAAGTAGAGTCAATATTTAACACGTTAACTGCTGCGTGACCCAAGGTGGTCACAGGTTCATATGTTTCACGTCTTCGAAGAACTCTTTTATATGATGACCTTAGCAGAGAAATGGGTTTATTTGTTCATTAATATGAGTTTCAATTATAAATTGTATGTATAAAGCAGCAGTTAAGGCTAAGGAGAATAAAGTACATGTTTTGGAAGTAGCTAGTTAATTAGGCAAACTAGTAGGTAAATAATAAGAGAACACAGAAGATGTTTCGCAACAGATCCCACCTCGCTATTAGTCATTCCCAAGTCGTGCAGAATAGACACCAGCGTGTCGTGGTACTCCATTCCCAGGGGATGCTTTAGGATGTGCAGCAGCTGCATCTTCAGGTGCTTGTGAACACTGTTAACTTGCAGCTTCGAGAGAGTCGGGGGCAAATTTTCTGAGGAAAGAGTGATGGACAAATTAAATCATATCAAATAGAGAGAAAATCGCGATGACCAATTGTATATTTGTCTAAATTTCACCGGGTAACCTAGATTGATTTTTTTTCCTAACACAAGTTTGTTTTATCGAGAAGCTAATTATATATGAATACCAAACTGGTTTAAAATCAATGTTAACATCCCCTTTCCAAGTACCTAGCTATTACAATTGTTATAATTTTCATAATTAGCTTCCACTTTTTTCATTAACAAATATTAAAAAACTCACAAAAAGATTCAAACTTTTCTCTGTAGCTAACATCAAAATTTATTTTCCACACTAAACTTCAATCAATGAGAGAAGAAAACACAATTTGCCCCTAAATGAACTATAATTAGGTAACCAGAAGAATATATTCATTTTTGAACACTAGCTACATAATTCCCTAACTTTTTCTTCTCAATTCATTGAATTTCTCTTAATTCTCTTAAGAAACATTCAAATAAATGCAATGGAGAACTATTAGAAGCATATAAAACAAAAAAAAATAGTTTGTACTGTACTGGCTATATGGGAACTAATGTAAATTATAATTACTGAACAGTGGACATTATAAACTAAGGTAGCTACACCCCCTCACATTAGAACTATATATTGCACATGAAGATGAATTTTACTGCCAAAAGATTAGTTAGTTCTATTAAATGGAATGAATTACAAGGAACATTACGTAGGGTTTAATTGTGTAGCTACTCTGTTTTTATATTGTCTCCAGTAAAGTTGCTATCTCATTATTAATGGAAAAGATGGATAGCCCATTAAAATTCCATGAGAGTTTTATTCAAATCAAAATTGAGGTATCTATTCATCATCAAAAACCTGAACAAAACAATTAATTTTATGACTAATTATATTATGATCCTTCGATATCTTTCAATATTAGCTTATCAACCTATATTATATCATAAATATGTTCTTATCTTATTCACAAATTAATTTAGAGATTTCATAAAATCAGGAATTGAAATGGAACTACCTATTGCTTACGAAATCCTTATTTTAGTGCCAAATCTATCACTAAATCTATCACGAATATTAGAGGCTAGTTAGCTATTAGCCAAATCTACTTCTATTGATCTGTTATAAATCTTGCCTAAGAAGATTTATCTTCATACAGACTTCAAAGTATCACATCAGTTCTTTATTTTTCCTTGTTTTTTATGCAATGCATAGAGCTATTGTAAAATGTTTTTGCTTATAGTTTTATACTTTTCAATATACAAATTTAAATGAATTCAATTAAAATTCAATTTTATGCATAGTCTAATTTATCAGCTACTGCTGGCTATTAGATAAAAAAAATTGAATAAAAAGAGAGGAATTTAAATATCAAGTCAATATATTCCCGTGCGTATCATAGTTACATTTTTCATGTTTAATAACCATAGTGTAAAAGCGGACACATTAAATAAACACACTACAGGTATTATTAGGATAGATATTACTCACTGTGCAGCTTCTGCATCGCCTCCACCACGTTTCCCATGAGTGACTCTGGCCTGGCCTTGGCTAGAATGGTGATGGAACTCATGACTGTCATCAGATTGACTGAACTGATGTGAACAGAGCCTTGGAAGTCAAACAGCTTGCTGATGAACTCCCTGCAAAGCAGTTATAGCAGTCATCAATTTAACTTACAATTAATGAGAGGTTTATCATAAAAGAGAGCAACCTACTGCTAGATCTAAAGCAAAATGGAAGAATTATACTTGTAACTATAATCCTTATAGCAACAAGTATATATATATATACTTCAGCTTTGAGAATAAGGTTAGCTATTTGTATATTATTCTTATTGTTTATAATACTCTCATCTTTTATCTGCGTTACTTTGAACTAGCTATTTGATCAATATTTATCGGATATATTCATCACTATTACTTGCTACATTCAATAGCTACTTTAAAAGTTATTGGTGTGGCAGAATCATTCATGGAGGGAAACAATAATAGCTATATATACCTATTCCCTATATATAGAATATGATTAGTAGCTATAATCCTTATACAGTATGCCTCAGGATATAAATATAACTACCTACCTACCAATTTTCATATTAACTTAAAAGAAGCATTTAACAGTTTTCTGTTCAGTAGAAATCATTTTAATAACTAAAGCGTTCATAAATTTTATAGCAAAAGGGTTAGTTAGCCAAAAAGGAGTGTAAATTGAAATAGCTAATGACTGTCGACTGACTTGGCTTCATCCTCTAGTTTGCGAGGCCTCATGAGCTTTAGAGTGAGGGGAATGTTGTCGAGGCAGAAAGTAGGTTCCCTGTCCCTTTGTTGTGAATGGTGCTCAGAAAATGTCTGCAGTAGAATTAGGGCCTCCATGAACTTGATCACTTGTGTCCTCACGCTACAAAAAACACAACGAAACGTTAGAAAAGGTATGAGATATCTATCACAGTAGCTAGCTATACAAACTAGGTTTAGTAGCTACCTAGTGACCAATGTGGCATTTTATGTGTGTCACGTTAGCAGAAAAACCATTCGAAATAAAATCCAAGGCAGGTAAATAAAATTAAAGTAATAAGATCTCCTTAGTTGTTATGGTTATAATATAAAAGATTAATCTAACAAGTTATTTAATTACAAAACTGAGGTTAATTCGGTTCTGTGTAGTAGCTAAGGTCTGTTTTTTTTTAAATATAGCTGTGTTGAGGTTTTTATTTAATTTCCTCTAACGGTATAGGCATGTGAGTGATATGACTGAGGTAGTATGGATATATACATGTTAAAAATGTAATTTTTATTGAACACTAATTTTTATCTAGCTACTTATAATTTATAAATACAATAGCTATCTCTATTTATTCAAAGGCATCACTAACACAAAACCCAATTGATTTTTCTGTGTACTGTGATATCTAGCTATAAGTAACTAATCGGTAGGTTCTGGGGCACTGGATGCTTCACATGTTTGGTCTTTTAAGAAAGAAGTATGTAGCTACTTATTAATATGAGAGCTAAATAACAATTATTGCATACTTTTATCATATATGACCGAAAATGTGAATCTGTTTGCTAACTCTAAGCTTACCCAATTCATGTTTAAACAGACTGTGTTTAAACATGAAGTTAATTTTGGAGGAGGTTTATACACTTTTGAATTGATCAGGAAAAGAAATTTAAGTCAAAAAAATTCTCACCCATCATTGTCATGATCCAACATAGCAACAATCTTTCCTTTCATTCCTGATAGGATGATCCATGACAGTTCCATATCGGGACCAATGGCAGAACTCTGAAAATGAGATAACAAATAGCTAGCTAATTAGTTACATGATCTCATAACTAGAAATTTTCAATGAACCTTTATAGAAGATACAACTGTGTAGAATAAAAATTAATAGATTTTATTTGTAATTAAAGTATATATTTAACTAGGACAGTTTCTTATAACTTGAATACTATCAAGTGAAAATAAACGAAGAAAATTATTTTGACTACTATTGTCAATTACTGTCCCACAAGCAGAATTAGAATGAAGTTACACGAGATAATTTTGAACTGAAGTCATTCATCTTACCAATAACAAACAGCATGACAGAAATAAAATAGAGAAAAAAGTAAGCACAATAATTTTTTTAAATCATAGTTCCGAAGAATATCATAGACGAAATGAAATGGTATCGAATACTATATACCACCGCTGGTGTAGAATCATTCAAGACTCTTTAATTAACTCTTTCTATAATATTTTTAGGATGTATGATTTAGAAAGCATATTGTGACAACCCTATTCACCACGCACCTGAGTGATCCAGACCATTGCAGAGCGATATAAAGGAGCAGCAGCCTGCAGACACCTCTTAACGACACTCACTGCCTCATCTTCTAGCAACCTCTGAACGATTGGCAACAACTGAGGGTACAATTCACTGTTCTTCTTGCTGAGCAAGAGAAAAGTCACATTACATTAAAACATCTTACATTAGATAAAGCATCTTCAGTTGTATTTAGAAACGGAACCTTGCATCAATGAAATAATAGTAAAGATCAAGACATTCCGTTATATAAAATATTTCTGTGTTGATATACCAGAGAATTGCAGTAATACTATAAAAAAAACTTACTAAAATTAGCTATATTGCTTAATTTACTAACCTTATATTAGAAATTGATATTTAATAGCTAGCCACATAATCATTAGAACGATAAGCACTAAACAAATAACCTGTAACACACAACCTTACCATGCTTCCTCGATGAATCCCACAACCCATTTTCTAACATCAGCATTCCTATCTCCCTGAAAGGCGATGATATCTTTGTGAAATTTGGAGACGAGATGTGGCTCTCTGTGCAGCACTAGTTCCTGAACTTGAGCCAGAGCCGACACTCTCTCCTTCTCAGACTGAAGGAATAACACTTGGTTAAGCAGTCCCACAACCTGATGGAAAAGGACACATAGCAATGGAAAACATTAAACTCAATGTTTTTAGGGTTTGATGAATTAGTTTAGAGAAACATTTATTCATTCATTTATAACTAACTATTATAACTAACTTTATCCAATATATAATTATATTTTTCTATTGCATATTTTAATTTACTATGTAGCTATAGCTACCAAAGCATAATGGCAAAAAATGAAGGTTTGACACTTTTCCTGCAATGATATTTTCAATTTTTTCCATCATTATAATAGTAATAATTGGAGATTTGAAACTTTTATATTTTAGCAAATTGAAAACTTTATGCTTTTTATGAGGGATTGCAGCAAACAAGAACAGAAGATATGTCAAGAAGGATGTGGTAGGTAGAGTTAGTTAAGTTTAAAATGATTACAACTTACTTTATCTTCAACAGACAGGTCTTCCATAGTTTGAAATTAGTAGTTTCACATCTGTTCAATATCAAAAAATGAACTATTGCAATATATTGGTAGCTATAAAATAATATGGAAATTACTGGAAAATGAAACAATTATTAGGTGATGCTTTGTGGCACTGACACTCATAAAATGCAGTAGAAATATTAATATATATTAGGGACACAAATTTCATTGGTTATTGTTCAAAAGATGCTATTCAATTGGCAATTTGACAGTATATTTGAAGAGTCATGTGTTATAGGTATCATATTACAGACCAAAATCATCTCAGGAACTTAGGAAGACTGTTCAAACAAACAGATAAATTTCATAAATAAAACTTGCAATGGATTTTCAAGTTAATTCTTATGATTGATTTCAAGCTAAAATCAATAAAGGAACTGGGAGATTAACTTAATAAAATGCCACATAAGACACAAGATCTTGAATTTGAAAGTGACCCAATTAGAAACATACAGACTATGTTTCAATCTGTGGCAAGCAGTAAGCCATTTTAATCTCAAATGATGAGTGTCAAATTGATGCAAGTTAGAGTGCCATTGAAAAGGGCCCTACTCTTCACATATGATACAACTGACAAATAAGCAATCCAATACTCTGACTTTCTACTGGTTTTAGTGATTTACTTTAGTCTTATACGATACTTTTCCTAATTAAATCCTGTTTACATCATTTCATGTAATTATTGGAAACATTTTACAGAATTATGATCATTTTGGAGACGGATTTGAAAATCCTTGGAAATAAATTGTCCTCAAAATAAAATATTGGGGACAGATTTGACACACTTTGCAGACTGGTTTTGAAACAAAAATTTCACAATTTTTTTTTTAAGTCAAACCATGTTTCCAGTCAGTAGAAGGAGAGAAGCCTGAAGGGAGATATTTGAAATATTCTCTACGAACACTTTTGAATTAATTCCTATATTTATATTAAATTTGCAAGGTTCGAACAGTCAAACACTCCTGAATTAATCTCTATATTTACATTAATTAATAAGACTAATTAGTAAGTCTATAATTAATACTATTAGATTACCAAGGCTTGTAGACTATATAATACTTTATCCTACCCACCTCTATGTTAATAAAGGGATTTGAAACGCAAACAATTATTTCGGTTGAAACTTGAAACTATAGCAAGCATGTGACCAAATTAGTGAGAGGAGTATAGCTTTTTGTAAAAGCACTCCGATCAATCACTGTATATCATCATTACCCATGTTTAAAAGTGTGGCACGAAAGTCAACTGTTTAGTGAGAAAAGGGATCCAAGTCGCTACATCTAAGATACTTTACCGAAGAAATTTGACTTCCTAGTGAAGATTTTACCCTTGAAAACATCCTAAGGCTTCATATCTGATGCATGTGTATCTCTTAAGACTATTTATGAGTGATTTACTTGTTATTATACTTATTTTAAGGTTTCTCTGTAAATTTGTGCTTTAGGACCACCACCGATTTTTGATATTTTGACACTTTCAATAGGTGAAAGGAGCCATTTTAAGACGTTTTTCAAGAATACCATTTGTTGTGCAAATGCTTCGTTTTAGAGATATAGCACCGATTTTGCCAGAATATTACTTTCACAAAGGGAAAAAATTCCACCAACATATCAGTAAAATCTACCATGAAATACAGACAAAAGACTGGTTGACTCTCACTTCTCAGCAATTAAGTTTCCGATAGGTCAGGTTAAGTTTGGAGGTCTGGAAAGGTAAATTAACATCACAAATAAGTATATAGGCCAGTCTGTATTTCGTGGTAAATTCCACCGACATGTCGGTGGAATTTTTTCCCCTTTGAGAATAATATTCTGGCAAAGTCAGTGGATTTTTAGCTATTTATTCCTATGTTACCATTAATTTTCGGTGGAAAAATGGGTTAAATGCTGGTGGATCGGTCGAATCACTGGAAATTTATGGTGGATTTTTTCAGCTTTTTCAAAAAGTCAGTGGAATTTTTTGCACCAAATACAGACTGGTATATAGGGGGGCGTGCCGCCTCCAAAACCCCCCTGCCAGGTCAATAAACAATCATGATATGTGCAGTACAACAAACTAGCAGATACATTAACAGTTTCATGACACCAAGATTTCATGTCACAAAAATCTAAAAGGCAGAAAGTCTTGTGTTTTCTTCAAACTTGATGTTATTAGCGTCGGACCGGGTGGCTTTGCGCATTTTCCGCATACTTTGATTTTACGAAAAAACTAGAGAAGTCAGCAATCTGATTTTTTGTGTGCAGATAGATGAAGGGTAGACCTAGGTGCTCACCAATTTTCAACTCTTTAAGTTCAATAGAAAAAAAGTTATCATCTAAAAAATGTGCGCAAAGATCGTGGGGATAAACCGGGTGAATTTTGCGCAATTACCGGGTGTACTTGCGCACTGCGCAAATTCACCCAATGTGAAACTGCGCAGTGCGCAAGTTCTTCCTATGTATAAACTGTGCATAGAAAATCTAATCCCAATATGCTATGCAACTGCCGTGAATCTGCCCCAATCTTCTATGCAACTGCCCCAATCTGCTGTGCAATTGCAGTGAGGCTGCTGTGGAATTGCCGTGAGGCTGCAGTGGAATTGCCGTGAGTCTGCTGTGGAATTGCCGTGAGTCTGCTGTGAAATTGCCGTGAGTCTGCTGTGGAATTGCCGTGAGTCTGCTGTGGAATTGCCGTGAGTCTGTTGTGGAATTGCCGTGAGTCTGCTGTGGAATTGCCGTGAGTCTGCTGTGGAATTGCCGTGAGTCTGCTGTGGAATTGCCGTGAGTCTGCTGTGGAATTGCCGTGAGTCTGCTGTGGAATTGCCGTGAGTCTGCTGTGGAATTGCCGTGAGTCTGCTGTGGAATTGCCGTGAGTCTGCTGTGGAATTGCCGTGAGTCTGCTGTGGAATTGCCGTGAGTCTGCTGTGGAATTGCCGTGAGTCTGCTGTGGAATTGCCGTGAGTCTGCTGTGGAATTGCCGTGAGTCTGCTGTGGAATTGCCGTGAGTCTGCTGTGGAATTGCCGTGAGTCTGCTGTGGAATTGCCGTGAGTCTGCTGTGCAATTGCCGTGAGTCTGCTGTGCAATTGCCGTGAGTCTGCTGTGCAATTGCCGTGAGTCTGCTGTGCAATTGCCGTGAGTCTGCTGTGCAATTGCCGTGAGTCTGCTGTGCAATTGCCGTGAGGCTGCAGTGGAATTGCCGTGAGGCTGCTGTGCAATTGCCGTGAGGCTGCTGTGGAATTGCCGTGAGTCTGCTGTGGAATTGCCGTGAGGCTGCTGTGGAATTGCCGTGAGTCTGCTGTGGAATTGCCGTGAGTCTGCTGTGGAATTGCCGTGAGTCTGCTGTGGAATTGCCGTGAGTCTGCTGTGGAATTGCCGTGAGTCTGCTGTGGAATTGCCGTGAGTCTGCTGTGGAATTGCCGTGAGTCTGCTGTGGAATTGCCGTGAGTCTGCTGTGGAATTGCCGTGAGTCTGCTGTGGAATTGCCGTGAGTCTGCTGTGCAATTGCCGTGAGTCTGCTGTGCAATTGCCGTGAGTCTGCTGTGCAATTGCCGTGAGTCTGCTGTGCAATTGCCGTGAGTCTGCTGTGCAATTGCCGTGAGTCTTCTGTGCAATTGCCGTGAGGCTGCAGTGGAATTGCCGTGAGGCTGCTGTGCAATTGCCGTGAGGCTGCTGTGGAATTGCCGTGAGTCTGCTGTGGAATTGCCGTGAGGCTGCTGTGGAATTGCCGTGAGTCTGCTGTGGAATTGCCGTGAGTCTGCTGTGGAATTGCCGTGAGTCTGCTGTGGAATTGCCGTGAGTCTGCTGTGGTATTGCCGTGAGTCTGCTGTGGAATTGCCGTGAGTCTGCTGTGGAATTGCCGTGAGTCTGCTGTGGAATTGCCGTGAGTCTGCTGTGGAATTGCCGTGAGTCTGCTGTGCAATTGCCGTGAGTCTGCTGTGCAATTGCCGTGAGTCTGCTGTGCAATTGCCGTGAGTCTGCTGTGCAATTGCCGTGAGTCTGCTGTGCAATTGCCGTGAGTCTGCTGTGCAATTGCCGTGAGTCTGCTGTGCAATTGCCGTGAGTCTGCTGTGCAATTGTCGTGAGTCTGCTGTGCAATTGTCGTGAGTCTGCTGTGCAATTGCCGTGAGTCTTCTGTGCAATTGCCGTGAGTCTTCTGTGCAATTGCCGTGAGTCTGCTGTGCAATTGTCGTGAGTCTGCTGTGCAATTGTCGTGAGTCTGCTGTGCAATTGTCGTGAGTCTGCTGTGCAATTGCCGTGAGGGCGAGGCTGCTGTGCAATTGCCGTGAGGGCGAGGCTGCTGTGCAATTGCCGTGAGGGCGAGGCTGCTGTGCAATTGCCGTGAGGGCGAGGCTGCTGTGCAATTGCCAAGAGGGCGAGGCTGCTGTGCAATTGCCAAGAGGGCGAGGCTGCTGTGCAACTGCCGTGAGTCTGCTGTGCAATTGCCGTGAGTCTGCTGTGCAATTGCCGTGAGTCTGCTGTGCAATTGTCGTGAGTCTGCTGTGCAATTGTCGTGAGTCTGCTGTGCAATTGCCGTGAGTCTTCTGTGCAATTGCCGTGAGTCTTCTGTGCAATTGCCGTGAGTCTGCTGTGCAATTGTCGTGAGTCTGCTGTGCAATTGTCGTGAGTCTGCTGTGCAATTGTCGTGAGTCTGCTGTGCAATTGCCGTGAGGGCGAGGCTGCTGTGCAATTGCCGTGAGGGCGAGGCTGCTGTGCAATTGCCGTGAGGGCGAGGCTGCTGTGCAATTGCCAAGAGGGCGAGGCTGCTGTGCAACTGCCGTGAGGCTGCTGTGCAACTGCCGTGAGACTGCTGTGGAATTGCCGTGATATAGGAGTATCGGGGATGAATATCACAGGTATATTAATGAATAAGAGCTCTTTAACTTTATTAATAAATGTGCGCAAGTCCACCCGTGAATTAAAATATTCCCAGGGTGATGTTGCGCATCTAGTATATTGGTTATATCTCAATAATTTATAATTATTATTAAAATCATCTTACATGACGTTAATCTGCAGTAAATTATGCGTATCCAACGTAAATTGCAATCAAATTGGAGCATAATTATCAACACTACAGCATAGTTCGCGGAGATTCGATTCTAGTCCAAAATAATTATTTTGCCATAAAAAACATAGGTCTCTGTTTGAACACTTAGTATCTATACTTAATCTCTTACAATTTTCGTGAAATTTATGCACTAGGGGGTTTAAGAGCTGCTCTTTCCAATGGTGTTGTCAGATTTGAAATATTTTCACGCATTCACCGTCAATTACCGATGCGCAACTTCACCCGGAATGTTGAAATGCGCAAAGCCACCCGGTCTGACGCTACTACCAAAAACTTAATTGCGCTAATATCTCGAAAATGAATCATTTGCACAACAAATGGTATTCCAGAAAAAAGTCTTAAAATGGCTCCTTTAACCTATATTAAGTGTCAAAATATCTAAAATCGTTGGGGGACCTAAAGCACAAATTTACCGGTTTCTCAACTCATTCCACCCCTCGAAACTTTGGTCCACCAACATTTTTCCAGTTTCCCCTCCAAAAAATAATGGTAATATAGGAATTGATAGCTAAATATCCTCTGATATTGCAGGAATGTTTTTATTAGAGAAATAATCACAGAAATGGAGTATCTGATAATCTGCTGACATATCATTGGAATTTACTACCAAATACAATCTGGGTCCAGCTAATTAGTGGAAATTGTTGGTAGATTTTTACAGCTTTTTGAAAAAGTCAGTAGGATTTTGTGAACCAAATACAGACTGGGTTACCAACAGACTGGCTCCCAGCAGACCAGTCTGAAAAGAAGGTCTCCTCAGACGGTCAGACCCAGGATTATACAGAAATAGGGATTTGGGCGGCGCAGCAAATAACATGGGAACATAAGAATTAAATAGGATTAATTCACAAATCCTGTTGTACTTTTCAGACTGGCCAGCAGATTTTCCCTGGTAAATATGTAAATATTTTAATTTAGTAATCCAGTCCAGTATCTTGTTCGACATAGGCTTCTCAACGCCACCCAGAACTCTGAACTTACAGTATAGAGGCATCAACCCCACCATCAGCCAGTCTGAATAGTAGAGCAGGATTTGTGGATTAATCCCCAGTCTGGCGTCTGCAGAATGAGTCTCTTCTCCCGCCAGACTGCAGGAACTGGTAAACTGTTCTCCAAGAAATCCTCTATTTTGGCTTCTGTTTTCAGTAAAATAGATGTAAATATAGGAGGAAATTAAGGATTGTTCGCACAGAAAATGTCAAAAATGTCCCATATTCTGCAGACTGGTTCTCCCGCAGAGATTTTATTTTGAGAGACAGTTACTCTCTGACTCTCACTTCTCAGTAGCAGATTCAGATTCTCCCGCAGCTAAATTAATGGTAACATAGGAATTAAATCAAAATCTCCCGCAGCTAAATTAATGGTAACATAGGAATTAATTCAAGATCTCCCGCAGAGATCTCCAATTTCTAAAAATTCAATGTGAAACTCCCGCAGAGAGTCTTGGAAAAACTACTTCTCAGCAGCAATTAATGGTAACATCAGTCTGAAAAGAACTTAAAGAAGGTCTCCACAGACCCAGGATTTTTTAATGAAATTGGGATTTGGGCGCAGCAAATAACATGGGAACATAGGAATTAAATAGGACTTGGGCGCAGGACCAGACGGCAGGAACGGGTAAACTGTTCTCCAAAAATCACTCTATTTTGGCTTCTGTTCTCAGTAAAATACATGTAAATTAATATACCTAGGAGGAAATTAAGGATTGTTCGCACATAAAATGTTAAAAATGTCCCATATTCTGCAGACTGGGCGCAGGATTAATCCACAATTCCTGCTGTTCTTTTCAGACTGGTGGTAACATAGGAATTAATTCAAGATCTCCCGGAGTCCCGCAGAGATCCCAGTCTGAAAAGTACAACAGGATTAGTGGATTAATCCTGCGCCCATGTCCAATTAAATTCCTATATTACTATGTTATTTACTGTGCCCAAATCCCAATTTCTGTAAAAAATCCTGGGTCTCTGGAGACCTACTTTTCAGACTGCCGACTGGCAGAGATCTCAAGTTCATAAAATTCAATCAAAAACTCCCACAGAGAGTCTTGGAAAAGTGTTCCATATTCTGCAGACTGGATTATTTGTTCACACAGAAAATGTTAAAAATGCCCCGCCCCCATATATATTATATGATATACCTAATACCTACTTCAGTCTTGGTTACAGAGAGTATAAATTCTAAAACTTTATAAATGAAACGAATTTTTAAAGAAAGAAAGAAAATTCAAAACTTGGGAATAATTTATGATTTGAACTTTTTGTCAGTCTGCAGAATTAAGAATATGGGAGATATTTGGGATATTCTCTCCGAACAATTTTGAATTAATTCTTCGATTTACATTAATTTTGCTAAGAACACTTCTGAATTAATCCCTATATTTACATTAATTTTTCTACGAACAGAATAAGATAATTCTAATAGTACTTTCATGGGTTACTAACTAGTACTTTAACTAGGTAAGTTACTTAATAAGTTAATATTTCAATAAATACCTCCATAAGTAAATTTTCTTCACTGAAACTCGGATTTAAATCACTGCGTTCTGAGTTACCGGACGGTTCCACATTTTTGAAGATGTAAAACAAACACATACCGGTCATGAATTAAATAGTTAGAAGGATACTCGCACTCGTCAGAAATGCCAACAAAGAAAAAGAAGGTGACGTCACTTGGAATACGATTTCAAGGTTCTTGTATAGTTTACTTTGAGTCCTATAATTAAGTCAGCATTAAGGCCTATTCAATGCAGTGTATTTGCTTGTTCACAAAAACAAAGTTAACAGTCTAGTGTTAATTTTTTTAGATTTCCAAAAGATATTGAGCTAAAGAGATAATGGATACTGAAGTGTCGACGCAGTGACAAGATAAATGCAGATAGTTCTCGTCTATGCTATCTCTCTTCACTTCCCAGCAAACATAGACGTCGTGTCAACTATATTTCTAAACGATATCACGTGCTCTACACTTTTGATGTAGAAAATAGAAACAAATCGATCCCTCAGCATCGTTCAGATAAATTTTTAGATTAGCGATGGAACACTCAAATAAATAAAAAAGATATATAAAACGAAAGCGTTTAAAGGGATAATAAAGTCAAAATCAAATAATCGCCAAATTGGTTTTAAAGGTCCCCTCCAAGCAAATATTTTTATTGCTTAAATCAACGAGGTTAATGTTTCTTATCATTTTACTGCAAACCCCATAAAATTTGATAGCATATTTTTAATTTTATATGCTTTTTAAGATTTTTATAATCCAAACTCTTCAAAACCTACTTTACTTCCGACTTTCTAATTTTCAGTCTGCAGAAGAAGAATGTACACCATTTGTTTTGATTGTCAACTAGGTATTTGGTTTAATAAATTTATTTGTTATTCGTTTAAAGGTCCCCTCCAAGCAAATTTTTTTATTGCTTTAATCAACGAGGCTAATGTTTCTTAACATTTTACTGCAAACCCCATAAAATTTGATAGCATATTTGCAATTATATATGCTTTGAAAGATTTTTATAATCCAAACTCTAGAAAACCTATTTTACTTCCGACTTTCTAATTTTCAGTCTGAAGAAGAAGAATGTACACCAATTGTTTTGATTGTCAACTAGGTATTTGGATTAATAAATCTATTTATTATTCGTTTAAGGTTTAAATTTGGATAAAATCATTATAGAAACGTTTATATACTTTTAGAAACAATTAATATTTTGAGAGAAGGCCAAAATTGCATTGATTGTTTAAAAATCTAAATTTGAAATAAAAACAAAGAGTGTACAATCTTCTTTCTCAGCGTCAGATTGGAGATTCGCTCGATTGTTGCTCACAGAGTATTAAAAAAATTTGAAAGCAAATAATAAAATATATACTGAACCTAATTGTATGCGATTTGCGTAATAATGATCGTAGACCTTAGTTCTATAATATTATGTAATAAACTCATTTTTTTCCCGGAGCCTGGAGAGGACCTTTAAATAAAATCAGAATATTTCATTATGGAATATTTGAATGCCCGTTTATTTTTCAAATGTTCATATAAAAGTATATATTAAAATTAGCGACATCTAGCGGAAGCATATTTGCACTCATTAGTAAGTACGTGAGTATGTTTGTTGTTTTCATCTAAATTTATGTAATCAACCTTTATTTGCGTCAAATGGTGAAAATATTATGTGAATTAATAGACAAGAAGGCATAGTTTTAAAAATAAAGCCATCTCTCCACTTGAACTAGAATCTAGTTAGAAACTTAACTCAGTTTGTATGTATACAAGATGGCACCCCTGATTGTGACGCCATCTACCGTTAGCATTTTTTAGGAAATTAATTATATATAAAATCATATATTTCCATTATTAGATTTTATTGAGCATTGCAATGTCACACGATATACTTTATTCTTACTAAGCAATCGTTTGGCATTAAAATTGTTAAAACAAAAAATGACTGTACGTACTGCCCCTTTAACTGCTCAATTGTAGTTCCTACGAATAACAGTTTAGTAAAAAAATAATGGAAATAAATTTTAACCAATGCTTACTTAGTAATTGATAAGAAAAAAAAATTAGAAGTGACTAAGTAAAGGGGCAGTACTTTTATTTTTTGTTTCAACAATTTTAATGTCAAACGATTGCTCAGTAAGAATGAAGTATATCGTGTGGCATTGCAATGCTCAGTAAAATCAAATAAGGGAAATATATCATATTATAAATAATGAATTTCTTATCAAATACTCACGGTAGATGGCGCCATCTTGAAAATTAACCAATCGAGTTAGTTTCTACCTAGACTCTTGTTCAAGTGAAGAGATGGCATTATTTTTAAAAACTATGCCTTCTTGTCTACGAATTCACATAATATTTTCACAGTTTTGACGCAAAAAAAGGTTGATTACTGCATGTATAAATTAATATGGAAAAAAAAAACATACTCACGTACAGACTAATGAGTGCAAATGCTTCCGCTAGGTGTCTGAGTTTTATTATACAGGCAAGCCTCGCTTTAAGTACAACTCACTTTAGTAAAAATGGTTCTTATTTCGAGTCATGATTCAAAATAAGAACCGTTCGTAGACATAGAGAACGGAGACAATTTTCTGTGATTATTTCACGGTAACTAAAAAAACATCAAAATTGTAATCCAGATGAGGTTATTAGAAGGAATTAGTTCAGAAATTCAACATGTCCCATTTTAGGGTAAGTTCCGTGTTATCGCAAGGTTCCATATTTTCGAACACGTAAAAATCTTTAAATAATAATCATTATTTAATTTTTATTTCATTTGGTATCCATGACACCAATTAGAATTTTATCTTTCTTTTCTTTTCTGACATATCCAAAATTGTAGAACAAATTAATAACTTGGAACTTAGTACCCTACTACCAAAAATATTTCATAGAGCATAAAATTACTTTTTGTTAAATAATGTAGCACAATAATTACAGAAATCTAAGTATCTATTAATTACTCACCTATACTGAGTGAGAGTTAAGTTATGGATGGATTTTAAAACATTTAATAAATGCACGACTTTAAACTTTTTCATCACAGTCACAAACAATGAAAGACTGCATATTATTATTAATATGCTTATATACATTTTACTCTAATAATAAATTTTCTTTCTATAACTCATAGAAAATTAGGTCTAAATCAAGGAGTGACAATTATAAATTTCTTGTTACTTTTATTCGCTTTAGTTACCGTTTGGTAACTAAACTGAGTCGTGATTTGGTAACTAAAGCCGGGGATGCCTGTATACTTTTTATATGAACATTTTAAAAATAAACGAGCATTCAAATACTACATAATTAAATATTCTGAATCGATTTAAAACGAATTTGGAGATTATTTAATTTTGACTTTACTATCACTTTAACTAGCACTAGTATAAGCTCCTAGGTAGCATATGTTCAAGACCCTATTTTTTATAGATAAATTAAAGAAATTAACAATAAAAACACACCTAAATTATATTTATATATTCAACTTTGAGTTTCAATCGCCAATTTCACTTTTCCTTTACACGAAATCCTTATAAAATGACTTTAAACTTCTCGATATTAACATGCAAATACGAGGAATTATGGGCCGCTCGGTCACAAACAAGGAATGTGTTGTTGTGGTGACGTCAAATTTTTGTGTCGTCTACTAGTTACTGTACGCTAATAGGTTACATTTACTATCATCTCTTCATTTTCCTCTTCTATTCATGGGTGGAGTTACCGGTGCTCGTGTCCCATTCAATTTCATTCCTTTGCAAGTGATTGCATTCACAGAGTAGTTTTTCTGCATCCATGAGCAGTGTCACCGACTGATGATTGGTTCCTTTGTTCAAGGAGCCACTTTATTTTCTCACATCTTCTTCCAGTCCCTTGTATTTAATTTCCTCTTGACGTCAACGACAAGGCCCTTTCATTTTGAAGCAGACGTTAAACACTATTAAATTTAAATTAACAGCTCTAATATTTTTGCGGCCTGAAATATTCTCACAGGGAGAATATAACAACAGAAGAAACTAAAAAACAAAAATAATGAAATTTGTCAACTGCTGTTTTTAGTCAGTCTTGTGCGTATAAAAATAAATCCTTGATAAAATATATAAAAAATTTAAATTTATGTAAATGATGTATACAGCTGTTCAACATAAATCACACGGCGAGTTGTCCTAGAACCAGTTAGAATATAGTAGAATTAGAGCCAGTAAAACAATAAGCTAATATAAAATATTAATTTGCATTTTACAAAAATAGGGGACATTATATAATTCAAGAAAGCCCGAAAGTTATTGACAATATAAAATTTAATTTTTCGAGATTAATAATTAACACAGTGTCTAATTATTACCTAAGTAACACTTTATAAAAGCGAATATTTGAACAAAGTAAATAACATCAATAATAGGATATTACTCACAGAAACCTACCAATATAATATTGGCTACATTAAATTGTTGCATAGAGGAGATAGAAAGGCGATTTGAAAGCCCATGAATGGGATGTTATAGAAACAAAACATATTGCAACTCACATAACAAATATTGAAACAGTTGAGTACATAAGGAGACCTTCAAATTGATATAAATAATGATTATAATTAAGAGGTAATGACATAATCCTTCAAGATAGCTTCTACTTATTATTTGAACAACTTCGATTGATGTTTGTGAAATATAGATTTTGCAATTCGAACATTCATGGTTATTAAACTGCAATCAACTTCCTAATTCTCTGAGTTCACTTTGAATTTTAAATTAAGATAGTAATAATTACAAATCACTACAACTATTCAAAGGATATAGTATTATAATTCATTAATCTTTACACGCAAATTAACTAACAAACTAGTTAAATTACATATAAGAAAAGAACCCATCATAGAGCGAGATAAAGATTCCTTCTATTGGCGCACAATGAAGAATGAAATTTCTAATGAATTGGATGAAAGTAAAATTTGCAACTCGTACCGAACTAAATAACAAAAAGAAACACTACTTCAAACAAAATTCACAGGAAGACCGTGGATGAAAATTAGATTTGATTTTATCAGATTACTTATCTAATTATTACTTTTAGTAAATATTAATTAAATACAAATATCTACCACGCCTCCAAAAACAACTAGAACTACCAAGCAGTCAGAATGACTACTTTTCAAATTTAACACTATTGACAAATGAGATACAGTTTTGCACAGTGACAAACACTTGTTGCCTAATTCCACGATGAGATGCAAGTGTTTGAAAAATGAAATGTAGTCAAACTGACTGTTTGGCAGTTCTAATGTTAGGAAGTTATCATGAATAACTCACTCACTACAAAAGAATATAAGACTAAGCCAGTTTATAAAAAGTACAGTAGTGAGACAATAAACAATAACAGCATTAGAACATAATACTAGATAAGTATAAATACAGTTGACTTTTAATAACCCTACTTCTACTCTTAATGCCGCTGTTCCTGCACTTAAGTACAAATTATAGGGATTCTCAACCATAGGCATTCAATATTTTGAAGAATATGGTAATGTCACATCATGCAATATCAAGAAGATTGACATTCTATAAAATTGACCGAATAACAATATATTTTAGCACGTTTCCACTATGGCTGAACTGAGGTTTCTTGCTCATCGTCTGCAGTCCTCCAGAATATTTTAGATGAAAATTAGTAACTGATCTCTTGCTGAGAAGCATTTTCTCTCACTACTCCTCTGCTCAGATCAAATTTCAGGACCAAGTATACTTAATGACATCTAATTTTCAAACTTTACCCCAGCTGTACTTTACGGACCTCAGTGTTAATCAAAGTGTAGTTAAAGGACACCAGTAAATTAATGATTTTTTCATGTACAGTTGCTCAAAAATATGGTAAAAGTTTAAATTTTGTGCATTTCTTATGTTTAGTTTTTATTGGTTCATTTCTGTTAGCTTACTTCCACAATCAGTGATTTGATCTGGTCTTAAGAGTTATCAGAGAGAGTTCTCCTATAGTTTCCAATTTGTGACGGGTCTAAATTTGGAATAGAATAAGTGCTTTTATTATTTGTAGACTAAATTTAATAATTTTCATATTATTGAATCTTGTGCTTTTTACGATTGAATTCTTGTTCTATTATTAGTGTGTATGAAAAGCTCTTCAAGGGAGGGTTTTGATTGTTGCTCAGCTATTTCTCAAAGTGGACATTGAACTCTTGCTTAATTTTCTATATTTTCCTATAGGTGAGGGTTGGACTAGTCGACCAAAGGTAGTAGTGTCAACCTAGCGCATGGATGACAAAAAAGGGAATCAATGGATAACAGACCTACACAGTCAGACAGTTTACCAATGGATATAGCAACGCCTCAAGAAGAGAAAAGAAGAAGAAATTGAGGAAAGATACAAAAAAAAGCTGAAGAAAAAGGCGCCAAACTAAACAAAACCGACAATATAACAAGAAGAAGGCGTAACTATAGGAAGCCTTTGGACAATGATTATTATTATTATGTTGCGGTTTCATCATAGAGCTTCCTGCTTTGTTAAGCAATATTGTTCCGGAGCCTCGGGAGAATGAGGGGGGATCGGCAATAATGTTTTCAACCACCTAGTCTAATAATCAGACCCCCTGCGCCCCTAAAGCTTCAAGTTCCATTTTGATATTTTCAGTGTGAACACATTGATCAGTGGTAAAGTGAGATGAACTAGGTAATGCCATATGAGCTGTTAAATTTGATTGATTTTCACCAGTGTGAGTTCTCTGATGTCTATTTAGATTAGATGACTTAATGAAATCTTTATCACAATACTTGCACTTGAATGTCTTCTCACCAGTGTGAACTCTTTGATGTTTATTGAGATCAGATGACCGACAGAATCTCTTATCACAATAACTGCACTTGAATTGGTTCTGATCAGTGTGAATCCTTTGATGTATATCGAGAGCAGATGACCGATAAAATGCCTTATCACAATAATTGCAAAAGAATGGCTTTTCACCAGTGTGAAGTCTTTTATGACTATAGAGATTAGATGACTGAGAGAATGATTTATCACAATAACTGCATTTGAATGGCTTTTCACCAGTGTGAAGTCTTTGATGTCTAATAAGATCAGATGATTGAGAGAATGCCTTATCACAATAACTGCATTTGAAAGGTTTCTCTCCAGTGTGAATTCTTTGATGGCTATTGAGATGAGATGACGTACAGAATGCTTTATCACAATAACTGCATTTGAATGGTTTCTCACCAGTGTGAATAATTTGATGTCTATTGAGATAAGATGAATAAGAGAATGCCTTATCACAGTAACTGCATTTGAACAGTTTTTCACATTTTTTATGGTTTATTTTATCAGGACAATTGAAACGATCCAATTCTTCATCAGTAGGTGCTCCATATTTTTCCAAATTTATAATATCTTTATTGTTCGTCTTTCCAATGTGTATAAGATTCATCTCAGAATCAGGCTCAATTCTGTCCTCATAATCAATATTTTCATGTTTGATAGTTAAATCTTCTTCAGAAAATTCATTCTTAATATCATTACAGTAGGTATTATCAGAGAAAAGTTCATCTTGGTCCAATCCCTGCACTAGAGGGTCATGATCAACACCTTGACACGAGAGATCCGAAACATCTGGCTTGATATCTTCCTCTTCTACCAAGTAGATCACATTGGATTGGTCAGCAATAACTCCCTCTCCTTCTGCTAAAGCAGGAACCTCACCTGCAGACTCCATCTGAAACATTTACTTCATTAAAGACTTTTAAAATAGTTACTTCAGACTTTTAAAACACAATTACTGCCATTGAGAGAGTAGAAAATGATAGGAGAGCGATATAGCACTGTACCTAAAAAAAAGTAGGATTTAGTGCGAGTCTGATCAACTAATGTAAAATGTAAAACTTCATAAGTATTATAACCCTATTAACAATCATATTAATATGGTGATCCAGAAATCCGATTGCAATTTAAAATTAAAATGATCGCAATGTCTTTTATAAATATAGTAACTCTCATTTTCTTTCATTGAATTTCACAATAAAATTTTTATTCTTGCCATTCAAGATCTTTGCTATCGATTCACGAAGTGACTTTATTAAATATGTTATTCCTTTTATCATTGGCAATAATTTGAAAATTAAAATTCATTTAATTTTAAATGACACACAGGTTGCCAGAAAGTGTCATATAATATTCTTAAAGGAGTTCTCAAACTGTTAATGTATAGAACTAACTGCATGAGAACAAGATCAGAACTAAATATCATAAACTGTCCAATTTTCATTGCTTTCTCTGTCAAAGTCTGTTATGTATGAAACCAGCTACCATTTTAAGAAAATTAAGAGAATTATGGTGTATAAATGAATGTATAATCATGGTGTATAAATTAATGTATAATTATGGTGTATAAAATATGACTGTTTATAATGCTCCCAAGTGTCCTCTTTCATATGAAACTAAGAAAAACAAATCAGATTGTAAATTTTTGAGTTAGCTATAAGCTTATTGGTTTAAAAAAAAATATTTTATAGAAAAATCATCTTGCCATTTTAATACACTAACACATTATAATTGTTCATTTCACATTAAACCAGAGAAAAGCGCAGTCAGATTGTTAATTTTAGGCTTTTTAGAATAATTTCTTATTTTGCTTTAAAAAAACTTCCATTCTGAAACATTACTGTATCATCACGGCTTATTTATAATAAACAATTTACAGTACATGTTTCTAATATTCTCAAGTGTCCTCTTTCATTTGGGACTAATTAGGTAACAATCTGTCGCTAACTTCTCGATATATGGGTCTTAAAAAAAAGTAAAGTCATTTTTTCAAATTACCATAATCAATGGAAATATCCCGTATGTATTTACTCACTCAGTTGGTGAAGATGAATAGTTTGGAATGAGAATAATTATTAAGACGTTAAGAGGAGTTACATTAATAAATTCATATGTTCTGTAAAATTATGACTTTGAATAGAAACATTTATAGTGTGAAGTTTGAACTATTGTTGTTGTTACGGGTACAATACAACACGCTGCCCACCAAGATACGAAATAAATGTAGCTACTTGTTAATGGTCCCACAGTAACGCTTTGATAACAGCACTGAGTTCCCTAAGAATAGAAGTAGTCAGATCTGAGGAAGTCTTCAAACATACATAAAGCATTCAACGAAATATTATTATTGATAATTTTTGCTCATAATCAAGGATGGACATTAAAGTCTCCAACAACTATAAATTTTCCACAATGTTAATTGAAATAATAATCAAGATCTTTAAATACCATAGGTGGATTCAATTAGGTTATTAACATAAACCATTCTAAGTAAATCATTCTTGACCTTCACTGTTGAAGAAAGAACTTCCAGTTTGTCATTGAAATCTTGAATAACAAATAACAGCACAGGAATGTTTCATTAAACCAATATTCCTAATTGACTATTAAATCCTTCAATATAGTAAAATAGTAGGTAAATAATATCTATTTCAGAAAAAGAGTCTTTCAAACTTACCATCAAATAAAAAATGGCTGATCCTTGTTAATTATGGTAGCCGGTAAATTGCTCGAATGAACAATTGCTCGATTTATCGAATTGCTCGATAAAAAATTGCACAGTTTTTGATTTTATAAAAGTCAGTTATTCATGAAGTGGAGCTGCACCTAACAATCCTTGTTTCTTTTTAGTAATTGATCATTAATCATTCAATAAATGATTATAATTATTACTCATTCTACGTAATCTTTTTTTTAGACCATTTGTGTCATCTCGCTAGTCGCTTGTAACATGTGAATTGGAATCATGTGGTGAATAAATACTAGGTATCATGTTTTTTTTATCATAAAACGTGAAAAAATTTGTAGATTTATTAAAACTCTACCTTAACTTTGAGTTATTTCGAAAAAACATTTTTTTTTAATTTACTTTTGCACTAAGTTATTAATTTGCGTCTTGCAGTTAAATTACCACACAAAAAATATATTTTGTGTTTAAGTGATTTTTATAGGTTCCTAATGACCATTGAAAATTGAGATAATGTTAAATTTTCACTATTTTTCGGATAATTTTTTTTTATTGAAAATCTATTTTGTTCTATACATTAGCTCTAATAATACAATAATAGTCCCAGTTTCAGGAGTTATATGTTAAAATTTCAATGTATTATGATAAGTTTTATAGGTTCCTCAATGCAATTTGAGATTGAAGCAGTAACTCACATAATCTCACTTAGAATCCATTTTGATGATGGAAAGCAGAGCACTTGTATTGTGAAGTCAAGGGGGAAAACTAACCTAGGAATAGTGATTATTGAGGAGCACTTTTCATTAATAGATAACCAAATTCAAAATATTTAGGACATCTGTCACGAGAATTAGGTACGGAAAAAACGATCGCTAATGAAATGTTGATTTATTTCAAAACGAAAAATATTTTGACAAATAACCTAATAGCAATAGGATGTAATGGAACTGCAGTGAAAACAGTAGTTGAAGGAGTCATTATAAGGATTTTGGAAGAAAAAATCAAATTGAACATAACATTGGTTTGTTTGTCAGCTCCATGCTAATGAGCTTCCACTGCGCCATTTCATAACCACTTTGGATTGGAAAACCAGATACCTCGAGGATTTAATGGACCATTAGGCAAGAAACTTGATAAATGAGTCTCTTCCCTTTGTTTTATTTGAAATCATCCAGAGTGGTATCATCTTTGTTCAAAAAATGGATTCAAGCACCAATTAGAAATATATATTTGATATAGTTAGATCAATAATCTGAAGGCACATGTTCGACTGAAATGGCTCTTAGGAGTCCAGGAAGGTGTCTCATGCACAATGGTTGACAACTGCACTTCGTTTGTACATTTCAACAGTTGGACCATCTGCTATGCTTCAGTCCATCGTCCTCTTTCTTCATCATGAAATATATGACCCGTGCTAGTTTGGAATAAAATGTCACTCTTCACATGATGGAGCTTGCAAAATCTTCTTCTCAATTCAGTATATACAGTTGTTGGACACAGACTCAAGATATTGTTGATCAGTCATTCAACGTAATGCATTCTTCACTGTATGATACAAGATGAGAAAGAAGTCGCAAAATGGAACAAGTTTGGAGAGGAATAAAACAGGCTCGTGGTGGATACAGAGGAAATTGTGTTCGCAGCTTCAAGATTTCGAACATAAATTGCCAAGCTTTCGATTATATACATTTGATTAATTAGCAGCAGACACAAGTAAAAGAGCCTCCTATGACGATGCAGTTTTCTGATAATGAAATAGAACAATATATACTACATAAATGAAAATTAAACTTGCCAAACTACCCTCGTTACATAAAGCAATAGAAAGGTGCATCAAACTGGTCACCGATGCTTCACTGACAGCATTTGGTCTAGACATAAGAGATGGATTCAAAAGGAGTAGAATCAAGTCAAGAAAAATAATCCTTCATTTAATAGCAAGCAAGACTTCACTATGAGAGGTAAGGAAATATGTTGACATTGGAAAATAAAAGATGATAATTGGCAAAAATTTTAAATTCCTTTGATTTTTTTTTCAGATTAACAAAATCAGATTATGATTGAAGGGAGATAAAATCTACACAGCTAAAAGGAAATGCTAATTTGATATGATTTCATATTAAAAAGGAAGCAATAAAGATAGGGTAATTACTCATTAGAATATTATTTAAATTTTATAATTTCAATAATAAAAAATATATTTATGAAAAATTGACTTTCATCGTGGAATCTTTAAATATTATTCAATCCTCATGAAAAAAATCACTGAGTCTTATATGCTCCAATAGTTTATAACTATCAAAATTATCAAACTGACGAATAATTTGATTGTTGAAGAAAAAATATATCCAGAGCTGGGCGCGCGAACCTTTTTTAAGGTTCCGAATCCGAACCCGAATCTTCGTCGATTTTGGGTTCCGAACCTCCGTATAGCGAACCCAATTTGGAAAAGTTTGGTCCGAACATTTGTTTCGAACCAAACATTTAGTCCGAACATTTGTTAGCTAACCTCTGGTTTTTAGGCTATTAGGGCAACCTATATAAAAAAAAAACAGTTTTTTCAACAAGATACTAACTATTTGTCAAAAACAAGTTACAACGAGAAGATTTCACTCTATGTTAAAAAACACATGTCTTATTTATAAACCTACGTTACTGTATTTTTACAAGTTGTTAGTTTTTGTACTAAACTAATGTGTTCCAAATTTCAAGTAAAAATCTTGAATATATAAGAGAAATGAATACATAGCTATATAAGAGATTGGCAACTGAGTGAGCTGAACTGTTATTGGATGGAGTGTGAACCAATCACAGCTCGCGCATTTGTCTCTACTACATAAAACGTGAACACATTCTTACGTATTGGGTAACCAATCTATATTTCTACGTTGCCAAACGTTACTAAGGTACAATTAATTCCATAATTTACGCTTATTTACGTCAATACGTAAATATTTCACTTTTGAATTAAATAATATAGTTGGTATTTATGTTGGAACAAAGTCAAGAAAGGCCAGTAAATTTAAAGAAATGACATGAAATATATAAAGTAATTTAAAAAAGATATGCCTATAAAACATATGTCAAATTCATTAGGGTTAATATAATAAATTTATAATAATAATTCAATAACTTCATATGACTACATTATAGAGGATTTGCACTGGTAGAACTGCTGTTTCATGAAATCCAACTAATTCAGTGAATTTACTAAATAGGAATAAGAGATTCATAGAAAATAAGTTTTTACTATTAGTTTTCAAATTTTCATTTACATTCATTACATTTTTGATTAATCCCATCTAGAAAACTGATGATATAGAACCTTTTTGCATTTTGTTTGAATATGAAAGTACTAAAGATACAATACATTATACAGTATTCCAATACTCTATTTACTTAACTTTTTCTTCTATTCAATATATTAAAAAGGTCAAACAGTGAAGATTATTGTGAATATTTCTCTAAGTTATATTATAACTTATATACATATAATATTATAATACCTATAAATAAATTATAATCAATTCAATTTTAAAGCGAATACCCGAATACTTGATCTTAAATTATCTGTTCAGTCAACCTACTTAGCTACCCGTCAAAAGTTGGCTTATTTGAGTCATTTCAATATATTCTCTTTTAAAAACATTCATTAGATATTTACTCATACATTAGTAAAAGCAAAAGAAAAAATTATAATTCAAAATAAAAGTAACAACCTAAGATAAGAAACAAATATTTGAAAGATGTTATTGTACGAAGCTTGGTGTGCGCAATTATTCTCGCACATATTTGATCTCGCTAAGCAGCTATAAGAGTTACAGTTAACTGATTATAGTGAAATATTCACCCTTATTTACTGAAAAACACTCTTGCATCTAATGCCTGGAAAGATCTCTGATATATTCCTAATATTATTATAGATTTGAATAAATGCTCTTAATATTAGTATATTACTATTTATCACCATCGTTTTTGTCTAATCGTATGTATTTATGCGAAAAATTAAACGATTGAAAAGACAGCTTTAAAATTGGTCTTGAATTTAAGTTATTATTATTTTTCCATGAGGACTGGTTAGCCAACGGCTAAGGTTCTAGGATAGGGTGTTATGTAATGTTACCTAATATATACGTTTATAACCTTACCTATAGTTCTACATATTTCAAGCAATTTTAATTGAGATTTGAGGGAACATAGGTAATCCGTTATTAAAGAATTAACTTGTTAAGATTATTATAAAACTTACCGCTATTCAAGAAACGATGAATAACGTAATGGAAGAAGAGCGGGGAAAGACGCATGTTCTTCGCTTCAGTGTTAAGCAGAAATCTATGTATATAATAGTAGCCGAGAGGTACGGTACATGTTCAGAACGTAAATTAATTAAATGAACATGTCAGTTTTACCCGGGTACGGAGGTTCGGACTTGCGAAAAAGACGTTCCGAACACTGAAGTTTGAACCGTTTTTGAAGAGGTTCCGAATCCGAATGTCCGAACCCATTTTCCAGTCCGAACCGGTTCACGAATAAAGGTTCGCGAACATTCTTGCGGAACGCCCAGCTCTGAATATAGCTATCATTTTGTTCAAATTTTATTACATTTTTAGTAATAAATAAATTTTCAGGTTTTATGATAAAAAAAACATGAATAGTACTGATTCACCACATGATTCCAATTCACATGTTACATACGAGATGACACAAACGGTTAAAAAAAGATTATGCAGAATGAGTAATAATCAAAATCATTTATAGAATGATTAATGATCAATTACTTGAAAGAAACAAGATTGTTAGGTGCAGCTCCACTTCATGAATAACTGACTTTTATAAAATAGAAAACTGTGCAATTTTATGATACGAGCAACTTTGTTCATTCGAGCAATTTGATAATTTGAGCAATAGTGTTAGAGCAATTTACCTGAACTGTTAATTACATACTTCAATATGGTAAAATAATATTTATTTTTGAGAAAAGTTACCATCAAATACAATTTGGCTGATCTTGAAATTTTCAGGAATTAACTACTGATTGACAGTTGTTCATCCTGAAGGACCTTATTTTTTTTATCAAATTTTCAAAGTCCCACCAGGTCGCCATGATCTTCAAGGCCCACCAAAACTGCCAATGGACTTTCATAATCTTAAGACTACATATTTATCAAGACATGATCAGAAGTACGAAGTAAGGGGTGTTAGTACTCTTACTGGAATATGTTGTTAAGGGAGGGGGAGATGCATCATGGGGTTAGGTTACTCTGAGAGATTTTGGAATGAGAATAAGCTAAGTATCTTCACTGTTCAGTAGTGCTATGTCATCTATTGTGGAAGGATGCATGATGCAGTCAATAAAGTAAAATATTAGGATAGGATTCTGAAGATGTTCCTTAGTGGGGATTCATTTTTTTTTGTTTGAGTATTTCAAATTTTTTATATATTTTTTTATTATATGCAGACATGAATAATTGTTAAATGCGAGTAGAAAAGATAGATGATAGTAGAGTTGGAGCCAGTAAAACAATATGGTATGTTAAAATACTAATTTGCATTTTACAAAAATAGTGGACATTATATAATTCAAGAAAGGTATTGACAATATCAAATTTAATTTTTCAAAGATTTATAGTATAGAGTCAAATTATTACCTAAGTTACATTATATTAAAGCAAATATTTGAACTAAGTAAATAACATCAATAATAGGACATTAGTCACAGAAACCTACCAATATAATATTGGCTACATTAAATCGTTGCCTAGAGGAGATAGAAAGGCGATTTGAAAGCCTATGAATGGGATATTATAGAGACCAAACATATTGCAACTCATATAACAAATATTGAAACAGTTGAATGCATTACCAAACCTCAATTTTTTTAAATTAAGAGCTAATGACATAATCCTTCAAGATAGCTTCTACTTATTATTTGAACAACTTCGATTGATGTTTGTGAAATATTTCTGTTTGAAGTAAATGACAAAACGTATTTGATTCTATCAGATTATTCGCTAATTATTAATTTAGGTAATGCTAATATCTACCAAGCCTTCTAAAACTACTAGAACTACCGAGCAGTCGAAATAACTACATTTCAAATTTTACACAATTGACAAACGAGATATAGTTTTGCACAGTGACAAACACTGTTGCCAAATCCCATGTTGTTTATGACACATTCAAACATTTCACAACCTGTTTTGGCTATTTCCAATCAGAGTAATTGCTCAAAAATTCGTGTATGAAGGTTCCCTAAATTAATTAATTTATTAGGGGGTTTAACGTCTGCTTCGGAACCAAAGGCCATATCGCTGACGTCAAAAGGAAATTAAATACAAGGGACTGGAAGAAGCAGTCAGAGAGGAAAGTAGCTCCATGAACAAAGTCACTTACCACCGTCGATGACAATACTCATGGATGCAGAAAAGCTACTCCGTGAATACAGTCACTTACCAAGGAATGTGACAAAACGGGACACAAGCACCGGTGGCTGCACTCACAGATGGAAGAGGAAAATGAAGAGGTGATAGTAAATGAAGCCTATGAGCCTACCTAACACAAAAATCTAAGACCTCGTAGTTGAAGAGCATAACCCTAGCGCTATCCTCTAAAACTGCAAGTAGCGTTAAAAAAAATTATAAACATGGTAAAAATTAAAAAAGACAATCCATAATCCAAATTACAACAGTTCGGGGCCCAAAGGACGCCACCCCCCTTCTCTTCCATTCACCACAGACAGCTTCAGGATAGAGCCCCTGAAGGCAAGGTTCCCTAAAACCATGATATCAATTGCAATGATATTTCACACCATCATGGTGTATCACATTATATTAAAATTTAACAAATTTCAAGCATTCACCATTGACAGTTTATGAGATGCAAGTGTTTGAAAAACGAAATGTAGTCAAATTGACTGTTTGGCAGTTCTAATGTTAGGAAGTTATCATGAATAACTCACTCACAACAAAAGAATATAAGACTAAGCCAGTTTATAAAAAGTACAGTAGTGAGACAATAAACAATAACAGCAATAGAACATAATACTAGACAAGTATAAATACAGTTGACTTTTAATAACCCTACTTCTACTCTTAATGCCACTGTTCCTGCACTTAAGTACAAATTATAAGGATTCTCAACCAAGGGCATTCAATATTTTGGAGAATGCGGTAATGTCACTTCATGCAATATCAAGAAGATTGACATTCTATAAAATTGACCGAATAACAATATATTTTAGCACGTTTCCACTATGGCTGAACTGAGGTTTCTTGCTCATCGTCTGCAGTCCTTCAGAATATTTTAGATGAAAATTAGTAACTGATCTCTTGCTGAGAAGCATTTTCTCTCACTACTCCTCTGCTCAGATCAAATTTCAGGACCAAGTATACTTAATGACATCTAATTTTCAAACTTTACCCCAGCTGTACTCACCTCAGTTTTAATCAAAGTGTAGTTTGAGGACACCCATGAATTCAGCCAGAAGTTAATGATTGTTTTTTTCATGTACAGTTTCTCAAATATATGGAAAAAGTTAAAATTTTATGCATTTTTTATGTTGAGTTTTTATTAGTTCATTTCTGTTAGCTTTCTTCTACAATCAGTGATTTGATTGAGTCTCAGGGTTTTCAGAGAGAGTTCTCCAATAGATTCTAATTTGTAACAGGTCTCAAGGTATTTGGAATAGAATAAGTGCTTTACTTTCATTATTTGTAGATTAAATTTCATATTATTTAATCTTGTGCTTTTTATGATTGAGTTCTTGTTCTAATATTAATGTGTATAAAAAGCTCTTCAAGAGAGATTTGTTTTTTGCTTAGTTATTTCTCAAAGTGGACATTGAACTCTTGTTTAATTTTTTTTTTATTTTCCCACAGGTTAAGGTAGGACTAGTTGACTACCAAAGGTAATAGTATCAACCCAGCGCATGAATGACAAAAACTGGGCATCAATGGATAACAGACCTACACAGTCAGACAGCTTACCAATGGATATAGCAAGGCATCAGGAAGAGAAAAGAAGAAATTGTAGAATGATACAAAAAAAAGCTGAAGAAAAAAATGGGCGCCAAACTAAACAAAACCGACAATTTGACAAAAAGAAGGCGTAAAAAGAGGAATCCTCAGGACAATGAGGGGGGATTGGCAATAACGTTTTCAAACAGCAAGTCTAATAATCAGATCCCAATCACTCCTGAAGCTTCAGTTTCCATTTTGATATTTTCAGTGTGAACACATTGATCAGTGGTAAAGTGAGATGAACTAGGTAATGCCATATGAGCTGTTGAATTTGATCGATTTTCACCAGTGTGAGTTCTCTGATGTCTATTTAGATTAGATGACTTAATGAAATCTTTATCACAATACTTGCACTTGAATGTCTTCTCACCAGTGTGAACTCTTTGATGTTTATTGAGATCAGATGACCGACAGAATCTCTTATCACAATAACTGCACTTGAATTGGTTCTGATCAGTGTGAATCCTTTGATGTATATCGAGAGCAGATGACCGAGAAAATGCCTTATCACAATAATTGCAAAAGAATGGCTTTTCACCAGTGTGAAGTCTTTTATGACTATAGAGATTAGATGACTGAGAGAATGATTTATCACAATAACTGCATTTGAATGGCTTTTCACCAGTATGGACTTTCTGATGACCATTAAGATCAGATGACTGAGAGAAAGCCTTATCACAAAATTTGCATTTATATGGTTTCTCACCAGTGTGAACTCTTTCATGTCTAATGAGAGAATTAGACCGAGGGAATGCCTTATCACAATAACTGCATTTGAATGGTTTCTCACCAGAGTGAATTCTTTGATGACTTTTGAGATCTGATGATTTAGAGAAAGTCTTATGACAATTACTGCATTTGAATGGTTTCTCACCAGTGTGAATTCTTTTATGGCAATTGAGATTAGATGAATCAGAGAATGCTTTATCACAATGACTGCATTTGAATGGCTTCTCACCAGTGTGAACTTTTTGATGACTATTGAGATCAGATGACTGAGAGAAAGTCTTATCAGAATAACTACATTTGAATGGTTTCTCACCAGTGTGAATTCTTTGATGACTATTTAGATGAGATGTCGTACAGAATGCCTTATCGCAATAACTGCACTTGAAAGGTTTCTCTCCAGTGTGAATTCTTTGATGTCTATTGAGATCAGATGACTGAGCGAATGCCTTATCACAATAACTGCATTTGAATGGTTTCTCACCAGTGTGAAATCTTTGATGGCTATTTAGATGAGATGTTGTACAGAATGATTTATCACAATATCTGCATTTGAATGGTTTGTCACCAGTATGAATTCTTTGATGACTGTTGAGATGAGATGACTGAGAGAATGCCTTATCACAGTAACTGCATTTGAATGGTTTCTCACCAGTGTGAATTCTTTGATGATTATTGAGATCAGATGACTGAGAGAATGCTTTATCACAATAACTGCATTTGAATGGCTTCTCACCAGTGTGAACTCTTTCGTGGAATTTAAGATTGGATGAATTAGAGAAAACTTTATCGCAATAAATGCATTCGATTGGCTTTTTCCCAGTATGAATTCTTTGATGACTATTGAAATGAGATGACAGAGAGTATGCCTTATCACAATAGCTGCATTTGAATAGTTTTTCACTTTTTTGAAGTTTTACTTCCTCCTCAGAATAATTGAAACGATCCAATTCTTCATGAGTAAGTGCTCCATATTTTTCCAAACTTATCATTTCCTTATTGTTTGCCTTTCCAATGCATATAAGATTCTTCTCAGAATCAGGCTCAATTCTGATTTCATAATCAATATTTTCATGTTTGATAGTTAAATCTTCTTCAGAAAATTCATACTTAACATCAATATGATTTGTATTATGTGGTAAAAGTTCATTTTGGTCCACTTCCTGCACTAGAGGGTCAAGATCAACACCTTGACACGAGAGATCCGAAACATCTGGCTTGATATCTTCCTCTTCCACCAAGTAGATCACATTGGATTGGTCAGCAATAACTCCCTCTCCTTCTGCTAATGCAGGAACCTCACCTGCATACTCCATCTGAAACATTTACTTTATTAGAGAATTGACCTACAATTGAAAATAGTTACATCAGACTTTGAAAATACAATTACTGCCTTTGAGGAGAGTAAAAACTGATAGAAGAGCGATATAGAACGGTACCTAAAAAAGTAGGATTTAGTACAATTCTGTTTAACTAATGTAAATGTAAGACTTCATGAGGAGTATAATCCTATCAACAATCATATTAATATGGTGATATTAAGTAGCGTCGAGCAGGGTACTCCATATCACTTGAGAGTATTGGGGTAATTAATCTTGCCAGTTTTTAAATAGTGAAGGACTAATAATTTCAGAAATCCGATTGCAATTTAAAATTAAAATGATCGCAATGTCTTATAAATATAGTAACACATTTTCTTTCATTGAATTTCACAGTAAATTTTTTATTCTTGCCATTCAAGATCTTTGCTATCAATCCATGAAATGACTTTATTAAATATGTTATTCCTTTACCATTGGCAATAATTTAAAAATAAGAACTCTTTTATTAATTTTAAATGACACACAGGTTGCCAGAAAGTGTCATATAATATTCTTAAAGGAGTTCTTAAACTGTTAATGTATAGAACTAACTGCATGAGAACAGGATCAGAACTAAGTATCATAAACTGTCCATTTTTCATTGCTTTCTTTGTCAAAGTCTGTTATGTATGAAACCAGCTACCATTTTAAGAAAATTATTTTAGTATTATGGTGTATAAATGAATGTATAACTATGGTGTAGCTATAAAATATGATTGTTTAAAATGTTCCTAAGTGTCCTCTTTCATATGAAACAAAGAAAAACAAATCAGATTGTGAATTTTTGAATTAGCTATAAGCTTATTGGTTTAAAAAAAATATACTTCATAGAAAAAATCATCTTGCCATTTTAATAAATTAACACATCATAATTGTATATTAATAGTAAAACTATACAAGTGCCTAATACTTAGAAGTACCCTGTTTCACATTAAACAAAGAAAGGCACAGTCAAATTGTAAATTTTAGGCATTTTAATAAGTTTCATTTTACTTTAAAAAACCTTCCATTCTGAAACATAATAGTATCATCATGGCTTATTTATGAATTTTACAGTACATGTTTCTAATAATCTCAAGTGTCCTCTTTCATTTGAGACTAATAAAGTAACAATCAGATGCTAATTTTTCGAGATATGGGTTTTTAAAAAATATTAAAGTCTTTGTTTCAAATTACAATAATCAATAATCAAATTACTCACTCAGTTGGTGAAGATGAATCGTTTGGAATGAGAATAATTATTAAGACGTTAAGAGGAGTTACATTAATAAATTCATATGTTCTGTAAAAGTATGAATTTGAATAAAACATATATAGTTTGAAATGTAGCTACAGATAAATAGTCCCACAGTGACGCTTTGATAACAGCACTGAGTTCCTGAAGAATAGATGAAGTCAGATCTGAGGGAGTATTTAATGCTACATAAATAATTTATTGAAATATTACTATTGATAAGTTTTGCTCATAATCAAGGATGGACATTAAAGTCTCCAACAACTATATATTTTCCATAATGTTAATTTAAATAATCATCAAGATCTTTAAATACCTTAGGTGGATTCAATTAGGTTATTAACATAAACCATATAAGTAAATCATTCTTGACCTTAACTGTTGAAGAAAGAACTTCCAGTTTGTCATTGAAATCTTGAATTACAAATAACAGCACAGGAATGTTTCATTGAACCAATATTCTTTATTGACCATTAAGTCCTTCAATATGCTTAAATAGTAAAATAATCTTTATTTTAGAGAGAGAGAAGAGTCAGTAAAAGTTACCATCAGATACAATTTGGCTGATCTTGAAATTTTCAGGAATTACTGATTCACAGCTAGCAAGTAATAATAACTTGTGAGTTGTTTATCTTGAAGGACCTTATTTTTTAAATCAAATTTTCAAAGTCTCGCCATGATCTTCAAGGCCCACCACAACAGTCAATGTCTCTTTCCAATCTTAAGACTTGGAACTACAAATTTATCAAGACATGATCAAAAGTATGAAGTGTGTGTTGGTGCTCTTACTGGAATATCTTGTTAACAGAAGGAGAGATGTATCATTGGGATAGGTTACTCTGTGAGACGTTTGATTATGAATAAGCTAAGTGTCTTGTTCACAAGTGTTGGGACATCTATTGAGGAAAGATGCATCATGCAGTCACTGTCATGCCTGAATTGCTTTTCTGAATACATTATCTAACAAATCTTTTGGAAAATGGGGAGCACCAACCTCATAATTCCACTGACAAGTTGCTGTGATTTAACATAAGATATATGTAGACTTCGGCAATTACAAGTATGCACAAAGTATGGCAAATTTGTAAAAGATAGACAGCTTCTGAGAGAGAATATATCTTTGCAAGAGCTTCAAGATTATTTTCTAAGAAGACCCAGGCAGCAAAGCGCGTTTGGAGACTTTTGACAGAAAATTTATCTTTGCAAGATCTTTGAAACTATTTCCTAATGAATGAATGATGAGCGGGTCATGCTTTGGGCGAGATTCTGGTTCAACTTTTTCGAGCTACACTCTGCCCGAGTCATGTTCTTGATACCTGGTGCAACGCGAGGGTTGTCTTTATCCCAAAACCAGGGAAACCCTCGTATCTGAAGGCTAAGTCCTTTAGGCCGATCACTCTGACCTCTTTCTTCCTGTAAGTTTTGGAGAGACTGGTCTACTGGCACTCCCCAGTGCAGTAGAGCAATGAGCTTTACATTGCGAATTGCCCACCGGTGGGCACATTATTTTATTTCTGTAATTGGTAGTACTAACCATGAATATGAACCATGCAAAATGTCATCTCAATTGCGTTACTAGTACAGATATAGTGGAACTTTTAAACTCCCGCAATGTAGTGGAAACCTAGTTTCTGATTCCCGCATGCAACATGTTAAAAATGAGTTTTTATTTTCAAATTATTGCCATTGATAAATGGAATAACATATTTAATAAAATCATTTGATGAATCGATAGACAAGATCTTGAAGGGGGGGGGGGGGGGTGGGGGGGGAGAATAAAAATATGATTGTGGATTGTGAAATTCAATTAGTTCTTCACTGTTAAAAACTGGCGAGATTAATTACCCTAATACTCTCAAGTGTTATACCATAGTAAAATGATTGTTGGAAGGATTATACTCCTCATGAAGTCTTACATTTTACATTTGTTCATGGTTCCGACCATCGCCAATGGTAGTGGCTTCCAACTGAATGTGAGGTGCATATAGCAGGTCACAGGGCAACACCCAAACTGCGGTCATCATACTTCTCCTTGACCAATGTCAGGATACTGACAGCATTGCCCCTTTGAACTGCCAAACCAACTCTTTGCTCTAACCAAAAGTTCTCTCTTACATCATAAGTGACTTTGGTATGCAACGGCCTATTTCAGCAAGCGGTGCACCTGTCGTTTCACCATGGTACCTGCCATTTCCACCACTATGAATTTGAACCGATATCGAATGCCCAGAGCCGCATATTTGCGTCGCTTCCTCTCCTCCGCCTCCTTGGCTGCCAAACCAACTCTCTGCTCTAACCAAAAGTTCTCTCTCACATCATAAGTGACTTTGGTATGCGACGGCCGATTTCAGCAAGTGGTGCACCTGTCGTTTCACCATAGCTACCTGCCATTTCCACCACTATGAATTTGAACCGATATTGAATGCCAAGAGCCGCATATTAACGTCGCTTCCTCCCCTCCGCCTCCTTGGCTGCGCCACCAGGTGACAAAGCCAAGTTGATCAAGTGAAACGCTGCGTGTCTACACATGTTGCATCCCAACAAAGACACCTCCCATCTGTAAAAGGATGACTGAGATACCATCAAGCCACTTACTATCACCACAATCAACCCGTAAAGGCTCAAACACTGACGGGATACTAGCCAAAATCAAAGCTCTCCTAATAACATCATTCAGAGCTGCATGTCTCGGATGGCGTCCAGCACTGTAGCAACATGATAGACCGTTAAGTCCCCTTGAATCCACTTTTTGACCGCATCAGCACACGTGTGGCTCACAGATGTCCGCACCAACACGCAACGCGATCGCAACCCGAAAAGACTCTGCATTCCAAGTGTGGGAACTGGAAGCGCATGTAGCCGAAGTCTGCTCTCTCTACATGCAGATGCCAGCAAACATGCCCTAGACAACTGATCAGCCTCCTCGAGCAGTCTGGCCACAGTGACTACTGACTTAGGTTCATCCCATGACCTCTGCCGACTCTCCACAGCTCCCTCAGCCAAGGCTAAACCCTCGCTTTGCCATTTCTCCACTGCTGCTCTAAGCTCTCGGTCATCCCCAATCTGAGTTCTGTACAGAATGGATCTAACCAAATCCTCGGTAGCATGGAGGGAAGAAATATATGCGGGTAGCGCAATGTCATTAGACATCCTGATTCCTGACCCCCCCAAACCGAAACGTACGGGCAACGATGCCTGCAAAAGTGAGTCTCCCTCAAACTTAACGTTGGTCACCATCGAAAGAGCTGAAACACTAACCCAGTCGAACTGTGAGAGATCCTCACTATTACTGTGAGCTATTGAAGCATGGAGGATATATAGAAGCTTAGGCAAGGCAAAACAGTTCTTGAGCCAAGCAAAAGCTTGATTGTTCTCAATCAGTTTCAACCTTGACGAAAGCATCTCCAAATCCTCCCTCTCCTCAGCAACAGCTGCTGGTATGCTCCTCTCAATGAGTGGTGCTCCCAGCAAGCTTTAATCTTCCACTGGAACAACTCTTAATCCTGGCATCATCCCCTCAAACAGATTCCTCGTAATTATCGATTCTTCCTCAGAATGATACAGCAAAAATCAGTTCACACTTCTCTCGGTTAATATCCAACCCCACTTCAGCAAGGTCATTGATTAGACGCTACGATCAAGTAAACACCTTTTCAGGAGAATCTTCGATTGTCCTGTCATCGAGATACCAGACATTCAACTCAGTATCCACCCTTCGCGCTAACTCATCAATTTCCAAAGAGAAGAGAGCTGGACCGAAAGGGTCGCCCTGCTGTATACCTGTTGCGGATATGAGGTTGGTCCCCCATAGAAAAGTGTTGTTGGACCAGAATAAGCCTGCCAAATCAGTCTATAAACCCTTGAGTCTTTGTTTAGCCGCATTCAGGAAAACATCTCGTGTGCTATTGAAAGCATTGGCCATGTTAATCTTGAAAATAACTTGTCCTTTTTACCTTCCAACCCAAGATATCTGCGAGTGGCATGAGCTGCCGCTTCGCAGCCACCTCGAGTTGAAACCCCTAACTGTATAGGGCGAAAGAACTCTCCAAGACTAGCCATCATGGGAAGTGATCCTACTTTCACAGCCAAACGTCTCGAAGTGTTCCCTACAGCAATAGGACGCACACCTCCATCCTTTTTCCCCAAAGCACTCAAAGTGGCTCCATACTCCATAGAATATCAGTCTAGCAAATTCTGGAACATCCCCCTTCAAAATAAGGTTAACGAAAATTGTTGAGGTGGTTAGTAACCTGACACCTGCCTCAGATGCTTTACGGGAGACAATAGACTGCAGGTGACACGGACGTAACCCATCAGGAACCCCCCGCTGAGCCTTTCTTGAACGAAGACAAAGCCTTTCTGATGTCTTCCTCACTGGCAGCGTGCGGTTGGCAGTCATTCCCTGGCCCTGCATGCAACGAGAGGTCCTCAGGAGCAGGAGGGTGTTACCATTGTAGAGTCATCAAAGTTTCAACATTTTCAGGCAAAATCTCGTACGACGAAGCCAACAGATGCATTGCTCCGGTAATGTCTCCTTCAGACAACATATCAGACACATGCATCACCACCAGTTGAACATCCTTATTCACTGTTCCCACACCTAAAACGCCTTCCCCAGGAATGATTAACAGGTGCTCTTCCATGAAAGACACGACCTATCTTTTCACTTCCGTTGTTAACGAAGTATTCCGTTATGCTTCCGAACTGAACTGACCGGGACTCCTGAGAGCCCAGTAGCAAAATCTCAAGAGTCTACCCATGCATTGGGGGATCCTTCCTGAATTACTTTTTCAAGTAACTTTTGCAACGCGTCCGCTACGCAAAAGATGGCTAATTTAGGGACTATCCACAGTACTTTCATGCTTCTAAGGCACTGAGAAATGTATGCCTGCCTCCAGATCAATAGTCGCATCTGTGTCGGCTTGTGGCGTTATCACCCTGCCCAAGACACGACGCACAAGACCATCGAGGGATAGCATCTGCTTGGCGCCTAGTCAGACCCGTGCAAGAGAGGTGATAAACATTCCTGCAATAAGTGCACACAACAGTCTGTTTCCTGATGTTAATCAAAGCGCATGACACACAACAGTCCCTTTCTGCCATATGCTCACTAGTGGGTTAAGGAAGTTTTCAGCTGACCTGATTGTACACATCCTACCGACTAAACAGACCGATTGACTGTCTGTCACCCGAGCTTGCTGCAAAAAGCTAAAGAAGAGGAAACTAGGTGTCACAGCAGGCAGAAGGTGATAACTAGGGCAGCATAAACTAAGCGCTGAGCAAGCAGAAACAGAGGTGAACAGGTACTTACAGCCCATCAGAAAATCAAGGTCACAATCAGAGCTCAGCAGTTTAACTTTTTTGAGTATAACTATAATTCCTAGTTCTTTTCTCTCATTCTGTAAACTCCAGATCTTTCAAACAGTAATAAACATCTCTCAATTCATAGAAACGGCAGTGTTCACTATGCTTCAAGAGAGTTCTTGAGACCACGGCACATGGTGAACTGCCATGATATGCCTAGTGAAGAAGCCAAAGTCATCATCAATAAAACTAATCAGAGGAAAAGTTATAAAATGACTAAATGCTGTGCTAGGAAAAACAAGTAAAAAAAGTATTGTTCTACAAAACTATTGCTGATATAATGCCAACAACAAGAAACCTCCCTTCTAATGATGAAGAACCGTATTTGCTTCAAGAGAGACATGACAGTCTAGCTTCAAAGGATAATGTTAGTCTGCCTTCTCTCTCTCTCTCCTGCAATTATTCCTGAAGGGAGTTATTACTTCACTTCAGTCTTAACCAATTTTGAGAAGAAAACTTGAGATTTGCTGCTCGATTATAAGCAGAATTTGCTATCCTGCGATGCTGGTTGCAGATCTGAAAGGGCTGTAAATCAAATGACTGGACATATTGCCAATTTTATTTCAGAGTTATGTGCAGATCCTTTTGAAAATTTATTCTCTCTGGATAAAGTAAGAGATCTCTTCACCTCCTCTTGTCATTAATGATATGAGAGTAGCTTAAATAACGATGGAACAAAAAGTAACAAAGTTTTGTTCAAACACCAAACATACCAGAAAAGGAAGAAAATGGGTAAACTCATTCTCTCACTAGAAGAGATAAAAGAGTTCTATGCAAGTAAATTTTGAAGAGATACAATAAAATTATTTGGAAAGGCTCTCGGTGGTGTTGATTTTGGGAGAAAGAAGTTTTGTTCAATGAGGAATTACCTCTACCTTGGTGTGTATTTCAAGCAAGGGTTCCGCACAGGAATCTTTGCTGAATAAACCGTATAGGAGTACAACAACAGAGAACTTAACCCTATCACTAATTTAACCACTATTGAAGTTTCTGAACAAAAAACTTCTCAAACATATGGTGATGTATGCAATAATCTTAATATCAGAATCATTAGCTAATGAATTTGAAAATTATTTCAAACACTTTTGTCCAGTTACGCTTGTTGGGAAAACAAGCAACTATTTTTTCACAACTTGGAATGGACGAGCAATGAATAGTAGCAAAATAAATGCAGCTTGCAAATCTTCTATCCAGGATGCTGGGATCACAAACGCATGTGTGAAACTTATCCGTAAAAATATTGTGACAGTGGTTCATGAACATGGAAATGAAGAGGAGATAAAAAATGTTAGCATTGGTATGAAACATGATATAAATACAGCAAAACAACATTATGCTCACAGAAATAAAGTGAAAGCTGTTATGAAAGCATATCAAAACATTGAAAAAGTTTTGCAACGTGCCATTGACGCAAGCGAGGTTATTATATTCAAATAAAATATTTTTCACAATTTCTATAGTAGGTTCAAGTGAAGTGTTTATGAATAATAATGGTTCAACTTGTAGCTACATGTGAATACTTTTGAAAGTTTCGGAACTAGGAATATGGCCACTAAAATAGGTGTAAAATATTCAAACTCAAATATCTGTCGATGAAAAAATACCAAAGTGAATTCAATTTTTTAAATTTGATGCAAGGAAATTTGTTTATTTTATTTTAGTTACTACTTCAATAGTATAAGTAGCTATAGAAACTACTTAAATAGCTAATTCTGTGGGTGAAAAATAGCACTAACATTATTATATTATCATTATTTGGTGATAATATATGCCGATATATATTTGATTTAATTTATTAAATTTTCTATGCAAGTTTTGTACCATTGTATAACTTTACATTCATATGTTTTGATGTTTTTTTTCTATTCAGAGGGAAAGATGCGAAAAAGTTTTTGATACAATAAACGGTAATGAACAACCAGCAGTAGAAGTGAGTGAGACTGGGAGCTCCCAGATTGAAAGTGAAGATGTTCCACTTGAAATGGGTAAGTAGCTGAATGCATCTTATTGAAATTCTTTTACTCAATTGATAGCAAAATCATACCATTTATGCTTTTCTGAAGCTAGTTACATTACTAATTAGGATAATAAAACAGTCTTTTTCATTGAATTCAATTAACTATTTCTATGATTAAGAAATTAATTTTGTGGTATTAAAATAATGGTAAAGGGTTAATTCCGACCTTTGAGAATTGTTATTAAATGTACTTGTTGAATGAAAATGATCAATTTCTGTGATAATTATTATATAAAATGAAAGATATCTATTAGCTAACCGATAAATTTTTAGAGTTTGTGTCTATATTATCGTTCTATCAATAACAATTATGAATCCATGATTTGTTTCTATTTCTGTGTTCAGAATTCTCTTCTGAAGAGGGAGAAACACGGACTTTATTTCGGTGAGAGGCAGATGGAGTACATCCACCAGATGTTTGAAGACCAAATCAAAAGAAAAGGGAAGATCACTGGAGAGATGGTGAAAGATCAAATAAGTTGTATGAAATGCCTCAGGGAGTGTGATCCCAATAAAATATGTGCGAGACTTTGTTATGAGCGGTTGAAGTTCCAAAATTCCAGTAAGCACTTTCAGTAGATATTAAACTTAGGTACAATAAGTTTCAAGCACCAAAGCTGTTGCTAGTGAATTTTTGAATAGATAGTATTTTTTATTTCGGCTGTTTTTAATGCTATCATAAAATTAATTTACTAAATTAATTTTCGTTCACATAATTTTTTAATACAAGTTTCATTTTTCATTCTAGTTCTGAATTTGCTGTCATTCTGTATTATTAATTTTTTTTTATTTAGTTAGTTCTTTACTAATATTTTGTTATTCCTTTTTTTTAGTTCTTTCTCTTCATCTATACCTTTGTTATTTAGTTCTTTTCTTATTTCATTTATTATATTTTCCTTTCTCTTATCTGTTTATTTGATGTTATTTAGTTTTATTCTCTGTTTATTTGATGAGATATTTAGTTTGAGAACTTAAAAAAAGATTTAATAAAAAAAAATTAAAGTACTCTTTGCTATAACCAGTGAACTATTACTAGTTCCATTATTAAACAAATTTAAAAGAAAATCACAAACTAAGGCAGTAGAAAAGTTGTTTTGTGACCTCTCTGTTGCAAAAAATTTATAAAATTTTGACCAGTATATTCCATATGTTGACTTTTGGACACTGGAAGACATTGCTCTGTAAGTAGCTTCTGATAGGCCTCTACCTTTAGAGCATTCCATTTAATTGATAAAAAACACAGTTGTAGTGTTATCAGAAAATATCTTTAAAGATAAACCTCTCAATTCAGAAATAAATGATTGTATGCAAAGTAAGACAGCTTTCAGCTCTAAAAAGTTGATATGCTGTGATGATTCCTCATCAGACCAGGTGCCAGAGGTAGCTGAGCTAGAGCTTAGTGTATGAGTGTTCTGTGCTTGTTGCTTAACTTTTTCTAGCTTCTCAGAAGGCACAGAAACAGACATGTCTATAGAGTTCCAAGAAAAACCTAAATGATCTATTATTCTAGAATCTAGAGGCACATAGATTGGATTTCTGAAAATTTGGTGAGAACCCATGTGATGTTAACAGTTTAATGATAAGACTAATATCACCATTCAATTTAACAGATGAAGAATTTGAAATAAAAATATCATCTAAATAAAAGGAAATCATCATTCCTTGAGCTCAAAGAAAAATGATCACAGGTGTAAGAACTTTAGACAATATTCTAGAGGAGCTAGTAAGACCAAATGGTAAGACATTGAAATGATAGAAGTTACCTTCCCATTCGAAGGCAATATACTTCTTATGAGAAGGATGAAGTGAAATATGAAAGAATGCATCAGCCAAATCTATTGATGCCATGAAGTCATTATTTTCAATTAATTCAATTAGCTTTTCAAGATATTCCATTTTGAAAGATACTTTAGAGATTTGTGTATTCAACTTAGAAAGATCAATAATCATCCTATAATTGCCATTTGATTTTTTAACAGTGAAAACCCTTGATAATATAAGGTAAGGAGAGAATGTTACTTTTGATATGGCACCTGATGATAAGAAATTAAGGATTTGTTCATGAATGGAAGGATGTAAGAATCTATTTTGGTTTGAGTTGAATTCTTGAGTAGGAAACTAGGATTTTCTATATATAATTCTCAATATACCAATCAGAAAGATACCTACGAAGACCACCAGAAATAGTAACAGAACTATTAATAATGGGTTCCAGCTTTACAGAAGCCTCTACGGCCAGATCTTCCTCCATCTCTGTATGCGGCATGAAAGGGCTGCTGAGGATTAAATTGCTATCAGTTTCTAGAGTCTCTGAGACTTAGAATGATGTCGTTGCCTGGTGGAGTGAGAGGTTGAAGGTCTAGACGTTTGAGAAAAATTTATAGATGAACTGGAAGGGGCAGGATAAGGGTGGGAGGAAAGATCCTTTGAGGCATGAGTCACATTGTGAAATGATTGCCGATTGGATATAAAAGATTTAGGTTGGGAGCAGCAGAGTTGTCGAGGACTTTACTGAAGGATGTAGCTTGGGTCTTAATAACTTTCTCAGCAGACTCAATCTCATCTGCTCCAAACATGTGAAGGTGAGTTACGGGTTAGGATAAAAGAGGCTGTCTCATCTCATTTAGACAAATTTAGCAACGCTAGTTCGTCTATATCAAACGATGAAGATTGGACTAACAAATCATATGAATTGCAGAGGCAACAAGATTCTGGTTCGGGTCTAAAGAGTTCAGCGATTCCAAAACAGTGTGTAGAGGCATAAGTGCGCTAGTTTAAAATTTCTGGCTTTTCATAATATTCAGTACTGCGTTGCTTCAGAAATTCATCAGAGATATAAGATTGAGACTTTATTCTATTCCAAATTTTCAAATAGCATTTGGAAGTTTAGGAGGCTCAAAATGTTTACTCAAGTCACCAGAAGGAATGAAATCCTCCATAAAGCTCTCCAAATCTGCATCAAACAATCAGCAAACCAAGCAAAGGACTTTTTAGGTGCCTCTCAAGAATAGTTTGGTTTCACAGCTAAAACAGGAATGTCCAAATCCTCAGAATCAGAGAAGGTTTCCGGTTCGTTTTCAGGAAAAACGTTAACCATAGAGAGTGGACTGGCATTTGCTGAAAGTCTACCGGCTACTGCCAGATCTAGCAAGACTACAGGAAATTAAGGACACCGCCCCCCGAAGAAATATCATAATTTTATCTTATTTTTTTTTATTGTGTAAATAGTTGCTTTATAACCTTCTCATAGTGTGTGCAAAATATCAGAAGTCTCTTATAACTCTAACCCACTGGGGAGAAAGGGAAAAGTGGGCCAGGGGGTAGGGAGTCAATATGTACTCTAAAAACCATCTCTCAGCCAATTATAATTCGTAATAATTAATTATATCGCTATATCTGGTATCTAACTTACCCGTGTAGCCCGCCCACACCAATGAATGCAAAGAGAGATTGGCCAGTTGCCCCTAAACCTTCGAAGTGGATGGACGCTGCGTGTCAGATCATCAAACTTTGAAAGGAAATTCCTACTAATTTTGATATCTACAAATCTTGTAATTCAAAACATCCCACCTGTTTTTTGGTTAAAGCTAGAGCATTGCGGTTTTCTGCATTCGATTCTCCATAATGATATCTACAATATGATTGACTTCGATTTTTGATTTTCGAATTTTTTGTAGAAAATTTTTTCCGACAAAATTTTGTTTTCAAAATTTTTGGTTTACTTTTTATGAAAAAGTCGAAATTTAGAAAACCCATTCGAAAATCAAAAATCAAAGTCAATCATATTGTAGATATCAGTATGGAAAATCGAATGCAAAAAACCGCAATGCTCTAGCTTCAACCAAAAAACAGGTGGGAGGTTTTTGAAAATGGTTCGAAATCGTTTTCTATGGGTCTAATCGAAAAAATGTCAGGAACAAAAACGATAGATAATTCAATTTTATATATACATACAAGGTTTCAGATAATAATTTTTGCTCAAAATTTTTAGGGGGGTTCCCTTAAAGATTATTCACACAGAAAATGTTAAAAATGTCCCATATTCTGCAGACTGGAGATCTAGCAGAAGTTACAGGCTGGTCTGCAGGATATTCTGATATGGGATATTTTAATCTTTTTCTGTATAAAAAATTTAAAACTTTCTTCTATATTTACATGTATTTTACTGAGAAGTGAGAACAGAATCAAATTTTCAGGGTTTCTATTTGACCACTTTATCTGCTTCTGCATGCTGGACCAGAGCTACAGGTGAGACAGATCTTAATATCTGCTCAAAACTATCTTCTGACTTCTGGCTGTGCCATGGCCAATAATTGGTTTAATGGAATGTTATCATCATTGCTATCAGAAGAATTAGCATCATGTTTGTTTAAATCAAATACCATGGTATCAAGCTCAGCTGCAAGATCCTCCCTTATACTTATAGGGGTAACTTTATGTTGTGATGCTGTAAGAGTTTTGTCAATGGGCTTTGCTACAAGAATTTTCCTAAGGTTATCTTTATGCAGACACCCATGTTTTGAGGATTTCTTAAAGCCTGGTTTCTTTACCAAAGAACTACCCTTATTGGCTTTTTAATGGGGATTGCTTAGGTTAGGTAATAAAGCAAGTCCTAACTCGCCATTTTAATAGCGAGTTTGTGACGATTATTAAGAGCCCTTCAATTGCAAATTGCAAGAAATATCTATTTTCTCCTATGCTACCAAGTAAAATAGTATGTCTCATAAACTCTCCATTTGTCTCTTCAATTCCCTCCAAAATTCATCAAATTTTTCTCCAAAATGATCAAATTATCATAAATTCTCTTGAAAATAACACTGTAGGCTTTGTAGCATAGGAGAATTTGAGAAAATTAGATATTGCTCACCATTTGTAATTGAAGGGCTCAAAAATTCAAAATAACTCACAAATTCACAATTAAAATGGCAAGTTTGGACATGCTTTATTACTTGGCTATGCTACAATGTTAATTTGGGGAGAATTTATAATAATTTCATCATTTTGGAGAAAAATTTGGCTATTTTTGGAGAGAGTTGAGAAGAGATAAATGGAGAGTATATGAGCCATACTATTTTACTTGGTGCTTAGGTAAACAGTCCTAGTAGTATTTACCCAGTCTGCAGAAACTGGTAAAGTGTTCTCCAAGAAATCCTCCATTTCAGCTACTGTTCTCAGTAAAATATATGTAAATATAGGAGGAAATAAAGGATTGTTCGCAGAGAAAATGTAAAAAATGTCCCACTCCCATATTCTGCAGACTGGGTATTTACCAATTCAGCCTCATCCGAATCAGAGGAACTGTCCAGTTTGCTCTTGGCGATTTCTCTTTTGAGATTGCTATACTTCTTAATTCTTACTAAGGTTTGATATAGCAGACGAATTCTGTTTAGATTCCTGTTTAGATGTAGGATTTGGTGCACAAAATCCCACTGACTTTTTCAAAAAGCTGAAAAAGTCCACCATGAATTTCCAGTAATTTGGCTGATCCACCAACATTTTCCCAATTAATCAAACAAAAATTAATGGTAACATAGGAATAAATAGCTGAAAATTAACAGACATGGCCAGAATATTATTTTCAATGGAGAAAATTTCCACCGACAAGTCAATATGCATTTAAAAGCTGAGTGGCGCACTACAGTACGGCACTAGATCTGAAAAGTACAGCAGGTTTTGTGGATTACTCCTGCACCCAAGTTCTACTTAATTCCTATGTTCACAGGTTATTTGCTGCGCCCAAATCACAATTTCTGTAGAAAAATCCTGAGTCCATGGAGGCCTTCTTTTCAGACTGGTACGGCACACAAGATTACGGCACACCACTGTACATTCTATTAGATAGGTAATTTGAAAGAAGATTAGTGATAAATGTAGTTAATTCGACAATTGTTGTAGGCAAATTAAATAAATTACGTACCACTGTATTTAATTTCCCACTGTACGTATATAACTGAATGTTAATCAGTGAGGTGTTCTTCAAATAGTGCCATTTCATGAATTTTATCGGCTTCCTCATTATTTGCGTCATTCGTTCTCCTCTTCATTTGTGCCATTCATCCGCTTCAATTATCTCTTCCTTCAATCATCCTCCTCCTCCACATCTTCATCATAACTTCACTACTCATTCTCCTCTCTTCCTGTCCAAACAAGAACTAGCCCACAACCGTCTGCCTTTCGTCCATTCTTGGTCTCTGCAACTCCACAGCCATTCTCCTCTTATCCTCCAGCTCCTCACAATCCAACACAAAGTGAAGCAGATCTTCCACTCCTCTCCTGCATGATCAAGATAAAGATGTAGATTCATTGATACCCTTTTCAGCAGGTCATAGTATAGTAATAGTGTTAGTAATATTTATATCTGCAACAAAAAGTATCAGTATCATATTCGCAGAGTAGGGCCATACGCAACAGCACTCTAACTCGCATCGATTTGACATCCTCATCATAATAACTCCAGTAAAATACCATGTGCAGAGAAGCATGCATGCTAATGCCCCTCAACAAAGGTCCCCACACAAGTCAAGATAACTCACGTGTATCATTAGTAAAAATTTAAAATACCATTTTCAGGCTAATCATTCAGATTGAATACTACTTTATTTTCGTTCTATATAAAAAGTACAACATAGAAACAGGGTCACCGGAAGGAGTAGTACCAACACACAGTTTGACAGGATAGAACACAGGTGACACACACTATATGTTCTCTTCCACAGCACATATCCAGCTTAGGGCCAGCTAAGAGACAGGATGGGGTGTGTACTGGGAGAGGTCTGCATAAGATGCATTGAATTTGTGAAATTTATCAGGCGACTATAGAGGTTTTGAAATTTATCTCCTGAATTATCCAGCAACAATTTTTTAATTAATTCTTATGTTTACATGTAATTAGTGGAGAGAATTTTGATATATTTGGTCATTTTGGAGAGATTGAGCATGCTTTGCAGACTGGCACACAGACACATTCTCTTCCACAGCACCCAGCCAGCTAAAAGACAGGATGGGGTGCGTACTTGGAGAGGAAAAAACCACACACAAGACACATTATCTTCCACAGCACCCACCCAGCTCAGAGACAGGATGGAGTGCGTACTGGGAGAGGAAAAAACCACACAGACACATTCTCTTCCATTGCACCCACCCAGCTCAGAGACAGGATGGGGTGTGTACTGAGAATATAAATCAAGAAAAACAATAAAAATGTGAGAAGTCCTTGACCCATCTTCTCAGGGCCAAGCTTGCCTACCAATGTCAAGGTCCATGTATAATATAGTTTACAATTTTTAATAAAAAATTTAGCTTGACCCAAATTTAAATCTACCAACTCCCAATTGTACCAAAACTAAAACAAAATTAAAAACACCTAGGGTCAACAGTATCTAAAAGCCGAGCGGCTCACCACATTACGACGCACTATAATACGGCCCACCATTGTACATTCTACTAATGATTTCAACATAATTGTCTGCTATGTAGTCTGTTGTACTGCACACTCATAATTGTTTAATAAGCTGACAGAGGAATTTGGGGGGCGGCATGACCCCGAATACATCTAACTGATAAGTTAGAACTTCACTGACTTCAGACAGAAAGTTTAAAATTAGTTACCCCATAAATTATAATTATTACAGTTTTCTATGATAAATTTTATTCTTTATTCCAAATTAAACTGTGTAGTATCCAGTCTGTATATCATGCCTCTGAAACATGGTAGCGTCAGACCGGGTGGCCTTGCGCACCTCAACATTCTGGGTGAAGTTGCGCATCGGTAATTGACTGTGAATGCGTAAAAATATTTCAAATCTGACAACACCATTGGAAGAGCAGCAGCTCTTAAAACCCCTAGTCCATAAATTTCACGGAAATGGTAAGAGATTAAGTATAGATACTAAAGTGTTCAAACAAAGACCTATGTTTTTAATAGCAAAATAATTATTTTGGACTAAAGTCAAATCTCCGCAAACTTTACTGTAGTGTTGATAATTATACTCAAATTTGATTGCAATTTACGTTGAATACGCATAATTTACAGGAGATTAACGTTATTTAAGATCATTTTAGTAATAATTATAAAATATTGGGATATAACCAATAAACTAGATACGCAAGAACACCCTGGTAATATTTTAATTCACGGGTAAACTTGCGCACATTTATTAATGAAGATAAAGAGCTCTTATTCACTAATAAACCTGTGATATTCATCCCCGATACTCCAATATCTGTCAAGCGGGAGAAGCTCATGCTGCTCCTGCTCAACGGACCCAACTCTGAGATTGCGAAGGATAATGTGGTGATTGTTGTAGTGCGTCAGTGGTAAAGTAAAGTAACTAAAGTTTTTGTGTGACCAAGGTTCAGAATAGTAAACAAGCCGATCTTCTGCTATGTAACTGCCATGAATCTGCCCTGATTTGCAGCTATGCAACTGTTGTGAATCACGGCAATTGCACAGCAGACTCACGGCAATTGCACAGCAGACTCACGGCAATTGCACAGCAGACTCACGGCAATTGCCCAGCAGACTCACGGCAATTGCCCAGCAGACTCACGGCAATTGCCCAGCTGACTCACAACAATTGCACAGCAGACTCACGGCAATTGCACAGCAGACTCACGGCAATTGCCCAGCTGACTCACAACAATTGCACAGCAGACTCACGGCAAGTGCACAGCAGACTCACGGCAATTGCACAACAGACTCACGGCGATTGCACAGCAAAACTCATGGCAATTGCACAGCAGAACTCGGCAATTGCACTGCAGACTCATTGCAATTAGCAGACTCATGACAATTGCACTGCAGACTCATTGCAATTAGCAGACTCATGACAATTGCAATGCAGACTCATTGCAATTAGCAGACTCATGACAATTGCAATGCAGACTCATTGCAATTAGCAGACTCATGACAATTGCACAGCAGACTCACAGCAATTGCACTGCAGAATCAGGGCAATTGCACTGCAGACTCACGGCAATTGCACAGCAGACTCACGGCAATTGCACAGCAGACTCACGGCAATTGCACAGCAGACTCACGGCAATTGCACAGCAGACTCACGGCAATTGCACAGCAGACTAAAGGCAATTGCACAGCAGACTCACGGCAATTGCCCAGCAGAGTCACGTCAATTGCACAGCAGAATCACGGCAATTGCACAGCAGTTTGGGGGAGTTGCATAGAAGATTGGGACAGATTCACGGCAGTTGCATAGCATATCGGGTTAGATTTTCTATGCACAGTTTATACAGAAGATGAACTTGCGCATTGCGCAGTTTAAACATAGGGTGTACTTGCACCCTATATACACCCGGTAAGTGCGCAAAATTCACCCGGTTTACCCCCACAATCTTTGCGCACAGTTTTTCTATGATAACTTTTTTTCTATTACACCTAAAGAGTTGAAACTTGGTGTGCACCTATGCAGAGATGGGCGAAAAGTACATCGAAATTACTTAAGTACTAAGTAAAAGTACTCGTAAATCAAAGTACTTGAAGTAGTTGCCCAAGTACTCAAATAAGAAAGTACTTTCAAAGTACAAGTACCAAGTACTTTTTAAAGTACTTTCAAGTACCAAGTACATTTACTATATATTTTAAATATTAATAATTCATATAGTCTCCGTTTTTCATGTAAATTAGACAAAATGTTTAGTTGAATTAGATTACAGCAATTTCTTTGATCATCACAGTGACTCTTTTCTCTGATAGTACATCATCACAGTGCCTCTTTTCTCTGATAGTACATCATCACAGTGACTCTTTTCTCTGATAGTGCATCATCACAGTGACTCTTTTCTCTGATAGTACATCATCACAGTGACTCACTGTACAAGTCCACACGCTTATAATTCGTCTATGTGTTTGGCAAATATTGGTTGTGATATCTAGGTATCACAAAATAATTAAATGCAATGTTCTTAAATTTGTCAATATAAATCATAGACTCATATATGTACATGATTGTATGTCAGAATATATAAATAATCACCTTCACATAAAATTATACAATATTTTGGTTTTCGATTCTATTGTTTGACAAACAATTTGCCAATATGTTGGACCTCTTCAAACTCTAGATTTTATCCAGTTTACTACTGTGTACGGGGCTGTATATATATTTTTGGATGAGAAAAAGATTCAATTTGTAGAGATTTTAGAACTAATCTTTTAAAAAATCTTAACTGAAAGGAAAAAATGTACTTTGCAATGTACTTTTTACTTGGGAAGTAACAAGTACTTGTAAAAAGTACTTCTAAGTAATTATTCAAAGTACTTTTCAAAAACTACTTCAAGTAGTACTTGAAGTACTTACTTGTTACTTAGTACTTTAACTTGGTACTTGGGAAGTACAATCCCGCCCATCTCTGCACCTATGTCTACCTTTCATCAATCTGCACACACAAAATCATATTGCTGACTTCTCCAGTTTTTTCGTAAAATCAAAGTATGCGGAAAATGCGCAAAGTTATTATGGCAACGTCGGTACAAGTAAAATAGTATGTCTCTTAAACTTGCCATTTGTCTCTCCAGCTCTCTCCAAAATCCAGTCTGCAGAATATGGGACATTTTTGACATTTTCTGTGTGAACAATCCTTAATTTCCTCTTATATTTACATGTATTTTACTGAGAACAGAAGCCAAAATGGAGGATTTCCTGGAGAACACTTTACCAGTTCCTGCACTCTGGTCTAAAATTAGACAAATTCTCTCCAAAATGATTAAAATTATCATTAATCCTTTCCAAAATAACATTGTAGTAGCATAGGAGAAAAATAGATAAAACTCAACATTTGCAATTGAAAGGCTCAGAATAACTATCACAAACTCGCTATTAAAATGGCGATTTTGGACATGCTTTATTACTTGAACGTTGTCACGAGGTCTCTTGACCTCATGCCAATTGCTTAAAATTGTTAAATCCTTGAAAATCCTCATCCCCATATCCATTATTAATTATATTCCTTTCTCCTTCATTAGATACAAAAGAGTACTATTAAAATTATGTTGATTAACCAGAAAAAAGATTTAACAGCTTAATATTTAAGTCCAAAGAAAGTAAAGTCAAAATCCTCCCAGATCTCCTGAATGCTGCCCTCCTGATCCTCTTCTTCTGTCCCCCAGCAGTTAACAAGGTTAGTTGTTCTCTGGTAGCAATAATTTGTGATGTGTGAACTTTGTGTGTTTGAGTCATTCATTATCATTTTCATTCATTATCACGTTCATTCATTATCATTATTTAATTGTTATATGTTTTTCAGTCTGGTTACCTGTCACTTAATCTTCACAACATAAACATTCATATTCATGCATGTGTGTGAGAGATTGAATGCAAGTTGCTTGGCACATTATTGAGAGTATTTCATTGTTAATTAATTTCAAGGTCACGATTAGGTAGGTAAGATTTTCATTAGGTAGGTCAATTAGTTTTAAGTAGTTAGGGATTCAATAAGAAGCTCAATAGTGAATAGTCAGATATATTTCGGTTGTTTTATTTTCCCATCCTTTAGATAGTTGTAACAGTAAATAGATGAGCCTGATAAGCTATATGATCGTAAAGGCCATATGTTCAAAGATCCCAACATAGATCTACGGCAACGTCGGTGAATTTTTAGCTATTTATTCTCCTATGTTACCATTAATTTTTGGTAGATAAATTGGGAAAATGTTGGTGTTTATAGTGGATTTTTCAGCTTTTAATCATTGGATTCAAGTACAAAGTACTGTCAGTCATAAATTTGATAGCCTACAACAATTATCATATTCACTCCATATATCATTTACTTGCTATAACTCACTAACTGGCAACTAGGGCCTCTAACAACTGAAACATCATAGTTTCAAAACACAAGACAAAACTCAAATTAATAAGTTATAGCATTCACTGTACTTCATTTGATAGCTATGCAACATTTTAATGTAATTTCAATTCAGAATATTTTAGACTCTCAGTCAGTCAGTCACTTTATCTTTGAATGCGCCTTCTCGTCAGTTTCATCATCCCCCAGATTGCATTAGTTGTTGTCTAAGAGCCACCATTTCACCAACAGGTTATTTGAAGTGCCGTGGGGATATAAAATCTGAGCCATGAGATAAAAATCACGAGCCGTGGGATAAAAAATGAGAGCCGTGGGATAAAAAATGCGAGCCGTGGGATAAAAAATGCGAGTCATGGGATAAAAAATGCAAGTCGCGGGATAAAAAATGTGAGCTGTGGGATAAAAACTATAAGCAATGGGATATAAAGCGAGCCGTGGTGGAAGGAGCAATTACTACCTAGATTTAGTTACTTATTAAGAGACCGGGAATATTTGATCAAGTGAAAATTCACATTTGATGAGCCGCAAAGTTTTGAAACTCTATATAAATGTCTTTTATAAGACCGCAAGTTTCGAAAAAAATTCACAAAGAATGCAATCTGGATCATCCCCAACCCCAAGTAAAATAATATGTCTCATAAACTCACCATTTGTCTCTCCAGCTCTCTCCAAAATTCAACAAATTCTCTCCAAAATGATCAAATTTTCATAAATTCTCTCCAAAATAACATTGTAGCATAGGAGAAAAATGGATAAAACTCGCCATTTGCATTTGAAGGACTCAAAATAACTGTCACAAACTCGCCATTAAAATGGCGAGTTTGGACATGCTTTATTACTTGGCCCCAACCTTCTTCCACATCCCAGATTGTATTTGGTGGTAAATTCCAATGATATGTCGGCAGATATTCAATTTCTCTAAAAAAAATCCCGCAATGTCAGAGGATATTTAGTTATTAATTCCTATATTACCATTAATTTTTGGAGGTGAAACCATGAAACTGGAAAAATGTTGGAGGGCTAGACAAATTGAGGAAAAATGTTGGCATCTATTTCTCAGATTTTCGAAAATGTCAGAGGAGTTCAGTGCACCAAATACAAACTTGTCCACATCTTCATCCTTCTCTTCATAAACAAAAAGTCTCCAACAACAGTCTGTCTCTCCTCCACCTCCACCCTCGGTCTCTGCAGCTCCAAAGCCTCTCTCCTCTCATCCTCCAGCTCTCCACAATCCAACACAGAGTGCAGCAAATCCTCCACCTGTGACCTGTCCTGTCCTACCTCTCCACATATCAAAATTATCAAGCACCTCTCCTCATCCCTGTCCCTTGACTCCCTTCTCCTGAGTGTTTCCCAGGAGACACAAGCGGTTGGTTCTTGCTCAGTTGCTCTAAACAATATACTGTCTCTCGCCTCCCTCGTAGTCCTCCTCTCTCATCTCCTCCTTGTACTCCCTATACAACCAAAGCGTGCTCCTCTCATAAATCTCCTCTCTTGAGAAGGCCGCAATTAAAAATTAAAGAGCCGCAATTTAACTGCGTGACCGTATCTGAAAGTCGGAAAATTTTGAAGTAGAGAGTAGCAGACGACACACGCAACGTACACACGCGGAAGCGTCAAAAATAAGACTGACAATGCTTACCTGTCTATTCTTTTCCGTTCATTCTTACCTGTCTATTCTTTTCCGTTTATTCCTCCCTGTCTATTCTTTTTCATTCATTTTTACCTGTCAATTCTTTTCTATTCATTCTTAACTGTCTATTCCATTTCATTCATTCTTATCCGTCTATTTTTTCCGTTCATTCATACCTGTGTTATTTTCCGTTCATTCTTACCTGTCCATTTTTTTCCGTTCATTCTTATCTGTCCATTCTTATCCATTCATTCTTACCTGTCTTTTCTTTTCCGTTTATTCCTCCCTGTCTATTCTTTTTCATTCATTTTTACCTGTCAATTCTTTTCCATTCATTCTTAACTGTCTATTCCATTTCATTCATTCTTATCCGGCTATTCTTTTCCGTTCATTCTTACCTGTCTATTCTTTTCCGTTCCTTCTTACCTGTATTTTTTACGTTCCTTCCTACCTGTCTTAGGCTATCTATTATTTTCCGTTCATTCCTATATGTCCATTCTTATCCGTTCATTCTTGCATATCTATATTAATTCTTTTCCGTTCATTCTTACCTGTCAATTCTTATATATCTGTTCAATCTTACTTGTCTATTCTTATCCATTTATTTTAGCACGTCTCTTCTTATCCGTTCCTTCTTACCTGTCTATTTTTTCCGTTAAAACATATCACTTCATTTATTCCCATTTAATTTGTAGGCTCTACAACAATTGATATTCCCCCAAACCTACATCATTACATGTAATGAAGAAAATAATGGTCATAAAATTAGTTCGATTTTATAAATTTTCTTCTGGAGATATATTTTCAACATACGATATATATTTGAATTCAATAATTTATTGAAACAGTTAAATAAATATCTTCAATTTGCTGTCTATCCCATTACTTGAGCGCTTTAATTTAGATTTTTTATTTAGTTAAGTGCTGCAAGTGGTATTCAAAAATGAATCTAAAAGATACAGAGGTATCTATTTGGTTACTTTTTCCGACATCAAAAGTGAAGAGCACTTGGTATCGATTAGATGACACTATAGCAGTGCCTCCATTTTTGACATAGCTGGCACTGGTCCTATGTCCAGAAAACCCGATTCAGTGTCTTAAATGAAATGTCCAGAGGTGCACAATGGTGTTTAATTTCGGAGAACAAGTCAGGCAAGTCATAAGAGTCTCTCCCTTGAAGCCCAGGGCTGCGGGGAAAGTAGTTGGAGCCCTTGATGCATGCAATGGAGCGTATTCATGCATGAAAATCATCATAAGTCGACGAGATACGGAAAAGTAGACGGGGGAAGTGTAGGTTGGGGAAGCGAAGGTGGGGAAAGTGTTGGTGGGGAAGTATAGGTTTGGGTTATGAAGATGGGAAAACCGGAAAAGTGTTCGTGAGGAAGTGTATGTTGGGGAAGTGTAGGTTGGGGAAGTGAAGGCGGGAAAAGTGTTGGTGGGGAAATGTAGATGGGGGAAGTGTAGATTGAGGATGTGAAGATGGGAAAACCGAAAAAGTGTTTATGGGGAAGTGTATAGGTTGGGGAAGTGAAGATGGGAAAAGTGAAGATGGAGGAAGTGAAGATGAAGATAGTGTAGGTGGGTGAATTGTTGGTTGGGGAAGAGTAGGTTGGGGGAACTATAGGGGGATGAAGTGTAGGTAAACTCTGGGGCCAAGATATATGACTTAGTTAAGTTTGTTTATGTAAAAGGTTGTATGGTGATAATATTCAATGGATGAAAAGAACTAGCTGTAGCTTCTTGAATTATTTATTAAATTGAACTTACACTCCATAATTAAACTGTTTGACTGACTGTCATGTTTATTTTTGACGAGAGCCAGCTAGCCTTGTATGAATAAATGAAATCATTTTGGATTAAACTATAACATGTGGATGAATAAATTGTATTATATTGTATGGTAAATTATTTATTATTATACGAATAAATTATATTACATTGGATGAATAACTCATATTATTTTGGATAAATAATAATATATGATTTTTGTTTCAATTACATTATTATTTCCAAAGCTGCAAGTAGCGTTAAAAAAGGATAAACATGAAAAAAAAGACAATCCATAACCCAAATTTCAACAGTTTGGGGCCCAAGGGACGCCACTCATCTTTTCGTCCATTCACGAAAGACAGTTTCATGGGCAGATGGATTTCCTATACTCATAAATTCATGAAGCAGTTGTGAAATTTCCGATACACTCTGGAAGGATGCATAAATTTTCATAATAGAAATTTAAAAACCCATTTTCTCAACCTCTTACATAAAATTGTTAAATAAATTTTAAATAATATTTCACGCTTAGCAGAAATACACATACAGGCAGGCCCCGCTTTAATAAAATTGGTACTTAATTATTTCGAGACATGTCTCAAAATGAGTACCGATTGCAGACATCAAAAACGGAGAGAAATTTTTGTGATTATTTCACAGTAACTAAAGACCATCAATAATATAATTTGAATGAGGTTATTAGAAGCAATATGGGTTCAGAAATTCAACAGGTCCCATTTTAGGGTAAGTTCCGTGTTATCGCACGGTTCCATATCTCTATATAATAATCTTTATTCTAATTGGTATTTATGATACCAATTAGAATAGAAGATACAAAATAATTATTATATTTTATTTCATCACGTGTTCGAAAATGTAGAACCAACCAACAACTTGGAACTTATATAGTACCCTACTACCAAAAATATTTCACAGACCTTAAAATTGCTGTTGGTTCAATTTAACACAATAATTATAAAAATCTAAGTATCTATACTATCTATTAATTACTCACCTATACCTACTGAGTGAGTTAGGCTATGGGTGAATTTTAATTTTTTTTAAATAAATTCACTATTTTAAACTTTCATCACAGTCACAAACACTGTTTATTAGGGAAACGGACTATTCCCCGCCGGACTTTTTCCCGCCTATTTTTTTTTAATTTAAACCTTGGAAGACAATTTAATATTAAGATTTTTTAATTAGTTTTTTTGAAAAAAAATAGTTATGACCAATAAATCTATTGCCGTGAAATTGTAAATCAAAGTCTGCCGTGGCAACTAGCCAATTTTTTGGATTTCTTTTAACTTTGTTGCATGGAAATTGGTCACTAACCAACTCCTTGAACCGAACCTGTTTTGTAGTTACTCTTCCGATAATTAGTTTTCATTGGAGACTCTTCGAAAAAAATGTACAACTTTATATCAAAATCGTCCTCAAATCTGATTACTTGAAAAGTCTTGATTTAAGGATTTCTACACTCTAACTTATGTATTTTTATAATAATGATTAATAAATTGTAAGTTCTTTAAGGAATAAATATTAAATAAGCATGATAGAAAAAAAGACACAATAAAAATAAGTCAATATTAAGTGTAATAAATAAATATATAGTAGGATTATTAATTCTGTAATCTATTATACTAATTGTCAAATTAATAAATTACAACTAAATATATACTTCCGAAAAAGTATATATTTGAACTAGAAGTAAATAGATCAACATTTTTAATAATAACTAGCAAAGAAAATAAAAAATTTGCGATATGTATAACTTTAGAGCAGAAATAAACTGAATTAATTGTAGCTTTTTAGACTAAATTGCTACATTTTGCAATCCATTAGAATTGCCATAATGTTTTTAACTTTGTATCATATCTCAATTCTATGCAAATTTACGAAGGTACAGTCTTAAAATATAAACGATCAATATCGACACATACGGAAATCAAAGCTAAAAATAAGACTGCATAACTGTGAAAGTCTGTTAATAAAATGCGTTTTCAATTGATAAATGGTTTGTTTTATCAAAATTATAATTGAATAGCTCAAAATACTATTATTTTATTCGGCGGGGAAAAGTCCGGGGGGAATAGTCCAGGCGGGAAATAGTCCTGGCAGGAGAAGTCCTGGCGGAGACAAGTCCGGCGGGGAAAAGTCCAGAGGGGAATGATCCGGCGGGGAAAAGTCCTAGTGCCGTTTACTAATAGGCTTATATAGTACTCTAACAATTTTTCTTTCATTATAATTCATAGAAAATGAGAAGTGACAATTATAGATTTCTTGATACTTTACTTCGCTTTAATTACCCTTTGATGATTAAAATGAGTCGTGATTTGGTAATTAAAGCGGGGCCTGCCTGTAATTAGCTGATATTTATTATAGTTATTTCTCCTTTAATAATTTTAAAGTTGAAGCCTTGGCTAACATTAGATTTGAATCAATTCCTAACATCAGATACCTACAATAAGGAAACTGAAAACTGTTCAAGTTGAATAATTTATTTTGCATGACAAATTACAAAGTACAGCTTATATAAAGTAATATTTGAGAGTAGTGAGGGAAATAGTTAAAAAAAGTAATATGATAAAGTAAAAAATGGAATATTGAAACTATAGATAGACTATATTGTTCACATATCAAGTAATGAATAATTGAAGATGGATCTTTTGAAAATAGAAGTTAGGATTCAACCAAATTTTATAATTATTAACGTAAACTTAAAAATGGACAGTGATATCATGAAATTAAATTGAAATAAGCTCAAAAGAAGGAATGGACACAGTATTAAGGGTAATGAATAACTACAAAAGAATATAAGACTAAAGCAGTTTAAAAAGACAATATAAACAATTACATCATTAGTACATAATTCTAGATAAGCCGGTTTACATTATAAGTCAGCACCTAGGTATTACCCTAGGGATTCACCACAAAGGCTAGAATTTAACTATGAAACGCTGTTTTTGCACTGAAATTGAAAAACGGACAGTGTTCGTTCGAATGACCATGTTTATATTGTCAGTTAAAACCTAGGGAATACCCGTGGCGTTCACTGAACATTCGACACTGTCACTAGATGACAGTGTTTAAACGGTACCACAGTACGCAGTGTGGTGAATAGTGGCTGTGCCTCTCGGTCAAGTGATGAGCCAGTGGCTAACATGTTAACTCATCTTGGGAGGACGCTTTGGATGCAACTAATTTTGGGTTCACGAGACTGCTGTATATAATTATACATCTGATCGAAGAAAATCTTACAAAAAATGGGCCACTCTCCGAAAGTGTGGTTATCCGAACGAACACTGTCCGTTTCTAAGTTACAGTGCGTAAACAATGTAAACACGGCTTAAGAAGTGTTTTCATTATCAGGTAGCACCTAGGGATTCACCACAAACGGTAGAATTTCACCATGAAACGCTGTTTTCAAACTGAAATAGAGAAACGGAAAAATTTCGTTCTAATCACCACGCTGTCGGAGAGTTGCACTTTCTTCAGTGCGCTGTTATGCCCAGTACACAGTAGTCACAAAAAATGACAAGATACGAACATCAGCCACATGGTTGGGCATTAAAAATTGTGCGATGTGTACACAGTAGGCATGAAGAGATACTGCACTTATAACTGAGAATGTCGTTGAAATTTCAAATATGAGAGATATGAAACTTTTCATTTCTTTGAGTAAATAGTAGAACAAAAGGTAGTAATAGAGAATAATAAATACGTAAGTATATAGGTACCTAATATGAGGGATCCTGCCTTGTTTTCATTAAACTGATTCAGCTAAACAATAATATATTTATTTTTTACCTCTTTATTTGATTATTTAAATTAATTAATAATAGATTTAAATATTTTTGTGAGCTTTCTTCCCCCTGTTTTTATTATAAAAGACCGTTTTTATTAGCCACAGACAAGGAAAATCGCGGTGAAACCCAATGAGATGTAAGATTGCTTCTGAAAGTTGCAGCATCAGACTCAAAAGAATGCCAACTCTCAATACTCTCTTGGACACATAAAGTTGCTCGAGTTGACACTAAATCAGTTAGTTTTTAGTGTGTGTTGCGGGATCATTCACTTTTTAGTGCCTAGTATGTACGGGTCATTAGCAATAGGAAGAGGAGAGTGTGCAATGCTCGCAGTCAACTAGCGGCATGACTGCCATGTCCCTTTCTCTTCCTTTTCAAGAGCGAATCATTTGATACACACCTTCTTCTCTTCTCTAGCTTGAAGTTGTGCCTCTTCGCACAGCTAGAACCACACTGAGAGACACAGCCACTATTTATTCATAATTCACCACACTGACGTACTATAGTACCGTTAGAACACTGTCGTAGTAACAATGTCAAATGCTCAGTGAACACCACGGGTATTCCCTAGGTTGTAACTGACGATATAAACACGGCTATTGACTCTAAGGTACTTGAAATAAAATCTGATCTTTCATTATTTGTTAGTTAAATTTACTGGCATTGAATCTTGAAGAGATGATTGTCAATTTTACTGATGATTTCCTGTTCCTTAGCTACAATTTATTCTTTGAGCTATAGACTCTTCAAGGGAAAGTTCTATGTTTGTTGCTAGCTGGTTATTAGCATGTATATTAAACTTCTGCTTCTAATTTTTAATATTTTCTTGTGGAGGTTTGTAGAGTTATTATTATTAATGAGGAAATCCCCACTCGCAATTGTGAGGGCAGGTGAACACTAAGACCGCGGGTGAAACTGAATCCTCACTGAACCGATCTGGAGGCTAGTTGTAGAAATCTTCCAGCAACTCAAAGATGCGAAAAACTGAGAGTCCTGATAATTCTGTGGAGGTCTGTTGAAAATCCATCCGGAGTAGAATCTCTAGCGCTAGGATAAGAAGGGCATTCTTCAACAATTTGAGTTCTTGTCTCTGGGCCAAGACCACATTATTGGTATGTAGTTAAGAGATACTGTCTGATATGTGATGTCTCTGCTTGGTAGGTATTCATCTGGTGCGTTAGTTTCCATTTTGATGGCAATCGAAATGATATAAAATTAGAAAATCCTTATCAGATGTTGAATTTGAATGTTTTTTCACCAGTGTGAATTCTTTGATGTACATTGAGATTGTATGACGTAGAGAATGCCTTGTCACAATAATTGCACTTGAATGTTTTCTCACGGGTGTGAATTTTTTGATGATTATTAGAAGCTTTTCCCACCAGTGTGAATTCTTTCATGTGTATTAAGAGAAGATGACTGAGAGAATGCCTTATCACAGTAACTGCATTTGAATGGTTTTTCACCCGTGTGAATTCGTTCATGGCAATTGAGATAAGATGACTGGGAGAATACCTTATCACAGTAACTGCATTTGAATGGTTTTTCACCAATGTGAATTCTTTGATGACAATTGAGATAAGATGACTGAGAGAATGCCTTATCACAATAACTGCATTTGAATGGCTTCTCACCAGTGTGGACTGATTGATGTCTATTGAGATCAAATGACCGAGAGAATGTTTTATCACAGTATTTACATTTGAATGGTTTTTCACCAGTGTGAAATGTTTGATGTTTTTTGAGCGAACTTGACTGAGAAAATGTTTTACCACAGTAACTACATTTAAATGGTTTATTACCAGTGTGAACTCTTTGATGTGTATTGAGATAAAATAACTGAGAGAATGTCTTATCACAGAAACTGCATTTGATTAGCTTTCCACCTTTGTGATGGTTAACTTCTTTCTCAGGACAATTGAAATACCCCAATTCTTCATTAGTAGTTGCTCCACATTTCTCTAAATTTATTAAATCTTCATTACTCACCTTTCTTATGTGTATCAGATTCATTTCATAATCAGGCTTAATTGTGTTATCATAATCAATATCTTCATACTTGATAGTTAAATTTTCTTCAGAAAATTCATTCTTAATATCATTACAGTTTGTATTGTGTGGAAAAAGTTCATCTTGGTCCACTCCCTGCAATAGAGGGTCATGATCAACACCTTGACACGAGAGATCCGAAACATTTGGCTTGATATCTTCCTCTTCTACCAAGTAGATCACATTGGATTGGTCAGCAATAACTCCCTCTCCTTCTGCTATTGGAGGAACCTCACCTGCAGACTCCATCTGAAACAATTACTTTATTAAAGACTTGACCTACTGAAAAATAATAGTTACAACAGACTTTGAAAGAGCAGTCAGATATGAAACTTTCTTTAAGGGGGGTCAACCCACTTATGAAAAAAACTATTTTATTTTTGACCCGATAATTCTGAAATTTGTGAGGGATATGTAACTTCGCAAAAAAAACACATTTTATTCATGTAACTTTTTCGATTTTGGCTTTAGTTTTCGAAAAAAATGTAGTTTTTCAATTTTTCATTTTTCTTATGGCATTTTTGTTTTTGAACCGATCGTTCTGAAATTTCTACAGTATATGTAACTTTGCAGAATAAACACATTTTATTCGTGTAACTTTTCGAATTTGGCTTCAGGTTTCGAAAAAAGCAGTTTTTAATTTTTTTTTTAATTTCAAAAGACGAGAAGTGTATGAGTGTATATGCTAGAATGAAACCGAAGACAGTTTTGGAATCCTTAGAGCATTTTGAACAAATGCATGAGGGTTTTTTCAAATTTCTTCCTCGTTCTCTTTTAATCGCAGTTCAAAATCGAAAATTTTGGATTTTTTCGAAAAAATTGGTTAGTCATCAAGAAATGCATATAAAAGAAAAAACAGATGAAAATTCGAAAAACCCCTGTATAGATTTATTTAAAGTGTTCCAAGAATTCTGGAACTGTCTTTTTTTTCATTCTAGCATATACACTCATACACTTCTCGTCTTTTGAAATTTGTAAAAAAAAAGCCAAAATCTAAAAAGTTACACGAATAAAGTGTGTTTCTTTTGCAAAGTTACATATACTGTAGAAATTTTAGAACGATCGGTTCAAAAATAAAATGGTTAAAAAAAATCATGAATTTTTACCCTCACCCGACACCCCCTTTTTGACCCTCCTGGGGGGTGGTTCAAGTGGTCGTACCTTCACCTGAAGACTCATTTTCAGCATTAAAAAGAAATTTGATAATTTGCACCAAAATCGATGGGTTGGTTTGCCCCCTTAACAACAAAGTGAACCACCGTTCTTTAGTGGCAACTGGCAATATTCCTATAGCTAATCCAGAGGTGGCATTGCGGCACTGAGTACTCTTTCTGGCACTCAAATGGTACCAGTGCCAACCTCACCTATTTATAAATTAGTTAAAAGTTACCACTATTAAATTGAAAGAAAATTAAACTTCATTACATGAAAATTATTTAACTTACCAATAACAATTTTAAATGTTTAATTATTATATTCAGGTTTTGTATACGTGATTGCTTTTGCCTGTTAATATATTTGCATTTTGCCTGTTTATAGCATTTTATAATAATTTTATCATGCTTATTTGCTATGTTATGCAGTGACAATGAGGAAATTAAACATTACAGGCATCCCCCGCTTTAATTAATGAAAAAAAATTGAGCATAAGTTCTATACAAGGTAAAAAGCCTATTAATAAACAGTGTTTATGACAGTGATTCCGTTCTAAGTGAATTTATTAAAAGTTTTAAAATCTAACCATAGCTTTTAACTCGCACTCAGTATAGGTGAGTAATTAATATACATACTTAGACTTCCATAATTATTGTGTTACATTGAACAAACAGCAATTTTATGCACTGTGAAACATTTTTGGAAGAAGGATACTAAGTTCCAAGTTATTGGTATGTTCTACATTTTCGGATACATTTGAAAAAATATAATAATTAATATCAAACTTATATTCCAATTGAAATAAAAGTCAAATAGCTAATGATTATTATATAGAGATTTTTACGTGTTTGAAAATATGGAACTGTGCAATAACACGGAACTTACCCTAAAATGGGTCATGTTGAATTTCTGAACAAATTGCTTCTAATAACCTCATCTGGATTATAATTCTGATGTTTTTGATAGCTAGTTACCATGAAATAATCACAAGAAATTGTTTCAGTTTTCTATGATTTCGAACGGTACTTATATTGAGGCATGACTTGAAATGAGTGGCTGTCACTTTTATTAAAGTGAGTTTTACTTAAAGCAAGGATTGCCTGTACTGTGTAATTATTAATTGTTGAGCACTTGTTTAATAGAGTGTGTTTCGACCTTATGGCCGTCAGAATAGAAAAAAATAGCATGTGTCAGATATTCTATTTCAAACGCAATACTTTACTTACTAAGAGCACCAAATTATTCTTCTTCATTAGTAAAGAATCACCTGCATAAATAGCAGTCCTTTACTCATGCTGATTTAATTTAATATCTCAATTTTTGTAGAAAAGCTTTTCTACAATATGAAAATATTTGTTAATTTTGTCTAAATGCATGAGAGTGAAATTTGTTTTGATGAAGCTACTTATCTGATTGATTTTACTTTCCCTCCTATGGTGCAATCTTTTCTAATATGTTATTAGAAAAAACTAAAAAAAAAATAACTAAGTGCATCATTAAATTTCATTTTCTATGGAAGAACTAAACAAGAAAATATTTCGTTTCATACCACAGAAATATGTGGAGTTCAAAAAGAAATTTCTGCCCACCCCTGAGCTAATCCATGACTACTACCACTAAGGAAAGAAATCAAAGATATTAAAAACTAATATAGCACTACAATCAAGGAAGAAGAACTAAAACTAAAATACTTAATATAATATTAATTGACTGATATATTATCCAAGACTTCATGAAGGAGTATAATTCTATCAACAATCAGGACAAGTCAATTATATTAATATGATGAATGGTAAATAATACAAATGATGGCTATGTATTTTCTACATTTAAATTAGCCACTATTTCATGATTTTATATTTTCATCTTTTCAACCCTATCAAGTCTTTTCTCTATATCTTCTATTTGATTTTTCATTCAAATATTCAAAATTGGTTAGGAGGTTACTTTAGGGGAATTGAAGTAGTTGGTATACAAAACCGGTTGATTTATATACATGAAGAGAATAGTGGAAAGTGAAAGTAGGCTAAATGCACTGGGCGATTAGTCCGCTACTACAGATAGGAAAAGAAAAAGATCCACCAAACTAAACAAAATTATGAAAAAGGCCTACCTTGATGTAGCCTCAGGACAATGTATTGGAATTGGCAGTAACAATTTTGAACCCTTGTCTTCAGCCTCCAAAGAATTAAAATTGAATAATTAGCTAGCTAATTCTAAAAAAATAGAATCTGAATAATACGCTAGGTAATTCTAAAAAATTAGAATCTGAATAATACGCTGGGTAATTCTAAAAAAATAGAATCTGAATTATACGCTAGGTAATTCTAAAAAATTAGAATCTAAATAATACGCTAGGTAATTCTAAAAAAATAGAATCTGAATAATTAGCTGGGTAATTCTAAAAAAATAGTATCTGAATAATTAGCTGGGTAATTCTAAAAAAATAGTATCTGAATAATTAGCTAGGTAATTCTAAAAAATGGAATTTGAATAATTACTTTATTTTTCATGAACATTTGTATGTGCAAATTGATAATTAAAAGTAACCTCTTATATTATAGAGTCATAGGAAATCACAATGGCATTTGATTGTAAGATTCTCTCTTCTTGAAGGTACAAAATAAAAAATTGATGAAGATTTCTTAATGGTAAAATGGAGACAAAACCCTATGTCATGGAGTTAAAGTTTATTAATGGTACTACTCTCAAAGCTACAGGAAAAAAGGAGTTCAAAATAATATTGTACTACTAAAGCTAAGAATGGTATTCCAACAATTATGTAAAATTTTAAATAGGGTCAACTTGGTTACTAGGGAGATCCACCTCCCACTCCACAAACTTTGATATTGCATGAAAACTAATTAAAATAGAAACTTCAAACTTATAGCTACTATTCAAAGATATAACTTTGATGATGATGTATACAAAATTTCAACCTTTTATCTCTTATAGTAAAATTTAACCAATTGTCTCCGAGAATAAAAATGCTTAGAATTTTAATAAAACTCGTTGAATATTTTTATTGTTAGAGTGTATATAATTTAACCCTTTTAAATTAATAGCTGATATTCCTAATATTCAAATAGTTTATACTTGTAATCTAAATCCAGTCTCCGAAATGAATACTCCTCCATTATGTGTAAAGTACTTCTTTGAGGGAACTACTAAATGAAAAATAAAAGTTGAAAGAAATTTAAAGATAATAGTTTTTAATAAGAAGAATAACCGCACTCTCTTACATTATGTTGGGCAACATCAGTTCTCAAATTAATTCTTAAATTTATACATGAACAATTTGAAAAATTAGTAGGCTTTTTTAAATGCTAATCATTTATACTGCAGTATATTAAAGTAAATGGAGTTCATTAATTAACGTTTTGAATAGAGGAAGCATCCAACCGTTATATGGTTTACGGTGGAGCTTATAAGCCAATTGTATTAGGTAGGAGGAGGCTTGTAAATTCTGAAGTTTGGGTTTGCAGAGTAGTGCATCATCACTTTGCTCAGCCCTTGTTGTTTAGCATCCTGCATCGCCTTGTAAGGGACCGCAGAGCTTCCAGGGCGTAAATGGTGTGATGATGAAATCTCAATGGTGATGAATCTATGATGAAGTAAGGTGATGAATCGATGATGAAGTCGCTATGGTGATGAATCGATGATGAAGTCTCAATGGCAGAGTTTGAAATATAGAGAGCATTAGATTAGCAAAGGGTTAAGTGTACCCAATTTTTGCCAGATGAGTGAAGGTTTACAAATTCCTAATGAGAGTGTGGCATAAATTTTCTTCATGTGTTTAGTCTTTGGAGAGTTCACATCTGCTTGTGACCACTCTACCATTCTATATTATTAATTGTTGTTTATTGTATGAAATGTATATACTTATATTACCTTATGTTACAGGCTGCATTAGTGTAGTAGTTGTCTTGTTCCATCATTATTGAATTAAAATACTAAAGAAAGAAATGATTTCAGTGAATTAAAAACCTAGTACTATTATCGATTGAACCTGGGAAACTATAAAGGAAAATTTGAAGTGCTACAATATGGTACCACTAGGAAGATGCCGGTACAAATTACTATTAAATAGGTTTTTTTGTTCATTTATGATAAAAAGAACTATTATTCTCATTGAAATATCCGAATAAAACAACTAAAATCTAAATTCTTTTTCATAAAAAGAAAATATCAGAAATGAATTAATAGTAAAAAATACGGACAATGGTATTCAGTAAAGCATTGAATTCAATTCAAAATTTAGAAGATCATGACACAGTACAGAGAAGATATAGTATCCCAGAGCTATAGGGGGGATATTACGCGTGTCCCGGTAGGCTGTGACGTCACATGTCAACAATGGTGCGTACGTTTGTACGTACAGTACAAACACAAAAGATGGCTGCAACACACCCAACTTTTGTTAAATAACGTTTTCGGTGATATTTTTTTTTTCGATTCCACATTACCGCATGCTATTATCCAATCTTCATAGTTATAAGGACGAAAATTAAAAAATGACTGTTGATGAAATTGCTACTGGTCTTTTTACACCCAACGTAGTAACAAATTTTTAGTCTTGAAGAAGACGATTTATTCAAGATAATTAGATCATTAGTCAGATCAGTCGCGTTGACCGCCATCTTAATTCTCTATTACACGTGACCCACAGCAATTCTGTTTACTATGACGTGACCTCTTGCTTACATACATGACGTCACAACCTACCCAGAAGAAATTTGAATAATACATGTAACTGGGGTACTATACTATTCTGTTTACTATGATCATGATTTCTACCAGTAGCTATGGTATTTCTTTTGCACTCTGTGCCAGCACACATGCATCAATTAACCAATTGAAAATAGGCCACACCCTCCTTCTACCTATGATAATAATTCTGTATGCATTCATATTCTAATCTATGCAATCAATGAATATGTTATTGACAGGAAAAAAGTGAAGAATACATTTATTTTTAAAATGTTGAACGAGAGTTCAAAGTTCTCGTGTATTTTTCCGTTGGATCCAAAGTAACGACATCAATATGCTACAAGATCTACCTCTCCTCATTGAATTGGAAATATCTTTGTTGAAAGGGCATCTAGATTCATAACAATATAATTATATATATATAACTACATATAATAAGAATAATTTCAATGAAGTGGATTATATATATATGTTCACCATCAATATTGCAACAATGTTTATGTATCATGCCAATTTCTTTTCAAAGAGTATTTAGTCATTTGATCTGCTACAGTTATATAGCTTTACTGACTAAAAGTTTGAACATTGTGGAGTTTTTAACAAATATCACCACAAGAATTCCCATAAGTGTAATCACAAACATCTGTAGATACTATAAATGTGTCCTTGTCCCTAATTACAGACATTGAACCAAATTTTTTTGTATGGTTAGTAGCGATAGTCTATTAGCGGTGTACCATAAGGCACCACCTTTAAGGACATTTAAAGTAAGATTAAGGCCGGGGCTTCAAAATTTCGTTCAAAATAAGGCCGGTGTATTAGGCAGAGTTGAGATCCAGGCACATTTGAGATATTGGCACATAAGAGGCGAAGAGTTGATTGTGGGTGTGGCGTTATTGCTGCAGTATCAAGTGTGCCACGGTAGTGATAACGTATGAGTAGCTCTTAATTATGTGTGTATGATAAAATCCGTGCAATAAATTATTTACACATTGTCACAATATAATGAAGGTTTCAAATTTTGACAGTGGATATATCTTTGTACCCTGCTAATGACTAATCTTTTAAAAGTTACTATCCGAATAGAAACGGAACATGTTAAACCTAATTCCAAAATAATGCTTAGGGTACTTTATTTAATTCTAATCCACTGTTTAAAGGTCCCCTCCACTCTATTTTTATTTTTCTGTTAATTAAAATTAAGGTTACTGATTATAAAATTGCAAACCATTTCTAATTTGGTTCTATATTTCTATTATTATTTGTGATTTTACTTCTACCCTCTGAATTTTAAGCAAAGAAAAAGAAATAGTGCTTTGTCATACAAATTCAAAACAAAGGATTACAAAACTGATGTATCACCAATATACATCAGTTGGCTACCAATACAGTTACCTAAATACCTTTATCCAGAAATACCTAAAATTGTACCTAATAACCATAGTAAAGTGTTAATTTATTTCACAAAAGAAATAGAATATTTTCAATAGTCTGCCATGGAAAGGAAAGTTCTTCATTCATCACTAGTAGTGTAAACTCTATAGTGTATCAGTTGAAGCTTACTATATAGGAGTTCTACTGTATGAATAAATCTCTGAAACCACAATCAATTCTGCCTCGAATACATGATCAATGATCAACATCAACAGGAACATAGAGCTACTCAGTGGCACACTTGATACAGCAGTAATGACGCCACGCCCACAATCAACTCTCCGCCTCTCATATGCCAATATCTCAAATGCGCCTGGATCTCAACTCTGCCTAATACACCGGGGCTTCAAAACATCATTCATAATGATTAGGGTTGTGACAATATTCTTTTGGCTTAAAGAATTATTCTTTATGCTTTTTAGCAATAAAGCATATTTTTTGAAATAAAGAATATTCTCAAAATATGCTTTTAGTTAATCAAATAGTCCAAGTGACTGCAAATGAAATGCAAATTTTTATTGTTTGAATGAATGATTCAAGAAATTTTAAGTAAAAGACTAGGTGTGGAAATTATCTTACTGAATCATTGGAACCTGTAAGGCGATAAATAATAGTAAAAATTTTAATAAGGAGTACACAATAGGAGTTGTTGCCATTTTGTGTTACGCTTTACCTATTGTAAACGGTTACTATTCATTGGTGCGACATTCCATTAGTCCTACACTTTTGCAGTTTATTTCTGATTGAACATCAAAGTATATGTATATCGTGGGGCGTGCCCCCCCCCCCCCGAACCCCACTGCCAGGTCCTTAAAAAATCATGAAGTGTGCAGTACAACAACCTAGCGAACACAAACTACATTAAATCGAATGAGGGAATGCATCATACACATTACCTAATATTAGAAATAAAGTAAAATAAGAGAGGAATATATAATTAAAAAAAAAAATAAAGGTAAATATTGTTATATTTAAATTGGTATAACTATAATGTATATTATTTAAATTTTTTTATTTTAATCAATAAATAAAACGAGAAATAACACAGAAAGATGAGTTATTGTGTGTCGGACTAATGACATGTCCCCATTGTAAACAGAGCTAAGACGTTTCGTTACTATAGGACGATTCGGTACCAGATTTTTTGTTCCCAGACGAACCTTATTTTTAAATTCTAAATGAGTTAAGACTACAATGAGAAGGCAGACTACCCTGCCTTCTATATAAACATACCATCAATGAAAACTCTTCATTACAATTAGCCTTTTTTCAAAGAAATTAGAACATATAAAGCTAACCTGAACGCATATCATTGAGCATATAAAGCTAACCTGAACGCATAAAAAACATATTTTGAGCATAAAAGGCATATTTTAAGCATAAAAAGAATATTTTAAGGCATAAAAAGCATATATATAAAGCATAAAGGCATATTTAACAAGCTTAAAGCATAAAGCATAAAAGCATATTTCAAAAAGAATATTGTCACAACCCTAATAATGATGATTGGAAGGAGCTATATAACCTGAAAAATCATAATATTTCATAGGTTAAATTGAAAATCTGAAAGCAGAATCCATTATAGTTCTTTATTATGGTAATTAATAAACACAAAGAGAATTTTCAGATTCGGCAAATAGTTGCCTTCAACGACAGTCCAACATATGCTATTGCTAAATTCCTTTCTAATATTTTAATGCCTTTAAATATAGCAGAACAAAAATTGAAAAATAGTTATGAAATCAAAGATGTCTTACAAAACTTCACGGTTCCAGACAACCACATTTTGATATCTTTTGATGCTTAAATCGTTATTTACGAGTATCCCTATAGATTTTGCTTTAGTTGCAGTTGAAGAAGCAATAGAAGAAAATTATGCTGCGCTTTCAACCTCTCTAACAAAAGAAGACATAAAGGTCCTCTCCAGGCTCTGGGAAAAAATGAGTTTATAAAATAATATTATAGAACTAAGGTCTACGATCATTATTCTGCAAACCGCATACAATTCGGTTCAGTATATATTATAAAATTTGTTTTTAAAGTTTTTTAATACTTTGTGAGCAACAATTGAGCGAATCACTAATCTGATGCTCAAGAAGTAGATTGTACACTCTTTGTTATGATTACAAATTTGAATTTTATAAACAAACCATGCGTTTACGGCTTTTATTTAAATTATTTTAGATATTAATTGTTTTCTAAAGTATATAAACGTTTCTATTATAAGTTCATTCAATTTTATACCTTTATACGAATATTAAATGGATTTATTAAACCTAATACCTAGTTGACAATCAAAACAAATGGTGTATATTCTTTTTCTTCAGACTGAAAATTTCTTAAATTAGTAAGTCGGAAATAAAATAGGTTTTGTAGAGTTTTGATTATAAAAATCTTTAAAAGCATATAAAATTAAAAATATGATACCAAATTCGATGCGGTTTGCAGCAAAATGATAAGAAACATTAGCCTCGTCGAATAAAGCGATAAAAATATTTGCTTGGAGGGACCTTTAATCGAATTAACTAAAATCTGCTTAGAAACTACAGTATTCCAATTTAACAAACAACTATACAAGCAAATCACTGGTACTCCAATGGGATCACCCATATCAGTTGTTATAGCTGAAATTGTCATGCAAAAGATAGAAAAGATAATTTTAGAGAATCCCCCGCTAGATATTAAATTATGGAGAAGATATGTAGATGATATAATCGCCATAATTCCAAGCAATAGCCAAGAAACATTATTAACCTATTTAAATTCAATTAACTCCAACATACAATTTACCTTTGTAACTGAAGAAGACCAAAAACTCCCCTATCTTGATATTCAAATAATTAGAAATTCGGATGGCTCATTAAAATTCAATATCTACAGAAAACCAAGTTATACTGGAAATTTATTAGACTACAATAGCTCATCTCATCTCTCCCACAAACGTAGCACAGTCAAATCCCTTTTGGATAGAGCCTACAAAATTTGCAGTCCTGATTATCTACAAAATGAAATATCAATAATCAGAAAACAACTAATAAATAATAATTATCCTAGAAAATTTATTCAGCAAGAAATCAACAAACGTCATCTTCAATCTCTAACTAGTGCAACCCAAATTCAAACTCCAGATACTAATAATAGAAAATATATCTCTACTCCATATGTGCCAGGAACTAATGAAAGGATTCAGAGGATATTAAGACAATACAATATATTTCTAGGCAACAAATCTTCGAATACTATAAAGAATTTACTCATGAAACCAAAGGACAGAGTAAAGGAAAATGTAATGTAATATACAAGCTAGACTGCAACGATTGCAGTGCAGAATACATAGGAGAAACTGGAAGAAATTTATGCAATAGGATGGACGAACATAGAAGAGACGTGAGAGTGGGCAGAGAAAATAGTCAAGTTTATCATCATTCAAGATCGTCAGGCCTTTTATTTGGATTTGAGACACCTTCAGTACTCCACCAAAGTTCAAATGTCTGGCATCGCAGACGACTTGAATCTTTTTACACTATCAACCACCCTAACTCCATCAATAGAGCTTATGATGTAACACCGGCTTTGATTCCTATAGTTAACCGCTGTAAATGATGATTATTAGACTTCACTTGTTATATAATCATATATAAATACATTTGTATAATAATATAATAGGTAGAGTTTTTCTATTTTTGTTTACAGAGGTTGAGTGTAGGAATTAGAAATGGTGTAATATCATGAATTAAATTGAGGATGGTTGTAAATGTGAAAAGATTCTGATCATTTACTTCACTGTTTGTGTCACTTCTTTTTTCATCTTTCCTCTCTTTATTTTAACATTTTAATGCATGTTTTAGGAGTTTTTACTTTAATTTCTATTGATTTCATATTTAGCATATAATTTTTTCAATTTTTATTTAATTCTAGAATTGGTAATTTATATTAAAAGTTAATAGATTTTTGTAATATAGTAGGTCGGTATCATATTTACTTCAGGTGATCATATTAGGCTTTGGTTTTTATTATTAATTTATGTACTTCTCCTGATGATTAATTGGATATCAATTTGAAAGTTTGAGTATAATAAAAAATTCTGTCAACGCTGAGTCAGTGGCCAAAATTATATAGCGTCTTGCGGGACGCTAAAATCCTTATTTTTGGGTCACGTGACTGGCAATCTAGTGTCAGTTTAATGGAGAAATGATATAACTGAAGCAAAATTTAATGGAAAAATGATACAACTGAAACAAAAATAAGGTTTTACACAGTCTTCCTTAGCGTCCTGCAATCGCTGCAACACTTCCTCTCTCTAGAGTAGTTTATCATAACTCTATGCACTGAGTCTACTAATCCTTTCAAAAATAATAAACAGTTTATGTGCTTTCATGCTCTTGAATTGTCTTATACATGATTTTTAGAGGGTTGGTGCTAAGATGTCACATACACAGAATTTTTTCATTGTTCTTACTATATTTCAATTCTACTTAATGCTATCAAACCTAAATGGCAGCAAAAACAATTTTAAAATAGAAATTTCCGAGAATTGTACATCTTATTGTATAATAAAATCTTTAAAATAAATGACAAACTGACTTAATTATACAGAGTGGAGCAAAAAAATGAAACCCACTTTGAAATTAGTTTATTTTACAAACTCTTACAGTTAGAATCTTTTGAGAATCACAGCTTTAATTTTATAGTTTTTCTGCATTTATCATGAAAACCTGTCAAACTTACGACTATAAAATTAAACATCCTGCAGCGAATTAAAAAAATATAAATAAAAAGGGCTAGCGTGAGGACGAAAAGCACAAAAAAAAACTTCAGAATAGGTATAATTTATTAACGTATGATATTACTAAAATCTTAAAAATGTATTTTTCATTCAATTAATGCTTTGTTTATAGACTTTTTCATTCATGGAAATACTTCTACATCACCAATCACGATGTCTTCTCCAAAACGAGCTTTTCTTAGCAGAAACCATCTTGAAAAATTCAGACTGCGGTAAATCAGTTCTAAGAGTTTGTGCCTTGTATGCTTCTTAAAAGGATGATACTTCACATCGTGTTTAACAATTCATGCTTGAAATGTGTCTTTAGTAGTGTCTAATTCATTTCTTCTGATTGATATGTTTGGATTCTCAATAAATTCTTATGAATAAGATTAATGTTTTCAATTCTTTTCTCCTGTGACCTAAGCACTTTTTGTTAAAAATAAAGTAGTTTCTTCAGTTTTGAACATATTAATATAAGTGAATTTGGTTTTATAGTTGGTGAAAATTTTTTCCGAAAGCTATGTTCAAAATGAGGTTGAACCCTTTCAGGTACGCGGTATAACTTCTACCCATTTTTTTATAGTTTAATAACGTTACTTTAGAGTTTAGACTATAAACACAAAAAAAACATTTCCTAATTCAGATTTTTTATACGATGAACAGAATAGTGGTTAGTCAGACTAACCACCACAACTTAATTGCAGAATTCAGACTATTTGCTATGCATTTTTCGGAGTTTTTATGATTGCATTACGTTACTTCAGTTGTAAATAAACTATAAACAGAAAATTGTAACATTTGCCGACTCAGTTTTTTTATATGAGGTGGTTAGTCAGACTAACCACCATGACAACTTCACTTCCATGTCTGAAGCATTATTCCACTCTCCCTCTCTGACACTCTGTGTTCATGTGAAGGGTGAATGCTAATTATGCACTTTATTTGTACCTGAGGTTTTAGAGCCCAATTTACTCTATTTAGGTATAATTACGTTAATAATATAAGGATTTAATAAAATGAGGATTTGTGAGGATATATAATGATAACTTAGAGCATTAGAAAAGTACAATATGTATATGTTAATGTGGGATGCGTAGTAGGGTAAACCGAAGCCTGTGAAAGAATATTAATTCAGTATGGCTTCATTACAATAATTACTTATAACTTAATTAAACATAGCAAAAGAATAATATATAAATTATATGCCATTCATATAACTCACCTCAATAAAGAGGAAACACAAAACTAAGAATAAACGAAGAACACTTGAGGAAAACAGTGACACAACTGTACACAATGAAAGACTGGAGAGAATGCCCAAGCTGTGAGGTTTATCACTCACGGCTTGTCACTCAGTTCCAAAATGAACATAACTATTTATCTAATTTAAACTAAAGAAATAATTAATATGAACATGAATGAGAGAAATAATGTTATACATTGATGTAGCTATTTAATACTAATATTATTGCAAGGTAAGATATTAAGGTCCCCTCCAAGCAAATATTTGTATTGCTTTATTTAACGAGGCTAATGTTCCTTATCATTTTGCTGCAAACCGCATCAAATTTGGCTGCGTATTTTTAATTTTATATGCTTTTTAAGATTTTTAAAATCAAAACTCTACCAAACCTATTTTACTTCCGACTTACTAATTTAAGAAATTTTCAGCCTGAAGAAAAAGAATGTACACCATTTGTTTTGATTGTCAACTAGGCATTAGGTTTAATAAAACCATTTAATATTCGTGTAAAGGTATAAAATTGAATGAACTTATAATAGAAACGTTTATATACTTTAGGAAACAATTAATATCTAAAATAATTTAAAAAAAAAGGCCGAAAACGCTTGGTTTGTTTATAAAATTCAAATTTGTAATCAAAACAAAGAGTGTACAATCTTCTTCTTGAGCATCAGATTAGTGATTCGCTCAATTGTTGCTCACAGAGTATTAAAAAACTTTGAAAACAAATTATAAAATATATAATGAACCAAATTGTATGTAGTTTGCGGAATAATGATCGTAGACCTTAGTTCTATAATATTATGTAATAAACTCATTTTTTTCCCGGAGCCTGGAGAGGACCTTTAAATAAAAGAAATAAACAAAACATTTAAATGAATCGAACACAAATTGGAAATAAACTAAACATTATGGTAACACGAGAAGTTTCTATAATATTCTATGATGAAGCGTCAATCCTTTGTTGCAAAGCCAAAATTATATAAACTAAATTTAATAATGAATACCTACATGACTTCCCCGGCCAGTGCGGCGCATATTTCCATATTAAGACTAAAAGTAATGAAATTCAGGATTCTTACTGAATCGTACGGTTCTTCCTGAACGAGTAAGTTTAGGAATGGAAGGGTCTGAAGGTGGAGGAATTGTTTCAAGAGTGCTTTCAGGCTCAGTTGAAACATTAGTGGGTTGGGAAAGAGAAGATTCAAGTGGGGGAAGAGAAGGATCAGGTTGAGTTTGAGTTGGAAGTATCGCGGGTTTTAGGCGGTCGATTGAAACTGAAGTTTCACCTTGAGGCAATTTCAAAATGAAAAATTTGGGATTTCTTCTAATGACTTCAAAGGGACCTGAGTAAGGAGCTTCTAAACTTAGTCTGACACGGTCCACTCTTAACCATACTTTAGAGGCGTTATTTAAACCTGGTGGTATGTAAGAGGTAGACTGAGTTGATCTGTGATCTGTTCCAGTAGAGAAATCGTAGAAATTAATAGACTGCATTTCAGTTATGAAAGATTGGATAGTAGTATTAGAAGTGCTAATTTGATTTTCAGGAGAAATTAGAGGATGAGGAATAAACATATATGCTCCTGTGACTGCTGTGAATGGAGAATAATTAAGAGAATTTGGGGACATACGAATGCTTAATAGAACGATAGGTAAAGAATAGTACCAGTTTTCTTTTCTGGCCATTATAGATGTTTTCAAAGTCCGATGAAACCTTTCGATGATTCCATTAGCTCGAAGATTGTAACTAGTAGTTCTGATGTGATTGAATCCTATTAAAGAAGATAGTTCGCGGAATAATTCACTCTCGAATTGAGATCCTCTGTCAGTTATTACTTCCAAAGCGAGAGATCCATCCTGCCATGAAAGCAATTGATACAGAAGATGCAGATGTATCAGTTAAGAGTATCGCTTCACTCCAGCGAGTGGCGCGATCAATACAAGTGAGAAGATAGCGGAAAGGTAAAGGATTGGGACAGGAGGGTAGGGATGCAGGAGGAAGAGGTCCTACAATGTCAATATGAATAGTTTGAAATCTGTCTGAAAGAGCAGATATAGGTTCAATAAGTGATTTAGTATGCTTCCAGACTTTAGCTTGCTGGCATGATTGACATAAATTTACATAAGATTTGATATCAGTGTCCATGTTTGGCCAATGATATCGTTGCTTCACAAGTTTAGAAGTTGTTTTGAAGCCTGGATGGGATAAGTCATGTAAAAATTTAATTATATTATGGACGAGGAGTAGGTGTTGATGTATCACATAATAATTTTATATTAGGATAACAAGAAAATTCAGTTAACTTATGAACATAATCATTGATTTCATTATCGTTAATTTGAGCATTAGCTAGTCCTGTCAAGTCAAATGTGTCTGCTTTGGTTGCACATATTGGTCTCGATAGGCTATCTGCGACAATGTTGTCTTATCCACGTATATATTGGACATCTGAAATGTATTCTGAAATTAAAGATAATTGCCTTTGTCGGCGATCTGATTTAGCAATTGACTTAGAATAGAAAGCAGACACAATCGGCTTATGATCTACAAATAGGGTTACATTGTGTCCGTCAATTAAAGACTTAAAATTAAGAACAGAAAGGTATACAGCTAATAATTCTCTATCGTAAGTTGAATAAATCTTTTGAGCTTGAGACAATTTCTTTGAATAGAAACCGATTGGATGAGGTTCATTATCAATTAACTGATAAAGAGCAGCTCCAATCGCATAATTACTACTATCAGTTACTAGATGATAATTAGGTGCGTCAGGTGAGGGATATTTTAACGTTGGACTCATAGCGAGAGCTTGCTTTAAATTATTAAAGGACTCCACCGCTTCATCTGGCCAAGTTAATTTAGTGCTTTTAGGATTTAATCTTAATAATTCAGTTACATGGTATGCTGTATCAGCGAATTTGGGTATCATAGTGCGAAAGAAATTCATCATTCACATGAATCGTCGTAATTCTGTTGATGTTTGAGGCAAAGGATACTCTTTAATAGCACTCACTCGGTCAGATGGAGGACGGATTCCTTCAGCGCTCACTTCATAACCAAGGAATGTAAGAGATGATTTGAAAAATTGACATTTATGAGGAGTAATTCTAAGATTATTTTCAGATAGAATTTGAAACACTTTAAGGAGATCAGAGGAATGTTGTTCTTCATTTATGCTAGAAATAATTAAGTCATCAATATAAATTGATACATTTGGTATGTTAGCAAATATTGAATCCATGTGACGTTGAAAGGTTGCGCCTGCGTTTTTGAGACCATAAAGCATGTATTTATACTCAAATAGCCCAAAGGGTGTCGTTATCGCTGTTTTATGTACATCTTCAGGTGCGACAGATATTTGAAGGTATGCTTTTTGTAAGTCGATTTTACTGAATACAGTCTTGTCGTGCAAGGACATGGTGATAGATCGCATATTAGTAGGGGGATATTTATCAGGCACTGTAATAGAGTTAAGTTGACGATAGTCTCCGCACGGTCTGATCTCATCAGGGTTTTCCTTGGGTACAACGTGTAACGGGGACGACCAAGGTGAGTTTGACCGCTGGATTCGTCCAGATTCTAGTAAGATTTGAAATTCATCTTTAACTTGTTTAAGCTTGCTTCCAGACAAAGGTCTGGTTTTGACGCTAATTGGAGGATGGCCTTTAGTTTCAATTCTATGATGAACCTTCGATTCGGTTATGGCTTTATCGGTCATTTACAAATCATTTCAAGTGCACGAGAATCTATGTTAAAAAGCGGTCTAGTTGAATTACTGAATTTGTTGTTGAATCAATTAATTTACTGTTTTTAGGATCAACTATAAGACCTTTGGAACATAAAAAGTCTAACCCTAATATTGGTTGAATGACATCAGCTACAACGAATGTGAACTTGTATGTGCGTCTTGCACGTTTTATTCCAAGTTCTGCATTCATTTCACCATAGCATTTAATTGAGTTGCCGGATGCATTAGTTAGAGCTACACTAGTTGGATGCAAAAATGAACATAACTATTTATCTAATTTAGACTAAAGAAATAATTAATATGAACATGAATGAGAGAAATAATGTTATACATTGATGTAGCTATTTAATACTAATATTATTGCAAGGTAAGATATTAAATAAAAGAAATAAACAAAACATTTAAATGAATCGAACATAAATTGGAAATAAAGTAAACATTATTGTAACACGAGAAGTTTCTATAATATTCTATGATGAAGCGTCAATCCTTTGTTGCAAAGCCAAAATTATATAAACTAAATTTAATAATGAATACCTACATACCCTAATGCATCATTCTATTAGGTGGTTAGATCTATAGCGAACTGTGAGCTATAGCTCATTGTTTAGATGGTTAGTCTAACTAACCATGATGACGGAAAGGGTTAAAGCTTTCAGTGTTTAAATAACTGGTCACAACAAAAACTCTGTTCTTTTGAAAGCTGCATTTGAAGGGTTTCGAATAGGAAATACAGATTTAACAGCAAACTGATTTTATTAAAGATATCAATTTTATATCAAACATCAATTCTCAAATGATAATTAATTTTAAATTGTCTTTTACTTGTTACAAAAAATAATATAATTTAATGTTTTTACATCCATAAGAAATGAATTATACCTATTGTGATTTATTTCGTATATTTCATACTCGCGCAAGCCATTTTATTTATCTTTTTTCAATTCGCTGCAGGATGTTTAATTTATGTCTTAACAGTAACAAAATTATCAAGATAGATACAGAAAAAGTGATGATGATGATGTTTTAGAAAATTTCTACCTTTACTTGTTTGTAAAATGAAATAATTTTAAAATCGGTTTCCTTTTTTTGCGTCACCCTGTAGCTATATGTGATGTCTCTGCTTGGTAGGTTTTCATTTGATGCGCGGAGTTTCAATTTTGATTTCAGCAGTGTGAAAACATTGATGGCTTTTGAAGTTATATGAATTGGGAAATGCCTAGCACTTCAATGATTTCACTTGCACTTGAATAGGTTTTCGCCAGTGTGAATTCCTTGGTGTATATCGAGAGCAGATGACCGAAGGAATGCCTTATCACAATAACTGCATTTGAAAGGTTTCTCGCCTGAGTGAACTTTTTCATGTCTAGTAAGAGAAGTTGACAGAGAAAATGCCTTATCGCAATAACTGCATTTGAATGGCTTCTCACCAGTGTGAACTTTTTGATGTCTATTGAGAACAGATGACTTGGAGAATGCCTTATCACAACAGTTGCATTTGAATGGCTTATCACCAGTGTGAACTCTGCGATGGCTATTGAGATCAGATGACGGAGAGAATGCTTTATCACAATAATTGCATTTGAATGGTTTCTCACCAGTGTGAATTGTTTGATGTCTATTGAGATTAGATGAATTAGAGAATGCCTTTTCACAATAATTGCATTTCAATAAATTTTCAAGTTTTTGATGTGTTAATTCCTTCATATTTTTCCAAATATGTTAAATCTTTATTACTCCTTCTCCCTATGTGTATAAGATTCATCTCAGAATTAGGCTCAATTCTGACCTCATAATCAATATTTTCATGTTTGATAGTTAATTCTTCTTCAGAAAATTCATTCTTAATATCATTATAGTACGTATTATCAGAGAAAAGTTCATTTTGGTCCACTCCCTGCACTAGAGAGTCATGATCAACACCTTGACACGAGAGATCCGAAACATCTGGCTTGATATCTTCCTCTTCCACCAAGTAGATCACATTGGATTGGTCAGCAATAACTCCCTCTCCTTCTGCTATTGCAGGAACCTCACCTGCAGACTCCATATGATACGATTACTTTATTTAAGACTTGAACCATTGTTTAAAAATATTTACAGCTTTAAAAGAGCAGCCAGAGATAAATATTTCTTCACAATTACATTAACTTCTTATCATTATATTTATATTTATCATAATATACGAACAGTGAAAGAGTTGTCCCGATTCTTCTTATTTCATGTAAGAGACTATTGTTTTACTAAGTAAATAAATTTAGTAGCAATGTTCAGATGAAAGCTACCTGTCAATAATGAAAGTGAAACAAGAGATGGAAAGCAATTACCACTGCACTCATGGAAGAGTTTTTTTTAATGTTAAATCTAAGACTTCATCAAGGAGTATAATCTTCTCAACAATCAGGACAAATCAATCATATCAATATTTTGAATGTCAGTAATGGGAAGATATTTGTAATATGATTGAATGCCATATGATTTATACATTAGGTACCTTCAATTACTGTTTTACGATTTTATATTATCCAACACTATGGAAGTTTTTGATACGGATCGTGTAAGAAAGTTAGTATGGTCAAAAATCTTCAAGAAACAGTAAACAAGTAATTAGAAACTAAACTTTTATTTTTTATCCTTGAAGTGGTTAATGAAGATTAAGAGGGTCATTATCTCTATTTTACAAATTATAGATTCATATACAGTTGTAATATAATAAATTGAATGTCGGCACTCTAGGCTTAAGTTTAAGAGCTTATACGAGTCAATTCGGAAATTAATGGTATCTAATATGTATTACCACTCTTGTTTTTGTTAGACAATCATTTCTGCATTTAGGTCAGTGTTGAGATATCCAAGTTATTGTGTCTTGTGGGGTGAAAGAGAGCGTAGGTGTTTGTATCATGTGTTTGGTGTGGGGTGTGGAAGTGGTATTAAATGGTCTGATGTTTTCTGTAGTTATGTGTTGCTTGTCTGCGTTAACCCGCACATGAAGGGTGGTCTTATTATGGCAAATGAGCAACGCTAAAGTTGAGCAACCGTGTACGGGTTAAAGATTTTATTGGCGAGGTGTTTGTTGGCAACAGCAATGGAAGAGAATGTATGAATATTGTAGTTGTATAAAATGTTTTCCACATATGCTGTAGTCATTACAGTTTTCTTTATTACAGTTTGTAAATACATGTCTGTTTCTGTTTTACAAGTATGTTACTTATTGTGTGTGAGTGATAAGTATTTGCAGATGGTCTGAACTGAGTTCTTGAGTATGGACCAAGTGAAGGGTGATATGAATATGATGTTGGGTAATATGGGGGTTTGCAAAAGTTTATCGTGTGTTGAATGGATTGCGTGAGGATGTGTGTAGATATTTCATGATTATGTAATTGTTTAGTTGTGTTATTATGGTGTGGGATATAATCCCCCAGGATACATGAATTATTAACAGTATTGATGTAGTGTAGTTGTGATTGCTATCATGGGGGTGAGGAGACTGTTGGGGTATGTAATGTAGTGTATAGTATGCGTGTTGACTGTATTTAGAGTCTGTGGCCGTAAGTTAAACCTAGCACGTGTTTTGGCAATGATGATTTTAAAGGGGATGGATTTATGTATTAGTTTGATGAGGCGCGAAGATCCATCTCATGCTGGCCGATCAAGTCTAAGTGTTGTATATTCAGGAAAATTTGGTGTTAATCTTGCAGATGCTAGTTTAATTTCCTGAATTGTGGCTATTTCATGTGGTGTTCGTTTAGTAATGATTTGAGTTAGGAGGAGAGGCTTTGTGGAACTGCGGATTGGGGGCCCTGAAGGAAGGAGGGGTTTGTAGGGTGGTGCGAATGATGACAGCTTTAAACCGCCACCCTTGTGGTATAGGTCTATGTTGTTGGAGAGCAATGTATATGTAATGTTCCCAGTTATTGTAACCGGCCATGAATCCGCCCGTGACTGGACAATTGCCACCGCGGACAATTGCCACCCGCGGACAATTGCCACCCGCGGACAATTGCCACCCCCGTACAATTGCCACCCAAATATTTATTATCAGGCCTCCCAACTTTAAAAATGGTGATAAAATATGTATATTATTTTTGTACGATTAATTATTAATTGTTTATATGTTGTTTTTTATACGAATTATTTCCATTATTTAATTGATCATATCCGTAGTAAATTAAAAATATCTTCCTTTATCAATACTATCATTAATTAGCAAATATCCATATTCTAGGATATCTATGAGTTGGGTGTGCAGACGTTTCGCCGACAGACATTTCGTCGACAGGACTTTTCGTCGACAAATTTTGGTAAATGGGATATTAACAAACTCTAACGTTACGAAACATAATCATTAACAGAATAACGATCAAATACCAAATGGAATGATGGTCATTATGAAAACTATTAAATATATTGAAATCGTTTTTCTACTTTAATATTAAACCTAAACTACTCAATGATAACAAATTATTTTAATGTAATTCAATAATTTTGGGTCGAGTTACGTTTGTGATATTTAAAACAATTTCCTCTCAATAATTTATGTTCCATAATAATAAAATTTATATCGTTGGATTTGTCATTGACAAGCCATTATCAGTAGGTAAATGCCCACTGTTCGACTACTGCGAGTGTTCGGCAAAGGGGCAATCCTAGATTGAATTGCACGATTTTATAAAAATCATACTCGCCGTTGAATGTTTATCGATATTTCAGTTTTTTTTACACCAAAAAATGATTCTTAAGAAACAAGTAGTTCGCTTAAAATAGAAAATGAAACGGCATCCCATTTTCATATTTTGATCATGTAACAAACAAATATTAAAAATCCTCTCCGAGAAAAATATGAGTTCATTATATAATATTGTAGAACAAATGAATCATTATCAATATTCTCAAAGTACTCGAAAAGATACCTTTACCCGAGCCAACATGGCAAGATTCGCGAGGCAGTTGTGACACGTGGCTACTTATAGACAAAGAATTAAATTTAAAAATGCTCTTTGTGTTTTATTTAGTCCTTTAGTTTTCAATGATTTCATTATTTGGTACGATATAATTTGTTTTGCATATACAATTTTTCAAATTACTTTAAAATAATTCTGTATTATCGAGTAGTTCTGGTTTAGTATACCTATTAAAGTAGCAATATAACATATAAATATATTTCCCCTACTATTATTCTATTTTGTAATTTGATCGTTTGATACATTGACTGTTGAAGTACATGTTTTGTAACATTAGAAATTGTTAATATCCCGTTTACGAAAATTTGTTGACGAAAAGTCCTGTCGACGAAACGTCTGTCAACCATGAGTTGATTTGCTCATTGGCATATAAGCAGTCATCCCGTACAGACCTATGTGATAAGTTATTACAGTTTAAATTGGATTAAATTGAAGATGCGTGGTGTTTAAGAAAATCTATCAGTGTAAATCCTGAAAATGTTATAGACGAAAGGAATTAAACAGATTTGAATCGTTCTAAAGAAGTGGTACAAAGTATTCGATAAAATAAGATTTAAAATATATGAGATTTAAAAAGCACATTCAGAAACCGAATAATAATATTTTATTTTATCTTATAATGTACATATGTAATTAATAATTAATCTTACAACAATAATATACGAATTTAATCACCATTTTTAAAGTTAAGAGGCTTGACATTAATTATTTGGGTGGCAATTGTCCGGGGGTGGTAATTATTCGCGGGTGGCAATTGTCCTAGCACCGAATCCGCCATACCACTTGTAAGTCGGGTCCATGGACAGCCACAGTTGGGATACATGTAGGGGAGGTTTGTTTCAATTTCACCGGAAGTAAGAGGAGGACAGAGGGAAGATAAGCCGGTTATTCAGCTAATCCATATTATTCCTCTAATATCATATAGCTAACTGTAAATATTTAAAATTAATATGTATATAGCCAGCATTAAATTTTTGGTAGAAACCAATGTTTTTACTCAAACAAATATATTCATGCAAGTGATATGTACAATCGTTGGACAGATATTAGCATAACTAATAGTTTTCATGATTAACAACAATTATAAACATTATGAACTATAATACTAAGCAACATATTGGAAAGCAAGAGTTTATACATTGAATATACCAATTAGGTATTATAAAATTGTGTAAAAATTATAATTTTTTCAAATGTATTTATGAGAGTAAGCTAAGCATTGGTAGGAAGGTAGTAACAATGATCAACAAAGAGAGAGTTTAAACTTTAAAGGTCCCCTCCAAGCAAATATTTTTATTGCTTTATTCAACGAGGCTAATGTTTCTTATCATTTTGCTGCAAACCGCATCGAATTTGGTAGCGTATTTTTAATTTTATATGCTTTGAAAGATTTTTATAATCAAAACTCTACAAAACCTATTTTACTTCCGACTTACTAATTTAAGAAATTTTCAGCCTGAAGAAAAAGAATGTACACCATTTGTTTTGATTGTCAACTAGGTATTAGGTTTAATAAATAAATGAACTTATAATAGAAACGTTTATATATTTTAGGAAACAATTAATATCTAAAATAAATTAAATAAAGGCCAAAAACGCATTGTTTGTTCATAAAATTCAAATTTGTAATCAAAACAAAGAGTGTACAATCTTCTTCTTGAGCATCAGATTAGTGATTCGCTCAATTGTTGCTCACAAAGTATTAGAAAACTTTAAAAACAAATAATAAAATATATACTGAACCGAATTGTATGCGGTTTGCAGAATAATGATCGTAGACCTTAGTTCTATAATATTATGTAATAAACTCCTTTTTTTCACGGAGCCTGGAGAGGACCTTTAAAGGGTCATTTAATGTTACTAAGGGTTATAGAATTGTTTCATTTCAGTAACTTGTGTAATATTTGTTTCTAAATATATCTTTAGACAAATTTAGGTTTCGGCTAACTCATATTCAGAGAATGAGGTTCGTCAAATTAGTTTTCGGTAAATTTAATTTTGGCAATTACGCCATTTACCACAATCTGGAAGGATCCATAAATTTTCATAATATAAATTTAAAAACCGTACATTATTTCATGTTTAGCACAAATTCATAATTTATTTATATTTATTTTTCTTTTATTCCTATTAGATTTTTTATATGCTGCCATATAATCATAGTTATTTCTCCTTTTATAGTTTTAAAGTTGAAGCCTTGCCTAACATTTGATTTGAATCAATTCCTTACATCAGATACCTACAATAAGGAAACTGAAAACTGTTCAAGTTGAATAATTTACTTTTCATTGCAAATTACAATGTATAGTTTATATAAAGTAATATTTGAGTGTAGTAGTGTGGGACACAATTTAAAAAAAAACGATATAACAGCTAGAGTAAAAAATGGAATAATTGAAACAATAGATTAGATTGTTTACATATCAAGTAAAGAATACACGTAAGATGGATCTTTTGAAAATAGAAGTTACGATTCAATCAAATTATAGGATTTTTGACGTAAACTCAAACTTATTACTTTGTTGCATTTTTATCATTGAGCATCCCGCTATATTAAGCAATATCACTCTGGAGGTATACAAATTGATGCGCTCTATTATTAATTAAAAGCAGAGCAGCTAAAAGGTAACATTTATGATTTCAAAATGATAATTGATTTCACAATTCTATTCTAGATAGGTATGTGATAGTAATTACACGTTTGACATCAAAAGATACCTCTCCAGTTTCACTCAGTAAACAAGATGAGGATTTAGGTGTGATTGGAAGCATCGTCAACTTGAAAATCAACGGTAAATTAACTCAAAATTTAATTGGAAATAAACGAAAAAAGAACAACAAGGAATGGACCTAGTATTAAGTGTTATGAATAAATCACTCACTACCAAAGAATATAAAACTAAGTCAGTTTATGAAAATTATAAACTGGACGCAATAAACAATTAAAGCGTTAGAACATAATGCAAATACACAAATAGTACTCAAAATTTATAATCAGAGAATAGGAATCTACAGTTTGAATGGAATTAAATCAAATTTGTACTTAATAGTAAAACAATATGATAAAATTTGGTTATTGGCACTAGTTTTGAATAAGTAATAGTAATGCACTAATTGGTATTTGTTGTTAGTTACAAAAGATTATAATTTGTGTGCATTTGAATTCATAATGCTTTAGAATAAACATATCCTATAGCTACTATATTACAAAATCGGAGGCCAAAAATTTCAGTCTCAGAAGTATAAAGGACCGTTATGTAGTTTTCTGTATCCACTAGTTTGTTTTACTGCACACTTCATGATTGCTTAATGACCTTGTAGGAGAGGGGGGAGTCATAAATTTTATTTATAACCGAGACCAAATTTTCTGCTCAAATCTCATGTTAAATATATGTCAAAACTTGCCAAATTTACTAACGTTATACATCATTTTATAACCTTTAATGATGCTATCCGCTTTTAATAAATAAACTACACATTTTAGTACTTATAATTAAACTTATATCTTTGCTCTTCAATAACACTATTATAAACAGAGACCTAATTTTCCTAGAACCTAAAAAATCGTATATATCAATTTCTCTTGTATTTTGAAGTACTCTGTTGAAGTCATTGGAGTTTCAATCAGCATCAACTTCTTTGTGTCGTTCGAGTCTTCCATTTTCTTCAGAGGGTAGATCATGTCTTGTGTCTGAGAGTGATGGACACTCTGCCATTGTATGTTTCACCGAGAGTGACGTGATTCAGTCTTTGCAGTAGGTCTGCTCACATGCGGTGTTGGTGGGGCAACTTTGTTTGGCCTACTTACTCCTAGTCTGTTTAACATTATGGAATATTTTCTGTTAAAGGTTCTCTCCACTCTAAATTAAAAAAATTCTGGTATTGCTTCAAATTTGTAGAGCTAAGGTTATATAACATATCGCAGTAAACAGAATTTAAATCGATCAAGTATTCTGTTCACAATTAATTATATAAGAAATATTCACATTTCGATTTTTCTCATTCTGAGATTCATAATTTCATTATAAGAAAAAGCCCCCGTATGGATGTTCGTTCGTATATACATAGAACATACGTCTATTCAAATCACAGATCTGCGTTCAAGTAGAAATTGTATTCTCAATATCAGAAAATGTTATGATATATGAAAACGATTACTACGAAATACTTAATTAGGTACTTGAATTCTTTATATGGATCCATTGTCTTAGAATTACGGTATTACGATAAATAATAAAGTTAATCTTAGAATATCTACAGTATTGCTCAATATTAGTCAGTCTGTCTCTCATATTACTCTAGTAACTCTACAGAGAGAAAATTGGAAAATCCTCTAATTTATTCCTTTTTGTTAATCCAAGTAGCCCTTTAATATCCTTAATTACCTAATTGGTTTGAATTTCCATAATTTGAAGTTAATGTACGAATATTATAATAGGAGTGCTGTGGTATCACGCTGAAATGGAAATTCAACCAAATTAATCAAAAACATTCATTAAGTAGGCAGGTGTCTTTGTCAAGCATTTATAGTTCGTTACAATGCAACTCGATTAACATAAAGAACATCTTGAGTGACATACGGTACAGGTAGCCATGAATGATATTGATATATATCAATCAACTTTGTAATTGACTTACTGTTTTGATCTTGTCGGATCGTGTTAGCCTATCGAACAGGGGGGCTTTTTCTTTGTTTGAAATTCAGAGGGATAGTAGAAAGAACGGAAAAAATCTTAAATTACATATTTTAATAAAACTATAGAACCAAATTTGAAATGGTTAACAGTTTTATTATTAGTAAGCTTAGTTCTAATGCATAGAGAAATAAAAAAATTAGAGTGGAGGGGACCTTTAACAATTTACTTATTGGCATCTTTTTTAGATTCTAATTAAGAAGAGGAGCATATCCTAAACAGTATCACATTACTGAGTTAAAGCTACAAGATATTAGTTTCTAACATTTAAATTCTTTTTCGATTGTAAACACAGTTTTATCCCCAAAAATACAATCCTGAGGACTAAACCATTTATGCATTATAAAGATAAATACACTTCTGAATGATCTATTTTTCTGAAGTTTAATAGAGATATTTTCTTTAAACGATCGGTTAAACACATGTGTAGTGTGTACATGGCCTATGATAGAACACATGTGTAGTGTGTACATGGCCTATGATAGAAAACATGTGTAGTGTGTACATGGCCTATGATAGAACTCATGTGTAGTGTGTACATGGCCTATGATAGAACACATGTGTAGTGTGTACATGGCCTATGATAGAACACATGTGTAGTGTGTACTGTGTATGCTTAAATCAGTTACGCACTTTAATATATAAAATTCACCTTTTTATAGTTTAATTACTTTAATATGCTTTCTTTGTCAAAATATTACGAGAATATAATAATTTTTTTAGTTTTCTTACACATTATTTTCGAGAATCACAAATATATATTAATCCCAGCTGCAATATTAGGGGGAATTTTGTACTCCATCACACATACACTATTTGATTAGTTGAAGGGCCCCACCACTTTAATTTTTTTGATTTCTCTATTCATAAGAACTATCGTTACTGGTTATAAATCCAAGCAAAGAAAAAATCTGATAGGCTAACTAGATAAAACAAATTTTAACAATAACTGAGCTGATTCCAAAATAATGGAACCATATATTGAGTAATCCTTACTAATAGTTTTCAAATATCATAATATTTTTCTGATCAACAGCACTGTTAATTTTAATACACTTTGTATTTGAATAGGTATGTAGCTAGCTACCTTTATACGAGAGAAAGTATTCTTTCTTCTTCTTCTAATGAATCTTAGAAGGAGTGAGAGTTGAATGTGAATATTTCATATATAGCTAATTAATGGAAAAAATGTTTAAAAATAGACACAATTTTTCTATTTCTAACTATCACTATAATACTAAACATGCAACTGATCCTCTACTAGATCATCATAGATTGACTCTTACTCAACAGTGTTAGCTATTCCTCCTCCAAATTGTGGCACACTTTACCTTTGGAGTTAAAATCCTTTACAATATTAAATAGCTTTAAACGAAAACTTAAACTTTATTATATAGAGAAGTATCAAGTAGACCAATAAATTTCATTTTAATAAAGAAATATACATTTTTTTTGGTGCTCAATATAACTGCTGTAGTGAGTTGTTAATTAATGTATTATTGATAACAGAGTTTTGATTTATTCTTTGCGACTCTTGTGTTAATTTCAACTGCCATTATAAATCAATAATTTTTTTGTATTTATTTATGATTTGTGTAGTAAGGTTTATTTAGTATTAATTATTCCATTTATATGCCTACATACTTTCCTGCTTAAAAAGTCTTATCAACTGATAGGACTTTAAAGAAGGGTTTGGAAATGAGATTTTAATAATTTCCATTCTTTTTTTTATGTAATTTTTTTCTTTTTAATAAATATACCAACACTTATATATGAACTTTATATTTGATCAATTTTATTTCTGCTAAATGTGATGTTATATAACCTTAGCTGTTCAAATTTAAAGCAACTCTATAATTTTTTTTTAATTTAGAGTGGAGAGGACCTTTCAGCTAGTCAAGCCATAGTAAATTAGGTTTCTTGCTGGTCATATGCAATGCTCCATAATAGTTTTACCTAATATCTTGTACCAAATACATTTCTCACACACCTACTCTGCTCAGATTCAAGACAGTCTCCTTCTTTAAGATGGTCTCCTTCTTTAAGATGATGGTAGATAACATCCACTACTAAGCCTGTGAAGAGCTTTTAAATAGTGGTTAGGCAGTTTTTAGGTCTATATTTGCTTGATAGGTTTGATTGTAGTTTTTTTGGGGTCAGGTATTGCACCACCTGAACTGAACCATGCTGGTAGAAATTCTAATATGATCTTGTTAGGAGAGGATGTATTGCAGTTGGTTGTTTAAGCCCAGATATTATGTATATTGTCAGAAAAATTTGCTTCTAAATATGGTAGAGTTAAATTATATTGATTTTTTTTTATACCAACTATATATATTTCAAGGGAGAGTTCATTATGTTTGTTGGTAGCTTGTTGCTAGTGGCTGTATTGTACTTATAATTTTTAGTTTCCTCCTGTAGAGTTTTGAAACTTGGGTTGGAATGAGGAGAAACTATCAGATACCTGATATCTCCGATTGGTAGGTTTTGATCTGACGAGTGAGTCTCCATTTTCATATCACCAGTATGAACACAGTGATGACTATCGAAATGATATGAAATGGGAAATGCCTCATCAAGTGTTACATTTCAATGATTTATCACCAGTGTGAAATCTTATGTGTATTTAGAATAGATGACTGAGAGAATGTTTTATCACAATAACTGCACTTGAATGGCTTCTCACCAGTGTGAATTCTACGATGTCTATTGTAAGAAGATGGATCGGAGAATGCTTTACCACAATAACTGCATTTGAATGGCTTCTCACCAGTGTGAAATTTTTTATGTATATTGAGAGAAGTTGACTGAGAAAATGCCTTATTACAATAACTGCATTTGAATGGTTTCTCACCAGTGTGAATTCTTTGATGTCTATTTAAATCAGCAGACCGAGAGAATGCTTTATCACAATAACTGCATTTGAATGGTTTCTCACCAGTATGAACTGTTTTATGGCGATTGAGATTTGATAAATGAGAAAATGCCTTATCGCAAAAACTACATTTGAATGGTTTCTCACCAGTGTGAACTTTTTGATGTCTATTGAGAACAGATGACTTGGAGAATGCCTTATCACAACAATTGCATTTGAATGGCTTATCACCAGTGTGAACTCTGCGATGGCTATTAAGATCAGATGACTGAGAGAATGCTTTATCACAAAAATTGCATTTGAATGGCTTCTCACCAGTGTGAACTTTTTGATGTCTATTGAGATCAGATGACTGAGAAAATGCCTTATCGCAAAAACTACATTTGAATGGTTTCTCACCAGTGTGAATTTTTTTATGGCAATTGAGATTTGATGAACGAGAAAATGCTTTATCACAATAACTGCATTTGAATGGCTTATCACCAGTGTGAACTCTGTGATGGGTATTGAGATCAGATGACCGAGAGAATGCCATATCACAATAATTGCATTTGAATGGTTTCTCACCAGTGTGAATTGTTTGATGTCTATTGAGATTAGATGAATTAGAGAATGCCTCATCGCAAAAACTGCATTTGAATGGTTTCTCAACAGTGTGAATTGTTTGATGTATATTGAGAGAAGTTGAATGAGAGAATGCCTTTTCACAATAATTGCATTTGAATAGTTTTTCAAGTTTTTGGTGTGTTAATTCCTTCTCTGGACAATTGAAATAACCCAGTTCTTCATTTGCAGGTGCTTCATATTTTTCCAAATATGTTAAATCTTTATTACTCCTTCTTCCTATGTGTATAAGATTCATCTCAGAATTAGGCTCAATTCTGTCCTCATTATCAATATTTTCATGTTTGATAGTTAATTCTTCTTCAGAAAATTCATTCTTAACATCATTATAGTACGTATTATCAGAGAAAAGTTCATTTTGGTCCACTTCCTGCACTAGAGGGTCATGATCAACACCTTGACACGAGAGATCCGAAACATCTGGCTTGATATCTTCCTCTTCCACCAAGTAGATCACATTGGATTGGTCAGCAATAACTCCCTCTCCTTCTGCTATTGCAGGAACCTCACCTGCAGACTCCATCTGAAACAATTACTTTATTGAAAACTTGAACCATTGTTAAAAAATATTTACAGCTTTAAAAGAGCAGCCAGAGATAAATATTTCTTCACAATTACATTAACTTCTTATCATTATATTTATATTTATCATAATATACGAACAGTGAAAGAGTTGTCCCGATTCTTCTTACTTCATGTAAGAGACTATTGTTTTACTAAGTAAATAAATTTAGTAGCAATGTTCAGATGAAAGCTACCTGTCAATAATGAAAGTGAAACAAGAGATGGAAAGCAATTTACCACTGCACTCATGGAAGAATTTTTTTTAATGTTAAATCTAAGACTTCATCAAGGAGTATAATCTTCTCAACAATCAGGACAAATCAATCATATCAATATTTTGAATGGCAGTAATGGGAAGATATTTGTAATATGATTGAATGCCATATGATTTATACATTAGGTACCTACAATTACTGTTTTACAATTTTATATTATCCAACAGTATGGAAGTTTTTGATACGGATCGTGTAAGAAAGTTAGTATGGTCAAAAATTTTCAAGAAACAGTAAACAAGTATATAGAAACTAAACTTTTATTTTTTATCCTTGAAGTGGTAAATGAAGATTAAGAGGATCATTATCTTTATTTTACAAATTATAGATTCATATACAGTTGTAATATAACAAATTGAATGTCGGCACTCTAGGCTTAAGTTTAAGAGCATATTTGAGTCAATTCGGAAATTAATGGTATCTAATATGTATTACCACTTGTGTTTTTTGTTAGACAATCATTTCTGCATTTAGGTCAGTGTTGAGATATCCAAGTTATTGTGTCTTGTGGGGTGAAAGAGAGCGTAGGTGTTTGTATCATGTGTTTGGTGTGGGGTGTGAAAGTGGTATTAAATGGTCTGATGTTTTCTGTAGTTATGTGTTGCTTGTCTGCGTTAACCCGCACATGAAGGGTGGTCTTATTATGGCAAATGACCAACGCTAAAGTTGAGCAACCGTGTACGGGTTAAAGATTTTATTGGCGAGGTGTTTGTTGGCAACAGCAATGGAAGAGAATGTATGAATATTGTAGTTGTATAAAATGTTTTCCACAAATGCTGTAGTCATTACAGTTTGCTTTATTACAGTTTGTAAATACATGTCTGTTTCTGTTTTACAAGTGGTGTACTTATTGTGTGTGAGTGATAAGTATTTGCAGATGGTCTGAACTGAGTTCTTGAGTATGGACCAAGTGAAGGGTGATATGAATATGATGTTGGGTAATATGGGGGTTTGCAAAAGTTTATCGTGTGTTGAATGGATTGCGTGAGGATGTGTGTAGATATTTCATGATTATGTAATTGTTTAGTTGTGTTATTATGGTGTGGGATATAATCCCCCAGGATACATGAATTATTAACAGTATTGATGTAGTGTAGTTGTGGTTGCTATCATGGGGGTGAGGAGACTGTTGGGGTATGTAATGTAGTGTATAGTATGCGTGTTGACTGTATTTAGAGTCTGTGGCCGTAAGTTAAACCTAGCACGTGTTTTGGCACTAATGATTTTATAGGGGATGGATTTATGTATTAGTTTGATGAGGCGCGACGATCCATCTCATGCTGGCCGATCAAGTCTAAGTGTTGTATATTCAGGAAAATTTGGTGTTAATCTTGCAGATGCTAGTTTAATTTCCTGGATTGTGGCTATTCCATGTGGTATTCGTTTAGTAATGATTTGAGTTAGGAGGAGAGGCTTTGTGGAACTACGGATAGGGTGCCCTGATAGAAGGAGGGGTTTGTAGGGTGGTGCGAAGGGTGACAGCTTTAATCCGTCACCCTTGTGGTTTATATCTATGTTGTTGGAGAGCAATGTATATGTAATGTTCCCAGTTATTGTAACCGGCCATGAATCCGCTAGTGACTGGACAATTGCCAACCGCGGACAATTGTCACCAAAATATTTATTATCAGGCCTCTCAACTTTAAAAATGGTGATAAAATATGTATATTATTTTTGTATGATTAATTATTAATTGTTTATATGTTGTTTTTTATACGTATTATTTCCATTATTCAATTGATCATATCCTTAGTAAATTAAAAATATCTTCCTTCATCAATAATATCATTAATTAGCAAATATCCATATTCTAGGATATCTATGAGTTGATATGCTTATTGGCATATAAGCAGTCATCCCGTACAGACCTATGTGATAAGTTATTACAGTTTGAATTGGATTAAATTGTAGATGCGTGGTGTTTAATAAAATCTATCAGTGTAAATCCTGAAAATGTTATAGACGAAGGGAATTAAACAGTTTTGAATCGTTCTAAAGAAGTGGTACAAAGTATTCGATAAAATAAGATTTAAAAAGCACATTCAGAAACCGAATAATATTATTTTATTTCATCTTATAATGTACATATGTAATTAATAATTAATCGTACAACAATAATATACGAATTTAATCACCATTTTTAAAGTTAAGAGGCTTGACATTAATTATTTGGGTGGCAATTGTCCGGGGGTGGCAATTATTCGCGTGTGGCAATTGTCCTAGCACCGAATCCGCCATACCACTTGTAAGTCGGGTCCATGGACAGCCACAGTTGGGATCCATGTAGGGGAGGTTTGTTTCAATTTCACCGGAAGTAAGAGGAGGACAGAGGGAAGATAAGCCGGTTATTCAGCTAATCCATATTATTCCTCTAATATCATATAGCTAACTGTAAATATTTAAAATTAATATGTATATAGCCAGCATTAAATTTTTGTTAGAAACCAATGTTTTTTACTCAAACAAATATATTCATGCAAGTGATACAATCGTTGGACAGATATTAGCATAACTAATATTTATGATTTTCATGACTAACAATTATAAACATTATGAACTATAATACTAAGCAACATATTGGAAATATATATATACCAATTAGGTATTATAAAATTGTATAAAAATTATAATTTTTTCAAATGTATTTACGAGAGTAAGGTAGTAACAATGATCAACAAAGAGAGAGTTTAAACTTTAAAGGGTCATTAATGTTACTAAGGGTTATGGAATTGTTTCATTTCAGTAACTTGTGTAATATTTGTTCTAAATATATCTTTAGACAAATTTGGATTTCGGCTAACTCGTCGTAATCGGAGAATCTGATTTATCAAATTAGCTTTCGGTAAATTTGGTTTTGGCAAATACGCCATTTACCACAATCTGGAAGGATCCATAAATTTTCATAATATAAATTTAAAAACCGTACATTATTTCATGTTTAGCACAAATTCATAATTTATTATATTTATCTTTCTTTTATTCCTATTAGATTTTTTAGATGCTGCCATATAATCATAGTTATTTCTCCTTTTATAGTTTCAAAGTTGAAGCCTTGCCTAACATTAGATTTGAATCAATTCCTTACATCAGATACCTACAATAAGGAAACTGAAAACTGTTCAAGTTGAATAATTTACTTTTCATTGCAAATTACAATGTATAGTTTATATAAAGTAATATATGAGTGTAGTAGTGTGGGACACAATTTAAAAAAAAACGATATAACAGCTAGAGTAAAAAATGGAATAATTGAAACAATAGATTAGATTGTTTACATATCAAGTAAAGAATACACGTAAGATGGATCTTTTGAAAATAGAAGTTACGATTCAATCAAATTATAGGATTTTTGACGTAAACTCAAACTTATTACTTTGTTGCATTTTTATCATTGAGCATCCCGCTATATTAAGCAATATCACTCTGGAGGTATACAAATTGATGCGCTCTATTATTAATTAAAAGCAGAGCAGCTAAAAGGTAACATTTATGATTTCAAAATGATAATTGATTTCACAATTCTATTCTAGATAGGTATGTAATAGTAATTACACGTTTGACATCAAAAGATACCTCTCCAGTTTCACTCAGTAAACAAGATGAGGATTTAGGTGTGATTGGAAGCATCGTCAACTTGAAAATCAACGGTAAATTAACTCAAAATTTAATTGGAAATAAACGAAAAAAGAACAACAAGGAATGGACCTAGTATTAAGTGTTATGAATAAATCACTCACTACCAAAGAATATAAAACTAAGCCAGTTTATGAAAATTATAAACTGGACGCAATAAACAATTAAAGCGTTAGAACATAATGCAAATACACAAATAGTACTCAAAACTTATAATCAGAGAATAGGAATCTACAGTTTGAATGGAATTAAATCAAATTTGTATTTAATAGTAATACAATATAAAATTAGATTATTGGCACTAGTTTTGAATAAGTAATAGTAATGCACTAATTGGTATTTGTTGTTAGTTACAAAAGATTATAATTTGTGTGCATTTGAATTCATAATGCTTTAGAATAAACATATCCTATAGCTACTATATTACAAAATCGGAGGCCAAAAATTTCAGTCTCAGAAGTATAAAGGACCGTTATGTAGTTTTCTGTATCCACTAGTTTGTTTTACTGCACACTTCATGATTGCTTAATGACCTTGTAGGAGAGGGGGGAGTCATAAATTTTATTTATAACCGAGACCAAATTTTCTGCTCAAATCTCATGTTAAATATATGTCAAAACTTGCCAAATTTACTAACGTTATACATCATTTTATAACCTTTAATGATGCTATCCGCTTTTAATAAATAAACTACACATTTTAGTACTTATAATTAAACTTATATCTTTGCTCTTCAATAACACTATTATAAACAGAGACCTAATTTTCCTAGAACCTAAAAAATCGTATATATCAATTTCTCTTGTATTTTGAAGTACTCTGTTGAAGTCATTGGAGTTTCAATCAGCATCAACTTCTTTGTGTCGTTCGAGTCTTCCATTTTCTTCAGAGGGTAGATCATGTCTTGTGTCTGAGAGTGATGGACACTCTGTCATTGTATGTTTCACCGAGAGTGACGTGATTCAGTCTTTGCAGTAGGTCTGCTCACATGCGGTGTTGGTGGGGCAACTTTGTTTGGCCTACTTACTCTTAGTCTGTTTAACATTATGGAATATTTTCTGTTAAAGGTTCTCTCCACTCTAAATTAAAAAAATTCTGGTATTGCTTCAAATTTGTAGAGCTAAGGTTATATAACATATCGCAGTAAACAGAATTTAAATCGATCAAGTATTCTGTTCACAATTAATTATATAAGAAATATTCACATTTCGATTTTTCTCATTCTGAGATTCATAATTTCATTATAAGAAAAAGCCCCCATATGGATGTTCGTTCGTATATACATAGAACATACGTCTATTCAAATCACAGATCTGCGTTCAAGTAGAAATTGTATTCTCAATATCAGAAAATGTTATGATATATGAAAACGATTACTACGAAATACTTAATTAGGTACTTGAATTCTTTATATGGATCTATTGTCTTAGAATTACGGTATTACGATAAATAATAAAGTTAATCTTAGAATATCTACAGTATTGCTCAATATTAGTCAGTCTGTCTCTCATATTACTCTAGTAACTCTACAGAGAGAAAATTGGAAAATCCTCTGATTTATTCCTTTTTGTTAATCCAAGTAGCCCTTTAATATCCTTAATTACCTAATTGGTTTGAATTTCCATAATTTGAAGTTAATGTACGAATATTATAATAGGAGTGCTGTGGTATCACGCTGAAATGGAAATTCAACCAAATTAATCAAAAACATTCATTAAGTAGGCAGGTGTCTTTGTCAAGCATTTATAGTTCGTTACAATGCAACTCGATTAACATAAAGAACATCTTGAGTGACATACGGTACAGGTAGCCATGAATGATATTGATATATATCAATCAACTTTGTAATTGACTTACTGTTTTGATCTTGTCGGATCGTGTTAGCCTATCGAACAGGGGCTTTTTCTTTGTTTGAAATTCAGAGGGATAGTAGAAAGAACGGAAAAAATCTTAAATTACATATTATAATAAAACTATAGAACCAAATTTGAAATGGTTAACAGTTTTATTATTAGTAAGCTTAGTTCTAATGCATAGAGAAATAAAAAAATTAGAGTGGAGGGGACCTTTAACAATTTACTTATTGGCATCTTTTTTAGATTCTAATTAAGAAGAGGAGCATATCCTAAACAGTATTACATTACTGAGTTAAAGCTACAAGATATTAGTTTCTAACATTTAAATTCTTTTTCGATTGTAAACACAGTTTTATCCCCAAAAATACAATCCTGAGGACTAAACCATTTATGCATTATAAAGATAAATACACTTCTGAATGATCTATTTTTCTGAAGTTTAATAGAGATATTTTCTTTAAACGATCGGTTAAACACATGTGTAGTGTGTACATGGCCTATGATAGAACTCATGTGTAGTGTGTACATGGCCTATGATAGAACACATGTGTAGTGTGTACATGGCCTATGATAGAACACATGTGTAGTGTGTACTGTGTATGCTTAAATCAGTTACGCACTTTAATATATAAAATTCACCTTTTTATAGTTTAATTACTTTAATATGCTTTCTTTGTCAAAATATTACGAGAATATAATAATTTTTTTAGTTTTCTTACACATTATTTTCGAGAATCACAAATATATATTAATCCCAGCTGCAATATTAGGGGGAATTTTGTACTCCATCACACATACACTATTTGATTAGTTGAAGGGCCCCACCACTTTAATTTTTTTGATTTCTCTATTCATAAGAACTATCGTTACTGGTTATAAATCCAAGCAAAGAAAAAATCTGATAGGCTAACTAGATAAAACAAATTTTAACAATAACTGAGCTGATTCCAAAATAATGGAACCATATATTGAGTAATCCTTACTAATAGTTTTCAAATATCATAATATTTTTCTGATCAACAGCACTGTTAATTTTAATACACTTTGTATTTGAATAGGTATGTAGCTAGCTACCTTTATACGAGAGAAAGTATTCTTTCTTCTTCTTCTAATGAATCTTAGAAGGAGTGAGAGTTGAATGTGAATATTTCATATATAGCTAATTAATGGAAAAAATGTTTAAAAATAGACACAATTTTTCTATTTCTAACTATCACTATAATACTAAACATGCAACTGATCCTCTACTAGATCATCATAGATTGACTCTCATTCAACAGTGTTAGCTATTCCTCCTCCAAATTGTGGCACACTTTACCTTTGGAGTTAAAATCCTTTACAATATTAAATAGCTTTAAACGAAAACTTTATTATATAGAGAAGTATCAAGTAGACCAATAAATTTCATTTTAATAAAGAAATATACATTTTTTTTGGTGCTCAATATAACTGCTGTAGTGAGTTGTTAATTAATGTATTATTGATAACAGAGTTTTGATTTATTCTTTGCGACTCTTGTGTTAATTTCAACTGCCATTATAAATCAATAATTTTTTTGTATTTATTTATGATTTGTGTAGTAAGGTTTATTTAGTATTAATTATTCCATTTATATGCCTACATACTTTCCTGCTTAAAAAGTCTTATCAACTGATAGGACTTTAAAGAAGGGTTTGGAAATGAGATTTTAATAATTTCCATTCTTTTTTTTATGTAATTTTTTTCTTTTTAATAAATATACCAACACTTATATATGAACTTTATATTTGATCAATTTTATTTCTGCTAAATGTGATGTTATATAACCTTAGCTGTTCAAATTTAAAGCAACTCTATAATTTTTTTTTAATTTAGAGTGGAGAGGACCTTTCAGCTAGTCAAGCCATAGTAAATTAGGTTTCTTGCTGGTCATATGCAATGCTCCATAATAGTTTTACCTAATATCTTGTACCAAATACATTTCTCACACACCTACTCTGCTCAGATTCAAGACAGTCTCCTTCTTTAAGATGGTCTCCTTCTTTAAGATGATGGTAGATAACATCCACTACTAAGCCTGTGAAGAGCTTTTAAATAATGGTTAGGCAGTTTTTAGGTCTATATTTGCTTGATAGGTTTGATTGTAGTTTTTTTGGGGTCAGGTATTGCACCACCTGAACTGAACCATGCTGGTAGAAATTCTAATATGATCTTGTTAGGAGAGGATGTATTGCAGTTGGTTGTTTAAGCCCAGATATTATGTATATTGTCAGAAAAATTTGCTTCTAAATATGGTAGAGTTAAATTATATTGATTTTTTTTTATACCAACTATATATATTTCAAGGGAGAGTTCATTATGTTTGTTGGTAGCTTGTTGCTAGTGGCTGTATTGTACTTATAATTTTTAGTTTCCTCCTGTAGAGTTTTGAAACTTGGGTTGGAATGAGGAGAAACTATCAGATACCTGATATCTCCGATTGGTAGGTTTTGATCTGACGAGTGAGTCTCCATTTTCATATCACCAGTATGAACACAGTGATGACTATCGAAATGATATGAAATGGGAAATGCCTCATCAAGTGTTACATTTCAATGATTTATCACCAGTGTGAAATCTTATGTGTATTTAGAATAGATGACTGAGAGAATGTTTTATCACAATAACTGCACTTGAATGGCTTCTCACCAGTGTGAATTCTACGATGTCTATTGTAAGAAGATGGATCGGAGAATGCTTTACCACAATAACTGCATTTGAATGGCTTCTCACCAGTGTGAAATTTTTTATGTATATTGAGAGAAGTTGACTGAGAAAATGCCTTATTACAATAACTGCATTTGAATGGTTTCTCACCAGTGTGAATTCTTTGATGTCTATTTAAATCAGCAGACCGAGAGAATGCTTTATCACAATAACTGCATTTGAATGGTTTCTCACCAGTATGAACTGTTTTATGGCGATTGAGATTTGATAAATGAGAAAATGCCTTATCGCAAAAACTACATTTGAATGGTTTCTCACCAGTGTGAACTTTTTGATGTCTATTGAGAACAGATGACTTGGAGAATGCCTTATCACAACAATTGCATTTGAATGGCTTATCACCAGTGTGAACTCTGCGATGGCTATTAAGATCAGATGACTGAGAGAATGCTTTATCACAAAAATTGCATTTGAATGTCTTCTCACCAGTGTGAACTTTTTGATGTCTATTGAGATCAGATGACTGAGAAAATGCCTTATCGCAAAAACTACATTTGAATGGTTTCTCACCAGTGTGAATTTTTTTATGGCAATTGAGATTTGATGAACGAGAAAATGCTTTATCACAATAACTGCATTTGAATGGCTTATCACCAGTGTGAACTCTGTGATGGGTATTGAGATCAGATGACCGAGAGAATGCCATATCACAATAATTGCATTTGAATGGTTTCTCACCAGTGTGAATTGTTTGATGTCTATTGAGATTAGATGAATTAGAGAATGCCTCATCGCAAAAACTGCATTTGAATGGTTTCTCAACAGTGTGAATTGTTTGATGTATATTGAGAGAAGTTGAATGAGAGAATGCCTTTTCACAATAATTGCATTTGAATAGTTTTTCAAGTTTTTGGTGTGTTAATTCCTTCTCTGGACAATTGAAATAACCCAGTTCTTCATTTGCAGGTGCTTCATATTTTTCCAAATATGTTAAATCTTTATTACTCCTTCTTCCTATGTGTATAAGATTCATCTCAGAATTAGGCTCAATTCTGTCCTCATTATCAATATTTTCATGTTTGATAGTTAATTCTTCTTCAGAAAATTCATTCTTAACATCATTATAGTACGTATTATCAGAGAAAAGTTCATTTTGGTCCACTTCCTGCACTAGAGGGTCATGATCAACACCTTGACACGAGAGATCCGAAACATCTGGCTTGATATCTTCCTCTTCCACCAAGTAGATCACATTGGATTGGTCAGCAATAACTCCCTCTCCTTCTGCTATTGCAGGAACCTCACCTGCAGACTCCATCTGAAACAATTACTTTATTGAAAACTTGAACCATTGTTAAAAAATATTTACAGCTTTAAAAGAGCAGCCAGAGATAAATATTTCTTCACAATTACATTAACTTCTTATCATTATATTTATATTTATCATAATATACGAACAGTGAAAGAGTTGTCCCGATTCTTCTTACTTCATGTAAGAGACTATTGTTTTACTAAGTAAATAAATTTAGTAGCAATGTTCAGATGAAAGCTACCTGTCAATAATGAAAGTGAAACAAGAGATGGAAAGCAATTTACCACTGCACTCATGGAAGAATTTTTTTTAATGTTAAATCTAAGACTTCATCAAGGAGTATAATCTTCTCAACAATCAGGACAAATCAATCATATCAATATTTTGAATGGCAGTAATGGGAAGATATTTGTAATATGATTGAATGCCATATGATTTATACATTAGGTACCTACAATTACTGTTTTACAATTTTATATTATCCAACAGTATGGAAGTTTTTGATACGGATCGTGTAAGAAAGTTAGTATGGTCAAAAATTTTCAAGAAACAGTAAACAAGTATATAGAAACTAAACTTTTATTTTTTATCCTTGAAGTGGTAAATGAAGATTAAGAGGATCATTATCTTTATTTTACAAATTATAGATTCATATACAGTTGTAATATAACAAATTGAATGTCGGCACTCTAGGCTTAAGTTTAAGAGCATATTTGAGTCAATTCGGAAATTAATGGTATCTAATATGTATTACCACTTGTGTTTTTTGTTAGACAATCATTTCTGCATTTAGGTCAGTGTTGAGATATCCAAGTTATTGTGTCTTGTGGGGTGAAAGAGAGCGTAGGTGTTTGTATCATGTGTTTGGTGTGGGGTGTGAAAGTGGTATTAAATGGTCTGATGTTTTCTGTAGTTATGTGTTGCTTGTCTGCGTTAACCCGCACATGAAGGGTGGTCTTATTATGGCAAATGACCAACGCTAAAGTTGAGCAACCGTGTACGGGTTAAAGATTTTATTGGCGAGGTGTTTGTTGGCAACAGCAATGGAAGAGAATGTATGAATATTGTAGTTGTATAAAATGTTTTCCACAAATGCTGTAGTCATTACAGTTTGCTTTATTACAGTTTGTAAATACATGTCTGTTTCTGTTTTACAAGTGGTGTACTTATTGTGTGTGAGTGATAAGTATTTGCAGATGGTCTGAACTGAGTTCTTGAGTATGGACCAAGTGAAGGGTGATATGAATATGATGTTGGGTAATATGGGGGTTTGCAAAAGTTTATCGTGTGTTGAATGGATTGCGTGAGGATGTGTGTAGATATTTCATGATTATGTAATTGTTTAGTTGTGTTATTATGGTGTGGGATATAATCCCCCAGGATACATGAATTATTAACAGTATTGATGTAGTGTAGTTGTGGTTGCTATCATGGGGGTGAGGAGACTGTTGGGGTATGTAATGTAGTGTATAGTATGCGTGTTGACTGTATTTAGAGTCTGTGGCCGTAAGTTAAACCTAGCACGTGTTTTGGCACTAATGATTTTATAGGGGATGGATTTATGTATTAGTTTGATGAGGCGCGACGATCCATCTCATGCTGGCCGATCAAGTCTAAGTGTTGTATATTCAGGAAAATTTGGTGTTAATCTTGCAGATGCTAGTTTAATTTCCTGGATTGTGGCTATTCCATGTGGTATTCGTTTAGTAATGATTTGAGTTAGGAGGAGAGGCTTTGTGGAACTACGGATAGGGTGCCCTGATAGAAGGAGGGGTTTGTAGGGTGGTGCGAAGGGTGACAGCTTTAATCCGTCACCCTTGTGGTTTATATCTATGTTGTTAGAGAGCAATGTATATGTAATGTTCCCAGTTATTGTAACCGGCCATGAATCCGCCAGTGACTGGACAATTGCCAACCGCGGACAATTGTCACCAAAATATTTATTATCAGGCCTCTCAACTTTAAAAATGGTGATAAAATATGTATATTATTTTTGTATGATTAATTATTAATTGTTCATATGTTGTTTTTATACGAATTATTTTCATTATTCAATTGATCATATCCTTAGTAAATTAAAAATATCTTCCTTCATCAATAATATCATTAATTAGCAAATATTCATATTCTAGGATATCTATGAGTTGATATGCTCATTGGCATATAAGCAGTCATCCCGTACAGACCTATGTGATAAGTTATTACAGTTTGAATTGGATTAAATTGTAGATGCGTGGTGTTTAAGAAAATCTATCAGTGTAAATCCTGAAAATGTTATAGACGAAGGGAATTAAACAGTTTTGAATCGTTCTAAAGAAGTGGTACAAAGTATTCGATAAAATAAGATTTAAAAAGCACATTCAGAAACCGAATAATAATATTTTATTTTATCTTATAATGTACATATGTAATTAATAATTAATCGTACAACAATAATATACGAATTTAATCACCATTTTTAAAGTGAAGAGGCTTGACATTAATTATTTGGGTGGCAATTGTCCAGGGGTGGCAATTATTCGCGGGTGGCAATTGTCCTAGCACCGAATCCGCCATACCACTTGTAAGTCGGATCCATGGACAGCCACAGTTGGGATACATGTAATATGTAGGGGAGATTTGTTTCAATTTCACCGAAAGTAAGAGGAGGACAGAGGGAAGATAAGCCGGTTATTCAGCTAATCCATATTATTCCTCTAATATCATATAGCTAACTGTAAATATTTAAAATTAATATGTATATAGCCAGCATTAAATTTCTGTTAGAAACCTATGTTTTTTACTCAAACAAATATATTCATGCAAGTGATACAATCGTTGGACAGATATTAGCATAACTAATATTTATGATTTTCATGACTAACAATTATAAACATTATGAACTATAATACTAAGCAACATATTGGAAATATATATATACCAATTAGGTATTATAAAATTGTATAAAAATTATAATTTTTCCAAATGTATTTACGAGAGTAAGGTAGTAACAATGATCAACAAAGAGAGAGTTTAAACTTTAAAGGGTCATTAATGTTACTAAGGGTTATAGAATTGTTTCATTTCAGTAACTTGTGTAATATTTGTTCTAAATATATCTTTAGACAAATTTAGGTTTCGGCTAACTCATATTCAGAGAATCAGGTTCGTCAAATTAGTTTTCGGTAAATTTAATTTTGGCAATTACGCCATTTACCACAATCTGGGAGGATCCATACATTTTCATAATATAAATTTAAAAACCCTACATTATTTCATGTTTAGCACAAATACATAATTTATTATATTTAGCTTTCTTTGATTCATATTAGAATTTTTATATACTGCCATATAATCATAGTTATTTCTCCTTTTAAAGTTTCAAAGTTGAAGCCTTGCCTAACATTTGATTTGAATCAATTTTTACATCAGATACCTACAGTAAGGAAACTGAAAACTGTTCAAGTTGAATAATTTATTTTTCATTGCAAATTACAATGTATAGTTTATATATAGTAATATTTGAGTGTAGTGTGGGACACAATTTAAAGAAAGTGATATAAAAGCTAGAGTAAAAATTGGAATAATTGAAACAATAAGATTAGATAGTTTACATATCAAGTAATGAATACACGTAAGATGGATCTTTTGAAAATAGAAGTTACGATTCAATCAAATTATAAGATTTTTGTCGTAAACTCAAACTTATTACTTTGTTGCATTTTTATCATTGAGCATCCCGCTATATTAAGCAATATCACTCTGGAGGTATACAAATTGATGCGCTCTATTATTAATTAAAAGCAGAGCAGCTAAAAGGTAACATTTATGATTTCAAAATGATAATTGATTTCAATATGCTATTCTAGATAGGCATGTAATAGTAATTACACATTTAGCATCAAAAGATACCTCTCCAGTTTCACTCAGTAAAGAAGATGAGGATTTAGGTGTGATTGGAAGCAACGTCAACTTGAAAATCAACGGTAAATTAACTCAAAATCAAATTGGAAATAAACAAAAAAAGAACATCAAGGAATGGACCTAGTATTAAGTGTTATGAATAAATCACTCACTACCAAAGAATATAAAACTAAGTCAGTTTATGAAAATTATAAACTGGACGCAATAAACAATTAAAGCGTTAGAACATAATGCAAATACACAAATAGTACTCAAAATTTATAATCAGAGAATAGGAATCTACAGTTTGAATGGAATTAAATCAAATTTGTACTTAATAGTAAAACAATATGATAAAATTAGGTTATTGGCACTAGTTTTGAATAAGTAATAGTAATGCACTATTTGGTATTTATTGTTAGTTACAAAAGATTATAATATGTGTGCATTTGAATTCATAATGCTTTAGAATAAACATATCCTATAGCTACTATATTACAAAATCGGAGGCCAAAAATTTCAGTCTCAGAAGTATAAAGGACCGTTATGTAGTTTTCTGTATCCACTAGTTTGTTGTACTGCACACTTCATGATTGCTTAATGACCTTGTAGGAGAGGGGGGAGTCATAAATTTTATTTATAACCGAGACCAAATTTTCTGCTCAAATCTCATGTTAAATATATGTCAAAACTTGCCAAATTTACTAACGTTATACATCATTTTATAACCTTTAATGATGCTATCCGCTTTTAATAAATAAACTACACATTTTAGTACTTATAATTAAACTTATATCATTGCTCTTCAATAACACTATTATAAACAGAGACCTAATTTTCCTAGAACCTAAAAAATCGTATATATCAATTTCTCTTGTATTTTGAAGTACTCTGTTGAAGTCATTGGAGTTTCAATCAGCATCAACTTCTTTGTGTCGTTCGGGTCTTCCATTTTCTTCAGAGGGTAAATCATGTCTTGTGTCTGAGAGTGATGGACACTCTGTCATTGTATGTTTCACCGAGAGTGACGTGATTCAGTCTTTGCAGTAGGTCTGCTCACATGCGGTGTTGGTGGGGCAACTTTGTTTGGCCTACTTACTCTTAGTCTGTTTAACATTATGGAATATTTTCTGTTAAAGGTCCTCTCCACTCTAAATTAAAAAAATTCTGGTATTGATTCAAATTTGTAGAGCTAAGGTTATATAACATATCGCAGTAAACAGAATTTAAATCGATCAAGTATTCTGTTCACAATTAATTATATAAGAAATATTCACATTTCGATTTTTCTCATTCTGAGATTCATAATTTCATTATAAGAAAAAGCCCCCATATGGATGTTCGTTCGTATATACATAGAACATACGTCTATTCAAATCACAGATCTTCGTTCAAGTTGAAATTGTATTCTCAATATCAGAAAATGTTATGATATATGAAAACGATTACTACGAAATACTTAATTAGGTACTTGAATTCTTTATATGGATCCATTGTCTTATAATTACGGTATTACAATAAATAAATAATAAAGTTAATCTTAGAATATCTACAGTATTGCTCAATATTAGTCAGTCCGTCTCTCATATTACTCTAGTAACTCTACAGAGAGAAAATTGGAAAATCCTCTGATTTATTCCTTTTTGTTAATCCAAGTAGACTCTTTAATATCCTTAATTACCTAATTGGTTTGAATTTCCATAATTTGAAGTTAATGTACGAATACTATAATAGGAGTGCTGTGGTATCACGCTGAAATGGAAATTCAACCAAATTAATCAAAAACATTCATTAAGTAGGCAGGTGTCTTTGTCAAGCATTTATAGTTCGTTACAATGCAACTCGATTAACATAAAGAACATCTTGAGTGACATACGGTTCAGGTAGCCATGAATGATATTGATATATATCAATCAACTTTGTTATTGACTTACTGTTTTGATCTTGTCGGATCGTGTTAGCCTATCGAACAGGGGCTTTTTCTTTGTTTGAAATTCAGAGGGATAGTAGAAAGAACGGAAAAAATCTTAAATTACATATTATAATAAAACTATAGAACCAAATTTGAAATGGTTAACAGTTTTATTATTAGTAAGCTTAGTTCTAATGCATAGAGAAATAAAAAAAATAGAGTGGAAGGGACCTTTAACAATTTACTTATTGGCATCTTTTTTAGATTCTAATTAAGGAGAGGAGCATATCCTAAACAGTATCACATTACTGAGTTAAAGCTACAAGATATTAGTTTCTAACATTTAAATTCTTTTTCGATTGTAAACACAGATTTATCCCCAAAAATACAATCTTGATGACTTAACCATTTATGCATTATAAAGATAAATACACTTCTGAATGATCTATTTTTCTGAAGTTTAATAGAGATATTTTCTTTAAACGATCAGTTAAACACATGTGTAGTGTGTACATGGCCTATGATAGAACACATGTGTAGTGTGTACATGGCCTATGATAGAACACATGTGTAGTGTGTACATGGCTTATGATAGAACACATGTGTAGTGTGTACATGGCCTATGATAGAACACATGTGTAGTGTGTACATGGCCTATGATAGAAGACATGTGTAGTGTGTACATGGCCTATGATAGAACACATGTGTAGTGTGTACATGGCCTATGATAGAAGACATGTGTAGTGTGTACATGGCCTATGATAGAACACATGTGTAGTTTGTACATGGCCTATGATAGAACACATGTGTAGTGTGTACATGGCCTATGATAGAACACATGTGTAGTGTGTACTGTGTATGCTTAAATCAGTTACGTACTTTAATTTATAAAATTCACCTTTTTATAGTTTAATTACTTTAATCTGCTTTCTTTGTCAAAATATTACGAGAATATAATAATTTTTTTAGTTTTCTTACACATTATTTTCCAGAATCACAAATATATATTAATCACAGCTGCAATATTAGGGTGAATTTTGTACTCCATCACACATACACTATTTGATTAGTTGAAGGGCCCCACCACTTTAATTTTTTTGATTTCTCTATTCATAAGAACTATCGTTACTGGTTATAAATCCAAGCAAAGAAAAAGTCTGATAGGCTAACTAGATAAAAAATTTTTTAACAATAACTGAGCTGATTCCAAAATAATGGAACCATATATTAAGTAATCCTTACTAATAGTTTTCAAATATCATAATATTTTTCTGATCAACAGCACTGTTAATTTTAATACACTTTGTATTTGAATAGGTATGTAGCTAGCTACCTTTATACGAGAGAAAGTATTCTTTCTTCTTCTTCTAATGAATCTTAGAAGGAGTGAGAGTTGAATGTGAATATTTCATATATAGCTAATTAATGGAAAAAATGTTTAAAAATAGACACAATTTTTTTATTTCTAACTATCACTATAATACTAAACATGCAACTGATCCTCTACTAGATCATCATAGATTGACTCTCATTCAACAGTGTTAGCTATTCCTCCTCCAAATTGTGGCACACTTTACCTTTGGAGTTAAAATCCTTTACAATATTAAATAGCTTTAAACGAAAACTTAAACTTTATTATATAGAGAAGTATCAAGTAGACCAATAAATTTCATTTTAATAAAGAAATATACATTTTTTTTGGTGCTCAATATAACTGCTGTAGTGAGTTGTTAATTAATGTATTATTGATAACAGAGTTTTGATTCATTCTTTGCGACTCTTGTGTTAATTTCAACTGCCATTATAAATCAATATTTTTTTTTTGTATTTATTTATGATTTGTGTAGTAAGGTTTATTTAGTATTAATTATTCCATTTATATGCCTACATACTTTCCTGCTTAAAAAGTCTTATCAACTGATAGGACTTTAAAGAAGGGTTTGGAAATGAGATTTTAATAATTTCCATTCTTTTTTTTATGTAATTTTTTTCTTTTTAATAAATATACCAACACTTATATATGAACTTTATATTTGATCAATTTTATTTCTGCTAAATGTGATGTTATATAACCTTAGCTGTTCAAATTTAAAGCAACTCTATAATTTTTTTTAAATTTAGAGTGGAGAGGACCTTTCAGCTAGTCAAGCCATAGTAAATTAGGTTTCTTGCTGGTCATATGCAATGCTCCATAATAGTTTTACCTAATATCTTGTACCAAATACATTTCTCACACACCTACTCTGCTCAGATTCAAGACAGTCTCCTTCTTTAAGATGGTCTCCTTCTTTAAGATGATGGTAGATAACATCCACTACTAAGCCTGTGAAGAGCTTTTAAATAGTGGTTAGGCAGTTTTTAGGTCTATATTTGCTTGATAGGTTTGATTGTAGTTTTTTTGGGGTCAGGTATTGCACCACCCGAACTGAGCCATGCTGGTAGAAATTATAATATGATCTTGTTAGGAGAGGATGTATTGCAGTTGGTTGTTTAAGCCCAGATATTATGTATATTGTCAGAAAAATTTGCTTCTAAATATGGTAGAGTTAAATTATATTGATTTTTTTTTATACCAACTATATATATTTCAAGGGAGAGTTCATTATGTTTGTTGGTAGCTTGTTGCTAGTGGCTGTATTGTACTTATAATTTTTAGTTTCCTCCTGTAGAGTTTTGAAACTTGGGTTGGAATGAGGAGAAACTATCAGATAGGTACCTGATATCTCCGATTGGTAGGTTTTGATCTGACGAGTGAGTCTCCATTTTCATATCACCAGTATGAACACAGTGATGACTATCGAAATGATATGAAATGGGAAATGCCTCATCAAGTGTTACATTTCAATGATTTATCACCAGTGTGAAATCTTATGTGTATTTAGAATAGATGACTGAGAGAATGTTTTATCACAATAACTGCACTTGAATGGCTTCTCACCAGTGTGAATTCTACGATGTCTATTGTAAGAAGATGGATCGGAGAATGCTTTACCACAAAAACTGCATTTGAATGGCTTCTCACCAGTGTGAAATTTTTTATGTATATTGAGAGAAGTTGACTGAGAAAATGCCTTATTACAATAACTGCATTTGAATGGTTTCTCACCAGTGTGAATTCTTTGATGTCTATTTAAATCAGCAGACCGAGAGAATGCTTTATCACAATAACTGCATTTGAATGGTTTCTCACCAGTATGAACTGTTTTATGGCGATTGAGATTTGATAAATGAGAAAATGCCTTATCACAATAACTGCATTAGAAAGGTTTCTCGCCTGAGTGAACTCTTTCATGTCTAGTAAGAGAAGTTGACAGAGAAAATGCCTTATCACAATAACTGCATTGGAATGGCTTCTCACCAGTGTGAACTTTTTGATGTCTATTGAGAACAGATCTCTGAGAGAATGCCTTATCGCAAAAACTACATTTGAATGGTTTCTCACCAGTGTGAACTTTTTGATGTCTATTGAGAACAGATGACTTGGAGAATGCCTTATCACAACAATTGCATTTGAATGGCTTATCACCAGTGTGAACTCTGCGATGGCTATTAAGATCAGATGACTGAGAGAATGCTTTATCACAAAAATTGCATTTGAATGGCTTCTCACCAGTGTGAACTTTTTGATGTCTATTGAGAACAGATGACTGAGAAAATGCCTTATCGCAAAAACTACATTTGAATGGTTTCTCACCAGTGTGAATTTTTTTATGGCAATTGAGATTTGATGAACGAGAAAATGCTTTATCACAATAACTGCATTTGAATGGCTTATCACCAGTGTGAACTCTGTGATGGGTATTGAGATCAGATGACCGAGAGAATGCCATATCACAATAATTGCATTTGAATGGTTTCTCACCAGTGTGAATTGTTTGATGTCTATTGAGATTAGATGAATTAGAGAATGCCTCATCGCAAAAACTGCATTTGAATGGTTTCTCAACAGTGTGAATTGTTTGATGTATATTGAGAGAAGTTGAATGAGAGAATGCCTTTTCACAATAATTGCATTTGAATAGTTTTTCAAGTTTTTGGTGTGTTAATTCCTTCTCTGGACAATTGAAATAACCCAGTTCTTCATTTGCAGGTGCTTCATATTTTTCCAAATATGTTAAATCTTTATTACTCCTTCTTCCTATGTGTATAAGATTCATCTCAGAATTAGGCTCAATTCTGTCCTCATTATCAATATTTTCATGTTTGATAGTTAATTCTTCTTCAGAAAATTCATTCTTAACATCATTATAGTACGTATTATCAGAGAAAAGTTCATTTTGGTCCACTTCCTGCACTAGAGGGTCATGATCAACACCTTGACACGAGAGATCCGAAACATCTGGCTTGATATCTTCCTCTTCCACCAAGTAGATCACATTGGATTGGTCAGCAATAACTCCCTCTCCTTCTGCTATTGCAGGAACCTCACCTGCAGACTCCATCTGAAACGATTACTTTATTGAAAACTTGAACCATTGTTAAAAAATATTTACAGCTTTAAAAGAGCAGCCAGAGATAAATATTTCTTCACAATTACATTAACTTCTTATCATTTTATTTATATTTATCATAATATACGAACAGTGAAAGAGTTGTCCCGATTCTTCTTACTTCATGTAAGAGACTATTGTTTTACTAAGTAAATAAATTTAGTAGCAATGTTCAGATGAAAGCTACCTGTCAATAATGAAAGTGAAACAAGAGATGGAAAGCAATTTACCACTGCACTCATGGAAGAATTTTTTTTAATGTTATATCTAAGACTTTATCAAGGAGTATAATCTTCTCAACAATCAGGACAAATCAATCATATCAATATTTTGAATGGCAGTAATGGGAAGATATTTGTAATATGAATGAATGCCATATGATTTATACATTAGGTACCTACAATTACTGTTTTACAATTTTATATTATCCAACAGTATGGAAGTTTTTGATACGGATCGTGTAAGAAAGTTAGTATGGTCAAAAATTTTCAATAAACAGTAAACAAGTAATTAGAAACTAAACTTTTATTTTTTATCCTTGAAGTGGTAAATGAAGATTAAGAGGGTCATTATCTTTATTTTACAAATTATAGATTCATATACAGTTGTAATATAACAAATTGAATGTCGGCATTCTAGGCTTAAGTTTAAGAGCATATTTGAGTCAATTCGGAAATTAATGGTATCTAATATGTATTACCACTTGTGTTTTTTGTTAGACAATCATTTCTGCATTTAGGTCAGTGTTGAGATATCCAAGTTATTGTGTCTTGTGGGGTGAAAGAGAGCGTAGGTGTTTGTATCATGTGTTTGGTGTGGGGTGTGAAAGTGGTATTAAATGGTCTGATGTTTTCTGTAGTTATGTGTTGCTTGTCTGCGTTAACCCGCACATGAAGGGTGGTCTTATTATGGCAAATGAGCAACGCTAAAGTTGAGCAACCGTGTACGGGTTAAAGATTTTATTGGCGAGGTGTTTGTTGGCAACAGCAATGGAAGAGAATGTATGTATGAATATTGTAGTTGTATAAAATGTTTTCCACAGGTGCTGCAGTCATTACAGTTTGTAAATGCATGTCTGTGTTTCTGTTTTACAAGTATGTTACTTATTGTGTGTGAGTGATAAGTATTTGCAGATGGTCTGAACTGAGTTCTTGAGTATGGACCAAGTGAAGGGTGATATGAATATGATGTTGGGTAATATGGGGGTTTGCGAAAGTTTATCGTGTGTTGAAGGGATTGCGTGAGGATATGTGACGATATTTCATGATTATGTAATTGTTTAGTTATGTTATTATGGTGTGGGATATAATCCCCCAGGATACATGAATTATTAACAGTATTGATGAAGTGTAGTTGTGGTTGCTATCATGGGGGTGAGGAGACTGTTGGGGTATGTAATGTAGTGTATAGTATGCGTGATGACTGTATTTAGAGTCTGTGGCCGTAAGTTAAACCTAGCACGTGTTTTGGCACTAATGATTTTATAGGGGATGGATTTATGTATTAGTTTGATGAGGCGCGACGATCCATCTCATGCTGGCCGATCAAGTCTAAGTGTTATATATCAATGAAAATTTGGTGTTAATCTTGCAGATGCTAGTTTTATTTCCTGGATTGTGGCTATTCGTTTAGTAATGATTTGAGTTAGGAGGAGAGGCTTTGTGGAACTACGGATAGGGTTCCCTGATAGAAGGAGGGGTTTGTAGGGTGGTGCGAAGGGTGACAGCTTTAATCCGTCACCCTTGTGGTTTATATCTATGTTGTCGGAGAGCAATGTATATGTAATGTTCCCAGTTATTGTAACCGGCCATGAATCCGCCAGTGACTGGACAATTGCCAACCGCGGACAATTGTCACCAAAATATTTATTATCAGGCCTCTCAACTTTAAAAATGGTGATAAAATATGTACATTATTTTTGTATGATTAATTATTAATTGTTTATATGTTGTTTTTTATACGAAATATTTCCATTATTCAATTGATCATATCCTTAGTAAATTAAAAATATCTTCCTTCATCAATAATATCATTAATTAGCAAATATCCATATTCTAGGATATCTATGAGTTGAGATGCTCATTGGCATATAAGCAGTCATCCCGTACAGACCCATGTGATAAGTTATTACAGTTTAAATTGGATTAAATTGTAGATGCGTGGTGTTTAAGAAAATCTATCAGTGTAAATCCTGAAAATGTTATAGACGAAGGGAATTAAACAGTTTTGAATCATTCTAAAGAAGTGGTACAAAGTATTCGATAAAATAAGATTTAAAATATAGAAGATTTAAAAAGCACATTCAGAAACCGAATAATAATATTTTATTTCATCTTATAATGTATGTAATTAATAATTAATTGTACAACAATAATATACGAATTTAATCACCGTTTTTAAAGTTGAGAGGCTTGACATTAATTATTTGGGTGGCAATTGTCCGGGGGTGGCAATTATTCGCGGGTGGCAATTGTCCTAGCACCGAATCCGCCATACCATATGTAAGTCGGGTCCATGGACAGACACAGTTGGGATACATGTAATATGTAGGGGAGGTTTGTTTCAATTTCACCGGAAGTAAGAGGAGGAGAGAGGGAAGATAAGCCGGTTATTCAGCTAATCCATATTATTCCTCTAATATCATATAGCTAACTGTAAATATTTAAAATTAATATGTATATAGCCAGCATTAAATTTTTGTTAGAAATCAATGTTTTTTACTCAAACAAATATATTCATGCAAGTGATACAATCGTTGGACAGATATTAGCATAACTAATATTTATGATTTTCATGACTAACAATTATAAACATTATGAACTATAATACTAAGCAACATATTGGAAATATATATATATACCAATTAGGTATTATAAAATTATATAAAAATTATTATTTTTTCAAATGTATTTACGAGAGGAAGGTAGTTACAATGATCAACAAAGAGACAGTTTAAACTTTATAGGGTCATTAATGTTAGTAAGGGTTATGGAATTGTTTAATTTCGGTAACTTGTGTAATATTTGTTCTAAATATGACTTTCGACAAACTTGGGTTTCCGCTAACTCGTCGTATTCGGAGAATCCGATTCATCAAATTAGCTTTCGGTAAATTTGGTTTTGGCAAATACGCCAGTTATCACAATCTGGAAGGATCCATATATTTTCATAATATAAATTTAAAAACCGTACATTATTTCATGTTTAGCACAAATTCATAATTTATTTATATTTATTTTTCTTTTATTAGATTTTTTAGATGCTGCCATATTATAATAGTTATTTCTCCTTTTAAAGTTTTAAAGTTGAAGCCTTGCCTAACATTTGATTTGAATTAATTCCTTGCATCAGATACCTACAGTAAGGAAACTGAAAACTGTTCAAGTTGAATAATTTATTTTTCATTGCAAATTACAATGTATAGTTTATATATAGTAATATTTGAGTGTAGTGTGGGACACAATTTAAAAAAAACGATATAACAGCTAGAGTAAAAAATGAAATAATTGAAACAATAGATTAGATTGTTTACATATCAAGTAATGAATATATTTAAGATGGATCTTTTGAAAAGTCATGATTCAATCAAATTATAAGATTTTTGTCGTAAACTCAAACTTATTACTTTGTTGCATTTTTATCATTGAGCATCCCGCTATATTAAGCAATATCACTCTGGAGGTATACAAATTGATGCGCTCTATTATTAATCAAAAGCAGAGCAGCTAAAAGGTAACATTTATGATTTCAAAATGATAATTGATTTCAATATGCTATTCTAGATAGGTATGTAATAGTAATTACACGTTTAACATCAAAAGATACCCCTCCAGTTTCACTCAGTAAAGAAGAGGATTTAGGTGTGATTGGAAGCACCGTCAACTTGAAAATCAACGAAAAAAGAAGAACAAGGAGTGAACCTAGTATTAAGTGTTATGAATAAATCACTCACTACCAAAGAATATAAGACTAAGCCAGTTTATAAAAATGATAAACAGTAAACAATTACAGCGTTAGAACACAATGCAACATAAGTCAAAAACTTTTAACTACCAATCCATCACTTAACAACGACACAAATAGTACTCAAAAAAATTATAATCAGAGAATAGGAATCTACAGTTTGAATGGAATTAAATCAAATTTGTATTTAATAGTAAAACAATATGATAAAATTTATTAATTGGCACTAGTTTTGAATAAGTAATAGTAATGCACTAATTGGTAGCTATTTGTTACAAAAGATTATCATTTGTGTGAATTTGAATTCATAATGCTTTAGAATAAACATATGATAAATCATATCATATAGCTACTATATTATGAAATCAGTAGCCGGAAATTTCAGTCTTGAAATTTTGGTCTCAGAATTATAAAGGACTGTTGTTGGGGGGCCGTGTTCCCGAACATTAGAGTTTATCAGTTATTTTCCAATAAGTAGCTTGCTTAAGATATCCTAGATCTGTTTTATTGACTATTATCTTGAGATGAAAACTATTGATGAGTAGAAGTAAGAATCTTAGTTTTTTCTTTAGTTTTATTCGAAATCTTCAAAATAACCAGGCTGTAACAAACAAATAAGCTAGTTTCAATAATTCATCCTAATACACAAAAAATATAAACAAACAGAAAGGTATACACTTACCCTGGTTATTACAATCAACACAGAAGACACAACTCAATTTTGTAACACATTTTGTTAATGGTTCATTATACAGTATAGCTATAATAAAGCTTAAATACAATTGTATCTGTGAAATACATAAGACATTAGGAATCAGCTTACACAAATTTCACAAATTAAGGTTTATCACATGAGCACAAAGTTAGGTCTACACACTACACCAACAAGACTAAGACTGACTGTTTATTGTGACTCCTACCTATGAATTAAACTTTACAACTCTGTTACTAATTAATTATCAAGCATCACCTACTAGTGACATACATTTCACACCTGTACTAATTATTATTTCATTTCAGATTTAATAATTTTTAGATTTACATATTTTAATAATCTAATAATAAACTTTTAATTTCAGATTTTACAAATTATAAATTATGACTATATTTATTTACTAATTAAATCTTTCTATCTTTTAGGTTTTACATTTATTATTTTAAAAGAATATATAAATATATATATGCATCCTATAACATGCCTCCCCTCCTAGTTTTTATAAGAGAAAAACTAAAAAATTCAATTTAGCAAATGCCATCAATATTAAACTATACCAACTAAAACATTTCTAAATTATCATAAAGGCTATACAATAATTAACTAATTTATTTCTTTCTCCTAAGCCAATATCTTTCAGTTGCTTGTGGATTTTCTACATTCATCTTGCCAGAGTGTCCTCTCTTTGGAGTGCTGGTCATTTGGTTCATTACAGGTACATTATGTTCACAACCCACTTGACCAAGGGTAGTAGTATCATCAGCAGTGATGCTGAAGCTCCGTGTCCTCCTCCAGTCCCATAACTCTTTTCTTAATGCTCTACTCCTCTCTCTGCTATACTGTTTCTTCCTTCAGGTACTATCCTCTTCAGTTCAGATATTCTGCCATCTATCTGACTGTGAAATGATGAAGTTTCTTGAAAACCACTGTAGTCATTCATACTGCTCTCCCACTTATTAGACTCAATAAAAGCTATATTCATTTGAACTGATAAGTCACTCATGAGTAAACTTAAACTTTTCTGTTCTGTGTCCACCACTAGCAAGACTTCTTCATGTTGAGAAATAGTTTTATCTAAAGTGGACAAAGAAAATTCGATTATATTATTTTTCATATAGTCATAGAATTTCACAACATTACCAGATTCAGGTGTTGAGTTTTTATATTGTCCCTCATCAACCATTTCTGAACAGTGGAATGTTTGCAAGGCTACAGTCTCTCTTCTGTTCACTTCTTCTTCAGGAGAGTTTCTCAAGTTCATTCTTCTTTTCGGTGTTTTCTTACTTTTCTCGACTTTCTTTTCCTTTCTAAGACCCTTTTTTTTCTTTTGTTTCCTATATTTCTTTCCTTTGTCACTTGCACTAGCTTCAGAGTCACTTGTAGATAACACAGGGAAACCTTCAAAAGCTGATTGTGAATCAGTTTCACTCAGGAACAAGTCTTCGTACTCTTTATCCTCATTCAAATCCTTGTTATCTCTTGTGCACGGTTCTTCATTATATTCTTCTTCCGCTTCTTCTATGATACATTTCCTCATACTGTCAGACAGCTCATTGTATGCTCTCAGTCTTTTATGGTGACACTTTATTATAGTGTTTGGCTCTCCTGGTTTTTCAATCTCATAGGATAGTCCATTTGACTGGATCTTCTTAATTATCCGCTAGTTTGTTGTACTGTACATTTCATGATTGTTTAATGACCCGGTAGGAGGGGGTGGGTTCATAAGTTTTATTTATAACCGAGACCGAAATTTATGAGACCAAATTTTCTGCTCAAATCTCATGTTGAATAAATGTCAAAATTACAGTCTTTACGCATCATTTTACAACCTTTAATGATGTTATCCGCTTTCAATAAATAATCTACACATTTTAGTACTCACATTTAAAATTTTTATTTTATTGTTCTTCAATAACACTAGTATAAACTGAGACCTAATTTCCTAGAACCTACAAAATCGTATATATCAATTTATCTTGGATATTGAAGTACTCTGTTGAAGTCATTGGAGTTTCATTCAGCATCAACTTCATGGTGTCGTTCGGTTCGGATCTCCAGTTCCTTCAGAGGGTAGATCATCTGTCTTGTGTCTGAGAGTGATGGACATTCTGCCATTGTATGTTTCACCGAGAGTGCGTGATTCAGTCTTTGCAGTATATCTGCTCACTATTTTCAATGCGGTGTTGGTGGGTCAGCTTTGTTTGGCCTACACTTAGTCTGGTTTAACATTATGGAATATTTTCTGTTAACAATTTACTAATTGGCTTCTTTTTCAGATTCTAAATATAGGAGAGGAGCATATCCTAAACAGTATTACATTATTAAGTTAAAGCTACAAGATATTAGTTTCTAACATTTAAATTCTTTTTCGATTGTAACCACAGTTTTACCCCCAAAAATACAATCTTGATGACTTAACCATTTATGCATTACGAAGACAAATACACTTCTGTCTGAATAATTTATTTTTCCGAAGTTTAATAGAGAAATTTTCTTTAAACGATCGGTTAAACACATGTGTAGTGTGTACCCTGTCCTATGTTAGAACACATGTGTAGTGTGTAAGAGTTACAAGGACTTTAAGTTGGGGAAATTTTTTTACAATTAGTAAAACCCCCATGACAAGGAAATGAAATGATACTAGGCCCTTAGATTTCTACTTATGGGCAGGGCTGGGGAGCTTGAAGCCGGAGCTAGCCAATGTTGGCACTCCGGAGCAGGAGCTGGAGCTTAGCTGCTGTGCAAACAGCGGAGCAGAGCTGGAGCTCTAACATTACAACTAGCTCCAGGCTCTGGCAATTTAATTTTTTTAACTAATACTCTTAAATAAAAGCACAAAATTGATTAATACATTCTTCAATTGAAAAGTTACTGATTAGTTGAACTACACCTTTTTAACTTTAATTTGAAACAATTCAAGTTTAATTTAAAATAAGTCAAGTTTAATTTAAAATAAATCAAGTTTAATTCAAAATAAGTCAACTTAAATTTAAAATAGTTCTACTTAAATTCAAAATATTGCAAGTTTAATTTAAAATAAATGCAGTTTAATTTGAAAATTAAATTCTATGGGCCCTCAATATCACACATAGGAAGCTCTGCAGTAATATCATTTTATTAGTAATGGGAGGGAATGAGAATAGTGAAATGAGAAAAGTGAGAGTAGTGAAATGAGAGAGGTAAGGGTAGTGAAATGAGAGAATTGGAATGAGAGTTGTGAGTGAAATGAAAGAAGTGAGTGAAAAGAGAAAAGTGAGTGAAATGAAAAAAGTGAGTGAAATGAAAAAAGTGGGTGAAATGAGAAAAGTGAGTGAAATGAGAAAAGTGAGTGAAATGAGAAAAGTGAGTGAAATGAGTGCACAAGAGAGTATTCATTAAGTACTCTCACTACTCTTCACTCATTACAGTATATATCACACTTAACTATAGTTGTAACGTTGTTCACTTCTCTAATTTCACTAAGTTTTCTCATCCAATTCTCTCCTCTCTCATCCCACTACTCTCATTTCATTTTTCTCATCCCACTAACTTCTGTCATCTCTTATCTCACTAAATTCTAACTACTCTCATTTCTCTCAATTCTCTACTCTCATCTCACTAAATTCTAACTACAGCCTTTTAACATTAATTTAAAACAATTCAAGTTTATTTTAAAATAAGTCGAGTTTAGTTTAAAAAATATGAAATTTAATTTTAAATAAATGAAGTTTAATTTAAAATAAAATTCTATGGGCCTTCGATATCACACATAGGAAGCTCTGCACTAATATCATTATATTAGTAATGGGAGGGGACGAGATCATTAGAGTATACCTTTTACAGTTCTTTCATTGCCCACCATAATCTTTCATTGCCCACCATAATCTTTCATTACCCACCATAATAATCTTTCATTGCCCACCATAATCTTTCATTGCCCACCATAATCTTTCATCGCCCACCATAATCTTTCATTACCCACAATAATCTTCCATTGCCCACCACAATCTTTCATTGCCCACCATAATCTTTCATTGCCCACCATAATCTTTCATTACCCACAATAATCTTCCATTGCCCACCACAATCTTTCATTGCCCACCATAATCTTTCATTGCCCACCATAATCTTTTATTGCTCACCATAATGTTCCATTGCTCAGTTCTCTCATCTCACTAAATTCTCATTTCATTCACTTCTCTCATTCCATTTCTCTCATTTTATTCACTTCTCTCATTCCATTTTTCTCATTTCATTCACTTCTCTCATTCCATTTCTCTCATTTCATTCACTTCTCTCATTTCATTCACTTCTCTCATTCCATTTCTCTCATTTCATTCACTTCTCTCATTCCATTTCTCTCATTTCATTCACTTCTCTCATTTCTCTCATTCCATTTCTCTCATTTCATTCACTTCTCTCATTCCATTTCTCTCATTTCATCTAACTAAATTCTCAATTCTCTCATTTCACTACTCTCATGATCTCATCCCCTCCCATTACTAATATAATGATATTAGTGCAGAGCTTCCTATGTGTGATATCGAAGGCCCATAGAATTTAATTTTCAAATTAAACTTCATTCATTTTAAATTAAACTTTAACTTTTTAAAATTAAACTTGAAATATTTTAAATTATAATTGACTTATTTTAAATATAACTTTACTTATTTTAAATATAACTTTACTTATTTTAAATATAACTTTACTTATTTTAAATTAAACTTTAATTGTTTTAAATTAAAATTAAAAAGGTGTAGTCTTGTAAATTTTAGATAATCGTTCTATTCGTTTTTTAGATGAATCTTGAAACTAACTTTTTCAATATTAAAATTAACTTTTATTTAATTGATAACTGTGGAGCAGGAGCTGGAACTTTAAGTTATAAATAGTGGCTCTGGAGCAGGACCCAGTCCAATTATAGTCAGCTACCCAGCCCTGCTTATGGGGACATTTTAATAGTTTGGTGTATGAATCACCTATTCAATCCGAAAAGAACCTGATCGGCAGGATTGTCGAAGCCTCCGCAAGGATTCGTGAAACTCCTGGTGTCTTTGCTGACATCCGCCAATCATTGGACAAACGTTTGGACGCCTGCATCACAACAAATGGGTGGCAGTTTGAACACATTTTGTATACATGTAGCCTAATTAAAGATTACGTTTCTTGTGCTCATAATAATTACTGTTATAAAAAATTAGTTTCTTATCGTAAAATTAAAAAAATGTTAACAAATAATAATAAATAGTACAAGATCGATACTTTCCGAACCTTGTAACTCTTCAACTAAGCATTTTAAACCATACATTCATGGAATAGAAAGTGTTCATTTCGACGATAGCTACCTTACGTTATAGTTTGGCAACAAAAGTGTCGGACACCCTGTATACTAATTGCAGCTGCAATTTTAGGGGGAATTTTGAACTCCTCCACACATGCACTATCTAATTAGTTAAGGGGATCGTTTAACTTTTTGTAATTTTTATCTATTTTCTATTTTTCATTTTAGTTCCCTAGTAAATATCCCAAAGAAAACGTACAAAAAGTTTCATTTTGCTGTGACAACTATAAGTCAGTGTGTGTGTGTGGGGGGGGGGGGGGGTGAATAATTGAGGGGATGGAATTAGAGTGTGCCAAAGTACCCCTCCCTTGCTAAAATGGGCTTAGCCTCCCATTTTTGGTAATGGCTTCGTCGTTGCCTTGGGGGACCTTCAAGCTCTCTGACAGAGACGAAAAGCTCCCTATTTTTTGCTTAGGTTTTTCATTTTTATTTGTGTTTCTATAATTTCTAACTTTTTTTGTTTACTCCATTATCTCGGTAACTTTTTTACTCAAATCATACTCGCGCAAAGTCTATAGACTGAATGGTGGTTGGTCCTACAGAAAAATTTATAGAAGCTAATATGTTTGGCTCGAAATTTCCTAGATCGTTTAATGAGCTTTTTTTGAATTTCGCTCTCAAACTTTTTTTATTCAAAAATAAAAAAGTGAAAAAAACCTTTTTGTATAAATTAAATAAAAAAAAATTGAAATTGAAAAAAAGCTCATAAGACGATCTAGGTAATTTCGAGCTAAACATATTAGTAGGGTTGTGACAATGAAATATGCTTTTATGCTTTAAGCTTGTTAAATATGCTTTTTATGCCTTAAAATATTCTTTTTATGCTTAAAATATGCCTTTTTTTCTCAAAATATGCTTTTTATGCGTTCAGGTTAGCTTTATATGCTCAATGATATGCGTTCAGGTTAGCTATATATGTTCTAATTTCTTTAAAATAAGGCTAATTGTATTGTCAAATTGAGACTGTTTATTCTGTATTAGGTAACCAAAATAATAAATAGTGAATAGTTTTAGACAACTTGCACAATAAAGAAAGCATTTATTACATTTGATGATCATAGCTGTTTTTAAATTCTCGAAAATAATTCCACGTCTGTTATCTGCTATAATTTGTAGTCTTAACTCATTTCGAATTTAAAAAAATAAGGTTCGTCTGGGAATAAAAAATATGGTACCGAAACGTCCTAGCTCCGTTTACAATGGGGACGTGTCATTAGTCCGACAATTACATCTTTCTGTGTTATTTCTCGTTTTATTTTTTGATTAAAATAAAAAATATTACATAAATAAACATTATAGATACCTATACCAATTTAAATAATACAATATTTACCTTTATTTTTCTTACTTTGGTATATATTTTACTTTATTTCAAATATTAGCTAATTTGTATGATGCATTTCCTCATTCGATTTAATGGAGTTTGTTGTATTTGCTAGTTTGTTGTACTGCACACTTCATGATTTTTTAATGACCTGGCAGTGGGGTTAGGGGGGTAGCACATCCCATCCCCCGATATACATATATTTTGATGTTCAATCAGAAATAAACTGCAAAAGTGTACAACTATTGGAGGGTCGCACCAATGAATTGTAACCGTTTACAATAGGTAAAGCGTAACACAAAATGGCAGCTCCTATTGTGTACTCCTTATTGAAATCATTACTATTAATTATCGCCTTACAGGCGATGATTAAATGATTCAATATGGTAATTTCCTCACCTAGTCTTTTAAACTTAAAAATTATTGAATCATACATTCAAACAATAAAAATTAGTTTGTGTTTCATTTGCAGTCACTTGGACTATTTGATTAACTAAAAGCATATTTTGAGAATATTCTTTATTTCAAAAAATATGCTTTATTGCTAAAAATCATAGAGAATAATTCTTTAAGCCAAAAGAATATTGTCACAACCCTATATATAAGCTTCTATAAATTTTTTTGAAGGAAAAGTCTATAGACATTTTGTGAGGGGGGGTTGGGCCCAAACAGCAGGTTTCTCGGTGAAAACGGGGGAGAGGGTCCCCAAAATGAAAATTTTACACAAGCAACTTCAATTCACAAAAGCATGTTACACTTTATGTCAAAATCTCAACTCAATCGGATGAGTATTATTGGTAGCTAGCAAAAAAGTGAAACGATCCCCTTAAAGGCCCCTCCACTTAATTTTTTTATTTCTCTATCCATAAGAAGAACTATAGTTAGCAACTGGTTATAATTTCAAGCAAAGAAAACGTCTGATAGGCTAACTACAAATTTAAACAATAACTAAGCCGATTCCAAGACAATGGAACCATATATTAAGTATTTCTTACTAATAGTTTTCAAATATCATAACATTTTTCCGATCAACAGTACAGTTAATTTTAATACACTTTGTATATGAATAGGTATGTAGCTAATTATATACGAGAGAAAGTTGAATGTGAATATTTCATATATAGCTAGCTAATTAATTATGAACTGAATACTTGATCGATTTTTTTCTGCTAACTGTGATATGTTATATAACCTTAGCTGTTCAAATTTAAAGCAATTCAATATTTTTTTAATTTACAGTGGAGAGTACCTTTAAGGTAGTCAAGTCATAATAAATTAGGTTTCTTGCTCATCATACGCAATACTCCATAATAGTTTTACCTAATATCTTGAATCAGAGACTTTTCTCTCACACCTCCTCTGCTAAGATTAAAGACAGTCTCCTTCTTGAAGATGTTCTCCTTCTTGAAGATGGTGGTAGATAGCATCCGCTACTAAGCCTGTGAAGAGCTTTTAGATAGTGGTTAGGTAGCTTTTAGGTCCATTATATTTGCTTGATAGGTTTGTTTGCAGTTTTTCCGGGGTGAGGTATTGCACAAACTGAACTGAACCACGCTAGTAGATGTCCTTCTGCATTGAGAGAACTATCATATGATCTGGTTAGGAGAGGATGCATTGCAGTTAGTTGTTCAAGCCCAGAAATTAGATATTTTGTCAGATAAATTTGCTTTGAAATATGGTAGAGTTATATTATATTGATTTTTTTTTTCTTTCAGCTATATTTCAAGGGAGAGTTCAATATGTTTGTTGGTAGCTGGTTGCTAGTGGGTGTATTGTTCTTATATTTTTTAGTTTTCTGCTGTAGATTTTTGCAACTTGTGCTGGAATGAGGAGAAACTATCTGATATCTGACGTCTCCGATTGGTAGGTTTTAATCTGATGAGTAAGTCTCCAATTTCAGATCACCAGTATGAACACATTGATGACTATTAAAATGATAAGAAATGGGAAATGCCTCATCAAGTGTTACATTTAAATGATTTCTCACCAGTGTGAACTCTTTGATGTGTATTTAGAATAGATGACTGAGAGAATGCCTTATCACAATAACTGCATTTGAATGGTTTCTCACCAGTGTGAACTCTTTGATGTCTATATAGAATAGATGCCTGAGAGAATGCCTTATCACAATATCTGCATTTGAATGGTTTCTCACCAGTATGAATTTTTGTATGTATATTGAGAGAAGTTGACTGAGAAAATGCCTTATTACAATAACTGCATTTGAACGGCTTCTCACCAGTGTGAATTCTTTGATGTCTATTTAAATCAGCTGACCGAGAAAATGCCTTATCACAATAATTGCATTTGAATGGCTTCTCACCAGTGTGAATTTTTTGATGGCTATTGAGATGAGATGAATCCGAAAATACCTTGTCACAATGACTGCATTTGAATGGTCTTTCACCAGTATGAACTCTTTGATGACTAATAAGATCAGATGATTGACAGAATGTCTTATCACAATAGCTGCATTTGAATGGTTTCTCACCAGTGTGAACACTTTGATGTCTATTGAGAGCAGATGACTGAGAAAATGCCTGATCACAATAAGTGCATTTAAATGGTTTTTCACCAGTGTGAACTCTTTGATGTCTATCTAAATCAGATGACTTATGGAATGCCTTATTACAATAATTGCATTTGAATTGCTTTTCACCGGAGTGAATTTTTTGATGGCTATTGAGATGAGATGGATCAAAGAATGCCTTATCACAATAACTGCATTTAAAAGGTTTTTCTTCAGTGTGAACTCTTTGATGTCTATTGAGAGCAGATGATTGAGAGAATGCCTTAGCACAATAGCTGCATTTGAATGGCTTTTCACATTAATGATGATTTACTTCTTTCTCAGAACAATTAAAATACCCAAATTCATCATTAGCAGGTGCTTCACATTTCTCCAAATGTATGATATCCTTATTATTCACTTTTCTTATGTGAATAAGATTCATCTCAGAATCAGGCTCAATTCTGATCTCATAATCAATATTTTCTTGTTTGATAGTTAAATCTTCTTCAGAAAATTCATTCTTAATATCATTACAGTGTGTATTTTCAGAGAGAAGTTCATCTTGATCCATTCCCTGCACTAGAGGGTCATGATCAACACCTTGACGCGAAAGATCCGAAATATCTGGCTTGATATCTTCCTCTTCCACCAAGTAAATAACATCAGATTGGTCAGCAATAACTCCCTCTCCTTCTGCTATTGGAGGAACCTCATCTGCAGACTCCATCTGAAACGATTTTTTTATTAAAGATTTGACCTAGCTACTGATAAAAAATAGTTAGAACAGAAATAAAGAGAGCAGACAGGTATGAAAGTTTCTCACAACCATTGTTACTTGACATAATTAAGTAGCATAGAAAAGCTTCAGAACTAGTACCGTATACTGTTCATAAATAATTAAATAAGAAATATTCACATTCAACATCCATTCTTTCTTAGATACAATAGAAGAACAAGGCTGCATTCCAACATATTACGCATTATCATAAATTTAATGGTAATTAGGTAGCTATATATGTTCACTTTTAGTTCTAGTAATGTTTTTTGGGGTAAGGGTATTTAGATACTAGTATAGGTACAGTATGATCCACAATGAATGATACTAAAACAAAAATTCCTTAAAAATATTTAATAGAAAATAATTGATTGAAGAAGAAGTTTGATGGATTGTCAATGTTTGGACATTAATGTTTTTTTCAGCAAATGCTCAAAATGTCCTCCAAGTTGATCTGTACATAGCTCGGCTCGTTTTTTCGTATGGCGCACCATTCTGCGAATATCTTCCTCGCTCATGTTGACAGCAAAGTCTTCCACGACAGTCTTGAGTTCAGTTAGAGTGTGTGGTTCACATCTGATGACATGTGCCATAGCTTGCGACCAGAATGAAAAGTCAAGAGGTGATAAGTCCGGAGAATAAGGGGGCCAATGGTGTTTCGTCCGACGAGAAATTATCCTTTCATCGAATTTTGAATGCAGAAATTCAAGGCATTCGGCAGGCACAAGGCAGCTGGCGCCATCCTGCTGGAACAAATATTGACGTCTTGACGCCAAATTCTTAACGGAATTCCACATAGTATTTTTAAGGACTTTCTCCAAGTACACATTTGAATTAACGGATCCCTCGAACCAAACAACAGGGAGAATCTTCCCGTCCACAATCCCCACCCAAGCCATCACTTTTTCACCATGAGCTTTTTTGCATTCAATTACAGTGTGGGGATTAGTTGGTGCCCAGTGCCAATGTACCAGCTTGTTTGGTGACTGTTTCAGGACGAACCATTTTTCGTCTGACCATATGACCCTCTGAAACCACTCTTCTTCGAAGTTCAACCAAAAGGTGCATGCTGCCAACCTTGATTCCATATTGGCTTGACTCAGACACTGAATGAGGTGTGGCCTGCATGCTCTCCATTTCAGATTTTTCCTCAAAATCCTCCAAATTGCACCATAGCTCAAACCAAGAACTCTTGCTGCTTCTCTTATATGGCACTTTGGATTTTGTTCGAAAAAAAATTTCACATCCTGTATGCTCTTCTGCAATGGTTCACGAGATCTGCCTATAGGAACTTGCGGTCGGAGGGCATTCTTTTCTTCAAATCGCTGCAAGATTCTTCTGAAAGCCAGAAAGCTGGGCACTTTACGTGGATTCCTTGAATGAAAATATCTTCTGAATGCCCTTTGGACCTCCTTGATGCTCCTGAACTCTTCAAACTTAGTGATGATAAACGAGGCTTGTTGACCGTCAAAGGGAGAATTTTTTCTGAAGTGGCGACTTGGGCTGCGCACTGGGTCCATTTTCGAGGGTCCAATCGTAGGCGATACAATGATGAATATCGTAAATCGTCTATTTTTATACAAATGTCCCAGTATCTGGGAAGATAGATACGATTCTATAATTAATATTCGGAGTGTAAATATTTTTAATGAATTTTTGTTTTTGTATCATTCATTGTGGATCATACTGTAGCCATTTATAATATGTCTAAAAGCAGAGGTGGGCACAGCGCCGCTACTTGTAGCGGTGCTTCTTTTTGTGTAGGGTCAGTGCTGCTACTTCTGAGCTAATGTAGCGGTAGCGCCGCTACTTTCAAAATAAAAAATGGTAAAGTTATCCGAGAAATCTAGATAAAAGACTATGCAAGTCCGTGACCCTAGATAGCTAATCAGTTGTGAGTGATATTCAGACAAATCTGAGCAGTACGACCAGCTGATATTCAAACAAGGATTCATAGTAGGTACGACAATAACAATGATAAGCGATGTGAATATTTGATATTAAGACAAAACTGCCTAATACGATCACCTTACACATCGTCTTACGCTTTTATGCAGATGTGTTTATTGCAATAAAATGGGTTTAACTCAATGGTTTTTCTTGAAAATTTTCTGGAAATGTGCATCTACATTGCGAGTAACTTTAAAAAGTTGAAAGTAATTGAAATATCATTCCGGATGGTACAATTATTTTACTAAAAGTTACTCATTTTCAGTGTACCAAGCATAACACTAAAAATGCATAAATAAACGTTTTAAATAATTCTATATCTATTGTAATTTTTTTAGCAATAGCGTTCACATGTAGTTTAACTGCTAATTTTAAGTCAATATCCAGTTTGATTTTCCCTCTTTTCCACCTTTTTTAAAAGACACTTATCCATCAAATGTGTCAATCTCTGAATTGTATCAGATGTTATCGTCTTACAAGTCTTCAGTATCCTTCCAGAGCTACTATTTTGACAAAAACATTCTGCTTCAGGATGGACTGAAGTTCTTCAATTGGGTTTGAATCTAGAGAGAGACAGGGCCATATCATCAACTTGTCGTTGACGAACTTATTACTCCTAAGGAAATTCACAGCTCCCTTAGTAGAGTGAGAAGGAGTGTTGTCATGTATGAAAATAACTTAATTTTTAACGCAGCAGGTTTCCTTTTCAGCCAATGAAAAAATCCACAATTCGAAAAGTTATTATAATTAGCAGAATTTATTTTTACTTCTTGTATCCTGGAAGATCTGACCAGTTAATTTCCAATGGTCCCAGCCCAAATTATCACACCTCCACTTACATGTTAACGTCAAATTTGTTGGCGATGTGGTGAGGCATGCTTTAGCCCATCAGTCAGTGCTGACGAGTTTTCACGTATTTTGTCTTTATAGAGTACTGTTTGGTAGGATACTTCTCCGCCCATAGTAACCTTTTGTGCTTGATAGAGGTCTGGTAACAGGTGAAAAATAAGATGCAATAAGTTTCAATATTCTACAGAGAGTAGTTTTTCCACACAGACTCTCTGCATCACTGGTTTCCTTTTGAGTTCTCTTATTAATCAAGGACAGTTATGTCTAGTAGCTATTTGGAATTTACTCCTATCCTTGCGTGTAATCTTTTTTCAAGGGATCAACAATTAATTTCTACACTGTAGGTGGCCGTAAAAATAATAAATTCAATTTTACAGCATATATGATAATTTATGGAAAGTAGCGCTGTAGCTACATTTTGCTGTTGCGGAAGCGCCGCTGCTCTTCTGGAAGTGTAGTGGTAGCGGCAGCGCCGCTACATTATTATGCATGTAGCGGCAGTGCCGCTGCATTTCAAAGTAGCGCTGTCTAAAAGCTATAATAGTTTTGAAATTTTCAAGATGCAATGAATCCTTTTTCTTTTCTTAAAATCTTAAATTACATATTATGATAAAACTATAGAACCAAATTTGAAATGGTTTTCAGTTTTGTAATCAGTAACCTTAGTTTCTAATGAATAAAGTTATAAATCTGTACTTACTTGCGAAGTCAAACCTTATTCTCATGTGATCAATATTATTTCTAGATCTCTGATTTAATTTGCCTAATATTTGCAAAATTGAATATCTTCATAAAAGCAATTTGAGCAATTTTTTCTTAAAGCCTACATATTATTCCTTCCTAAATAACTTCATTAATTAATTCATCAACTACATATACTAACATAGATCCCTTCATGCACAATGAAGTGTTCATTAATTATTTAGTTGATGGCAACAGCCACACTCTTCCCAAAACTAAGAGAGTTCTTTATATAGACATTAATTTGTACTCTGAAATATTGTAAATTTTTGGTCAGGCTAAATTACTTCTAATATCTTTTTCATACTCTGTTACTGACAATAGCATCATTATTTAGTTAGAATCTATGATTTCAAAGTTAATAGTTTGAAAGTTAAGTTCATAAAAGTATTGAAATTTATTAAAAAAATTAATAGTTGTGCTATCATTTAAATTTAGTGATTGCTACTTATAGACATTATTTTCCACAACTCTTATTTTGTTGAATGTGTTTAGTTTGAAGCTGTTTGGTTTAGGATTTTTTAAAGTACTATTAGCTCAACTTTGTTGTTAGCTACCCTTTTGTAACTTTTGAATGGGTTCCCTTGTCCTCAGATTACAAATAAAATAAAAATAGCTCTACTTTCTGTGTTTCTTCTTCCAAAAGTACCAAGATTTATCTAATTTGAAAGCTATTCACTAATGTTAATATATAATTAACATGTGGACTACATATTGGTACACATATGTACACTATGTATATTACTGATAGACTTAGTGGTACACTCTATATTTTAAACCCAGATTACATTGTGACAATGTGAACTACAATTATACCACTGTTTTATTATACATAAAATATCCATAGACACTCAGCTCCTCTCATTATTGTAAGGCATGGCATACAGAAGCAATAATATAAACTAGTAATTTTTGAAAAGTCAGTTAGGCTACACTACATTTTGAGCAATTGAAGTAAATTATTTGCTCTATTAAAAAATAAATAGTTTATCACATTTATTTCAAAAGTTATAATAAAATCATGAACATACTCAAAACTTATGGTATCGGCCAAAAAATTAGGTATCGTCCCATCACAAATTTTCACATCTCTTAGTTGAGCAGATTACAGAGAAAAGGAATTTGTTTGATTATTCACACTGTAATTGTTATCTAAAACTAAGGTGCTGAGATTGAGGTCTGAGCATTTTTCAGAGTTACAACTGAAGGTTAGCATTATGATGGCTAGACAAGTCATGAGGAAGGATGGAATGATAGAAAGGGCATTCACAAGACAAGAGGTCTGAAGTTATAATCATTAAACTAAATAAACTTAAGAATTAAAGGGAAAAGATTAAGTGAGGATATTATCCCTAATTTGAACCAAATTGAAGCTTAAAAATAAACGAATAAAGAACGACAGTAGACAAAAAAAATGAATGACAAAATAAGTAATGGCTAACTAAATACATATCATGAATAAACAATGGAAATATAACATAAGTATATACTCACTCAGTTGGTGAAGACACAGTGCTTTGAAAGATAATGATTAATTATGTTAATGAATTTAAAACTTCTGAAAAATAAAAACTTTTTTAATTGTAAAGTTTGAACAATAATTGTCCCCACCACTACAATGCAACATGCAGCTCACTAAAACATGAAATAACCACAGTAAGGCTTTTATATCAGGCTATCAGCACTGAACTAAGGATATATAATATATTAGTAAGCAGAATTTAAATCTATCAAGTATTCTGTTCACAATTAATTATATAAGAAATAATCACATTTCACTTTTATTCATTCTGAGATTCATAAGAAGATAAAGGCCCCATAATTGAGTAGTTCATTTATATATACATAGTACAGACCTATTCAAATACAGTGTTTTAAAATGAAAATTCCCCGTATCTATTATACAAAAATGCAAGGATTAAATTAAAGTTATATTTTCCTATGTATTACTGAAGGATTGAGAAATTTTCAGTGAAATTACTCAAACATAATAGATTTTAATTTGAAACTGTAATCTAGTTTGGTGTTTCCTCTAGTTATTTGTTGTATCAGACAGCTGTATCTTGGCAGGTGTATTTCGGGCACGTCTCCCAAAATACATATAACTATAGAATATTTCCAGTTTCCTTGATATAGTGTAAATATATTAATAAATCTTTTGGGCCGCTATTCTGGGAAAGACCCCAGCCTGGTTTATGACTTGTTATGCTATCATATTTAGGGAGGTCAGACTGCTAGTCTGACAGAACTAGTTAAGTGTTCTCCAAGAAATCCTCTATTATGCCTTCTGTTCTCACCAAAATACTTGTAAATTAATAAAGAAGAATACGAAAAATTGTCTTTTTAATTCTATTCTTTCAAATGATTAATGAACATGTATCATCACCTGAATAGCTATAGGATGTGCCTTTTAAAACAATGTCATCAGTATTCAAAATGTAATTATAAGTACACTACATTGCATAATGCATTAAAGATTTTTACCTTCAAAAACTATTATTTATTGAAAAGAAACATTCTAGTCAATAGCAGAGATAGTGAAGTACACTGTAAAAATTGTAAATCAAAATTCCACTCGTAACTATCAAAATAAGTCAATTAAATGAGAATGTAACCAGATTCTTCTATTTATTCCTATCTAAATTAATGGGAACGTAGCGCTTTGTTATGATTTCAGCGATCAGCTGTTCAAACTATAAACGGTGTAGCCATAGCAATATTTACCTTTAGAAACTTCACTATAAATGTTTTTATTCATATTCATTCCTTTTCAGAACTAATAATTTCATTCATCAACGTAACGTAATAAACACATGTAATCAACTTCATTATATGTCCATCCTCTTAGTGCTGTGTCTTCACCAACTGAGTGAGTGTCTATGTGTCTTTCGTCCTTGATTCATATATTTAGTTAGCTATAAGTTACTCTTGTTTATCTGTCATTCATTTATGTTTTTGCTTATTTGTGTTATATGATTTAATTATTTATTCATTATGATTTCATTATTACTTCTTATTCAATTATGTTTATGCTTTTGTTTTGTTCATTTAACTTTACTCTTGTTTTTGTTTCTTTGTAGGGATAACATCCCTCAAACCCTTTCTTTTCTCTTGCTTATAATTTGTAGAAATACACCTTCTCACCACTGTCTTCTGAATGTCCTCTCTGCATTCCGTCCTTCTGCCTACCCTGTTGCACCATCATAACACTAACCCATTAAAGTGATGATGTGTATCTCTTGAAACTGTTTTATTAGTGATACAATTGATGTTCACAGGTTTTTCAACTTGTTTCATCCTTCAAACGTCCAGTCTGCAAAGCATGCACAATCCTAGTTCAAGAGTATGTAGCTACCAAGTCGCCGATTAATTGTCGACTTGAAATTTGTGAAAATAAGTATCTTTCACATATATAGACGACTAATGAGCACTTAAATTAGATTTAAAATAAAAATTGGTGGCTCATAATCATAATCGGCAAAACCGCACAATGCGCATCTCTGTTGAAATGTAAACAAAGCAGCCATTTTGTTTTGATATGGCGCTCCACTTGCACAATGTAGAATTCAAATTGTATGTCAGTTTTCCGTTTTCGGTGTTCTTTTGTTATGAATGATGTGGTCACTACTTGTCATTTTAATTTGATGCTCTCCGACTAATTATCGAAAAACAAAACAAATGAATAACTATGAAAGAAAGTATGCATGTGATTGGCTGGTAATAAATAATGGTATTAGTTGTATGCCTCTCTCACTGATTGGCTGACACGCTCTCAATTAATTTAGGTAGTTATAATAATATAGGTATATTGACGACTGTCGACTTTCAAAATTGGAATTAAATTATGACGATTGGCGACTGCAGTACTAATTTTTGAAAAAAAAAGATGTATTGGCGACTCAATGAACATTCTCTGAAACTAGGTGCACAATCAGTCTCCAGATATTCAATTTTGGGGTCAATTTCTCTCCAAAATGGCCAATAATCTCAAAATACTCTCCAATAATTACATGTAAACATAGGAATTAATTAGGAAATTGTCACCGGACAATTCAGGAAACTAATTTCATGGCCTCAATAGTCGCCAGATAAACTTCACAACTTCATGCATCTTTCGACAGTATACTGGCAACTTTCGACATACTTTGAAACATGGCCCCTATTCCAGCCTTCATGGCTTCATCCTATAGTGATTATTGAACAAGAGATGACTTCCCGTTCAACCCCATTCTCCACCTGTTCTCTTCCCAGAATGTCTCCCAGTTTGTATTTGGTGCACTGAACTCCTCTGACTTTTTCAAAAATCTGAGAAATAGCTGCCAACATTTTTCATCACTTTGACTTAGTCGTCCAACATTTTTCCAGTTTCCCCTCCAAAAATTAATGGTAATATAGGAGTTAATAGCTAAATATCCTCAGATATTGCAGGAATTTTTTTATTAGAGAAATTGAATATCTGTCAACATAACATTGGAATTTACCACCAAATACAAACTGGAACTTCTCCTCAGTCCCAGGATTTTTTACAGAAATTGGGATTTGGGCGCAGAAAATAACATGGGAACATAGGAAATTAGGAATTAAATAGAACTTGGGTGGAAGATTAATCCACAAATCCAGCTGTAATTTTCGGACTGGACAGTGCCCAGACTGCATAATATGGAACATTTTTCCAAGACTCTCTGCAGGAGTTCTTGATTGAATTTTAGAACTTGGAGATTTCTGCAGGAGATCATGAATTAATTCCTGTTACCACTAATTTGAATTTTGCTGCGGGCCAGTCTGCAGAATATGGGACATTTCTCCAAGACTCTCTGTGGGAATTTTTGATTGAATTTTTAGAAATTGGAGATCTCTGCGGGAGATCTTGAATTAATTCCTATGTTACCATTAATTCAGCTGCGGGAGATTTTGATTCCTATGTTACCATTAATTTAGCCATGTTTCAGTGGCTGGAAAATTGTAAGCCAATTTTTTAGCTAAAATTTCACTTAAATTCTGAGTCAAGCCAACTTGGCTCATTTTTGGAAGATTTCAAGCCAAAATTAACATGGGAACATAGAATTAATTCAAAATCTAAAGCCAATGAGAGATATCTGAGTTTTGACCATTTGAAATCTAAGCCAATTAATTGGCTTAACTAACATCCATGTTTCAAAGTGTGGCAGGAAAGTCACCAGTTTAGTGTGAAATTGGATCCAGGTCACCACATTTAAGATACTTTAAAGGAGAAATTTGACTTTCTTGTGAAGATTTTACACTTGGAAACATTAATATGCTTCATTTCTGATGCACGTGCTCTTGAGAATATTTTGGGATTGATTTACTTGTTATTCACATGTTTCAACTTATTTAACACCTCAAAATTTGCCAATATACTGGCGACTTTGTCCGTACTTTAAAACATGGACTGACATACTCTGTAACATGGTAATTTAGCTGCGGGAGATTCTGAATCTGCTACTGAGAGTAACTGTCTCTCAAATTAAAATCTCTGCGGGAGAAGAGAAACATTCTGCAGACTGGGCTGCGGGAGATTTTGAATTAATTCCTATGATACCATTTTTAATTTAGCTGCGGTAGATTCTAAATCTGCTGCTATGAGTCAGAGGAGCAGTTTGCAAAGTATGCACAATCAGTCTCCACATATTTAATTTGTGGTGCAATTTCTCTCCAAAGATTTTCAAATTTCTCTCCAAAATGGCCAAAAATCTGAATATATTATTCAATAATTACATGTAAACATATGAAATAATTAGAAAATTGTCACCGGATAATTCAGGAGAGTAATTTCGAGGCCTCAATAGTCGTCAGATAAACATCACAACTTCTGAACTTCATACATCTCTTGCAGACTGGTCAGAGGACAGCCTGGGCAGAGAGTAACTCTCTCTCAAATTAAAATCTCTGTGTCCTGCGGGAGAAGAGACACATTCTGCAGACTAGTATAATCACACATCTGAATCTCCCCAAGCTCCACCCATCCTATGCCAAGTTCCCCCAAGTACCCGTTTACCAACCTCATCCAGGGACACACCTATCCTCATCTCTCAAACGCTGCCCTAAACAGTAAACACCACATTCTTTGTCTCCAACACATATTTGCCATTTGGCAAACTTTAGCTTGCCCATCATGTCCTTCGCTTCCACAGACGTCACAACTGATACAACGATGTACACAACACTTTCCTCCAATTGATCCGTTTTGGTCCCCAATCGGTCCGTTTCCGTCCGTCCAGTCTGCAGAACATAAGACATTTTTAAAAAATTTTGTGCGAACAATCCTTAATTTCCTCCTATATTCACATGTATTTTACTGAGAACAGAAGCCAAGATAGAGGATTTCTTGGAGAACACTTTACCAGTTCCTGCAGTCTGGCCGTCCGTTTCGGTGATTCTATGTAGCTACCCCGTTTTGGTCCGTTACGGTGTTTCTAAGCGGTGTATGGTAATCACCGAAACGGAGGGAAACGGACCGATTGAGTACCAAAACGGACCGATAGGGGTACAAAACGGACAGATTGGGGTCCAAAACGGACCGAATGGGGACCAAGCCAGATCTAATCGGGCCAAAACGGAGCTAAGTAGTTCATAAAAAATCACTTAAATATTTAGTACTATACATTGAAGAAAAATAATAATATTTAGAATGAGTTATTTAACTGATAGATAATAGATACCTACTTATGTTGAAAAAAAAAACAATATGTATGTATATATAATGTATTACTTGTCATCTGGAGTAATGCTCTGTACAATAGCACTCCCAAAAATAGAATCTAAGTCACTTTTATCTCATTTACTAATTGGCGTCTGGATAAAAACATAATCTCAACCCAGATAAGAAGATTGTTGTTTCATAATTAAAAAAGTTTTATTAATAAAAATTTATTAGTTGAAAAGATATTTTTCCTATTCAAACAATATTTACATACCTAACACAAAGAAAATCAGAACTAAAGAGACTCCCTCACCCTACATAAAATATATAATAACTAATTAAAAAACTTCAATAAAACATTCTGCAACCAGATATCCACTATGATATGGACACAATTATCTTATGTCATCCTTCCATGGGAAGGAGACAAAGAACATGTCCATAATCTAAAAGTAATTATATTTGACTACTAATAAAATATTTCTTAAGAGCTTATCCAGCAAGCAGCAAGAGTAACTCCTTGTCTAGCAAGAAGGACCTTACACTATACTGGCAGCTCATTTTGGCTACCTGGAATGTGTACTGGGACATAAAGACTGACATACAAAAAGGGTTCTCTTCCACACACACACAGTTCTCTTCCACATCTCTCATCCTGCCCAGAGCAGAGGTGGGGCGTGTACTGGGAGAAAAAGACACCAAGGGGTTCTCTTCCACAGCACCCACCCCACCCCAAGCAGGAATCAAGCGTGTACTGGGAGGAAGACATGGCTCACACCACAACCAACATTGTCTCAATATATTTCCATCCTAATTTTCATATGGACATGCTAAACGCTGGTCTTAGTAAGCCACCTCTGACCTCCAGATTAGAGAGACTCGTTCAAAGTTAATATATTTTTTCTTTCTATCCATAACTTACTTAGAAACCTCTTTGATTTCTCCATATCTACATCATTACTAAATCCCAGTGTACAATCAATATCCATTCCATTAATCCATTCATCCCATACTCCTCTCTAATATTCCTTAGTCTGCTACATTCTAAAACAAAGTGTTCAATAGATTCCTCTTCAGCTCCACATAATTTGCAATCAATATCAGGGTACGTAGAATTTAGAAACACCGGAACGGAGTCAAATATGTATGATAAAGAACTGTTTGCATCATTTTAAATGCTCAATGAGGTTATATTGCCAAAGAACACTTGATTGAACACCGGAACCGACCAAATTGAACCAAAATGAACCGGAACGGAGTCAAATATGGATGCTAGAATACTGTTTGCATCATTTTGAATGCTCATGGAGGTTATTAAAGAATGAATAGTTGCATTACCATATAAAGAGCTTAATAAAGAAAAAATGTACTTATTACATGAGTAGAAACGTACTTAATTGTTAAATAAGTACAAACGTACATATTACATATGTACAAACTTGTTTATTACATAAGTACAAACTTACATAAGAATAGACAGATAAGAATTAACGGATAGCAATAGACAGATAATAATTAATGGATAGGAATAGATAGATAATAATTAACGGATAGGAATAGACAGATAATAAATAATAAACGGATAGGAATAGACAGATAAAAATAGACAGTCACAATCAGTGCACGTATCATGCAATGGGAAAGACTATCAGCATATTGTTGTTATAAATACGTTTGTACTAATGTAATAAGTATGTTTGTACTTATGTTATAAGTTCGTTTGTACTAATGTAATAAGTACGTAACGTTTGTACTTATGTAATAAGTACGCTTGTACTTATGTAATAAGTACGCTTGTACTTATGTAATAAGTACCCTTGTACTTATGTAATAAGTACCCTTGTACTTATGTAATAAGTATGTTAGTACTTATGTTAATGTTAAAAGTATGTTTGTACTTATGTAATAAGTATGTTTTTCTTTATTAAGCTCTTTATATGTTAATACAACTATTCATTCTATAATAACCTCCATGAGCGTTCATAATGATGCAAACAGTATTCTAGCATCCATATTTGACTCCGTTTTGGTCAGTCTCTGTCCGTTCCGGCCAGTGTGAAAAGTAGAGCAGGATTTGTGGACTAATCCTGCACGGCTGCACCCTGACCCAGTGACCCAGGTCCTATTTAATTCCTATGTTCCCATGTTATTTACTGCGCCCAAATCCCAATTTCTGTAAAAAATCCTGGGACTGAGGAGACCTTCTATTCAGACTGGCGTTCCGGTACGTTTTGGTTCATGTTGGTCGGTTCCGATGTTCAACCAAGTGTTCTTTGGCAATATACCAGTCTGCAGAATATGGAACATTTTTCCAAGACTCTCTGCGGGAGTTTTTGATTAAATTATTAGAAATTGGAGATCTCTGCGGGAGATCTTCAATTAATTCCTATGTTACCATTAATTTAGCTGCGGGAGATTTTGAATTAATTCCTATGTTACCATTAATTTAGCTGCGGGAGATTCTGAATCTGCTACTGAGAGTCAGAGAGCAACTGTCTCTCAAATTAAAATCTCTGCGGGAGAAGAGACACATTCTGCAGACTGGGCAATATATAACCTCATTGAGCATTTACAATGATGCAAACAGTTCTTTAACATGCATTAACATTTGACTCCGATTTGGTCCATTCCGGTGTTTCTACGCAAAGTCAATATCACCCCCATAGAATCTATTTCTCCAACCTAATTTTAAACAATTTGTTCTTGCCTTAAAGAGCAAAACTGACCCAAATGTGTTATCACATTTGGGGAAAAATAAACTTCAGAAATTGTCCAGGAGACATGCCTGATTGCATCGGCACTCCTGTAGGACGTTTCATCATAAGTCCAGTCAAATCATTCTACTGCATTTATTTTTCCATTAAAATTGCTTTATTTAAAATTAGTTTAATGTTTAAAAAATAAAATCAAATATTAGTACAAAGATGAATCACATCGCACAAGAAGCCACCATTATTAAAAAAAAAAAATAATAATAATTTGCTAATAGTAAACTAATAATAATATGCGAATCATCAAACAAATTTCAGGGTTAGAGAAACATTTAAAACCAAGATAAAAGTAATCAGCCATATACAAGCAAACTATGAAAGCTCCTAGTAGAAACAAACAAAAACATATCTATTAGAATTTGTGAACCTAACTCTTACATAAAACATGATCAATCCAACAATTAACACACATAAATATACTAACCAAAAACACAACAACAACTGCACAATGTCAGCTGATTTCTAAGAAGCAAAAGACTAAATCAACTATAATCACTAAGCACCAGCAAGTGAGCCCAACCTCAACTTTCTTTCACACATTTGGTTGCTTAATTGAGCCTATCCCCTCTCAGCTTCAGCACAGACATTCTCTTTTTCCAAGCTTTAGTCATAAAGTCCTTGCATAAGGATGCCTCCAACACATTTGTGAACAAGAGGATATCTTCCATACCTACATTTAAAATCCCAAATTGCACTCTCAGTTCACTATAAAGCGTGCACTCCTTCAGAAAGTGGAATAAAGTTTCCTCTTCACCAGAGTCACACAGTTCACACACAACATCTCCCCCCTCAAATCTTCTACGCCATCCCAATTTTAGACTGTTACTTCTAGCCTTGAAGAGCAGACCCGACCCAATTGTATTATCAAACCAATTTATTTCACTCATTTCCACTTTCCACAGCCTGTACAACTCTAGAGTGCTTTTCTCCTGCAGCTCTTCCCTCCATTTTCTTTCATCATAACTATTTACTTTGTTTTTTACATCATTCTCACTCATCATACCAAGTTCATCTAAGCCAGAAACTCCAATATCCTCCATATATCTATTGATTGTCCTTACTAATACATCCTTCCCGCTATCAAACATATCATAGAAAACACTCTTTAGCAAATCACATCTGCCATTAATTATATACCTAGCATATCCCAGTTTAGTTTTCATATCTCTGGCAACCATAGTGCTGGAGCCAACATCCCCTCTCATTGCACATATAGGAGTGTACCCAGGTGCACCCAGTATAGCTCTCCATACTTTGTTTTCAGTTTGCTGAAGTTCTTTAATATCTTTCTTATTCCACACAACTACAGAGGATGCAAACAGAAGTGATGGCAAACATACACTCTTCCAGTATGCTTTACCTATCAATAGTCTGTTACAGGATTTAGCTATAACAGAATATGTCATGTTTGCAACCTTCTGACCCATTGCCAATCTGTCTTTCCTCTGTTTACTGAAATAATCCTTACCACAATTAAAGTACACACCTAAGTATTTTAAATGCTCAACTACTGAAATATTCTCAATTTGCTGCGGTTTATCTTCCATGTTATAGATCATGCATGAGCTCTTGCTTCTGTTAATTTTCAACCCAAGTTTCCCCGCACTCTCTGTGACTACTCTCACCAGTGTTCTCATATCCTGAACACTCTGCGCTACCAGCAATCCATCATCGGCAAAGAATAAAACTGGAATATATAACAGTCTATTACGGAATCCCAATCCTGTTTCAACTATATCTCTGATGATCATATTTACTAGCATTACAAATAGCCAGGGTGAGCATGTGCAGCCTTGTCTTATGCCACTGAATATTTCTAGATCACCAATTGGGGTTTTGTTCATAATTAATTTAGTTTTGTCTCCAGTATACAGTTGCGCAACAACATCTATAACTTCAGGTGCGCATCTATATGTCATAAGTGCCTGGAGTAATTTTGACCTGTCAACAGAGTCAAAGGCTTTGCTGAAGTCAATTGCTGTAACTAGTAGAGGCTTTTTTGCATTTTTGCTATCTTCAATACAATATTTAAGTATTAATACATTATCTTCCAGCCTTCTACCTTTGGTGAATCCCCCCTGGAAGTCATCAACAGCATCATTCACCTCCATATGGTTGACAATTCTCTCCCTAACCAAACTCATGAACAATTTATATGAGACACTGGTCAAGGATATTGGTCTGAAGTCATCATGCTTTGGTTTAGATTTCTTAGGGATTAGGACTGTGTTGGAAAGCTTCCATTGATCAGGGGGATCACCTTCAGTCAGTATTCTGTTCATACACTCAGTTAGTTTACCGATGCACAGTTCACTTTCCCCAATCCATTTAATGACTTCTGGTCTGATACCATCAGGTCCCCCTTGCTTCCCATTCTTGAGCTTTCTCAACTGAGCCCTAACCTCCTGTACAGAGAAACTGATCATTTCCATTCTTCTATAACTATTTTCAAAATGGCTAACCCTCCCAACTGTATCATAATGTTCCATTAAACTGTTAGGGATTTGAATTGACTGAACCTCACCCTCTCTACTTAGCATATTCTGCGATTCATCCTCCTGGCCAATTCTCTGCATGATTCTTCTCACAAATAAATAAGTTTCTCTCAGTCTGTCAGGAACCAATTTAGGATATTCAATAGTCACACTTCTATCTCTGGTCAAACTTATCTCATACTCTCCTCTTTTCATAACGTTCCAGACATTGCCTACATTATTATCCGTTGACTGATAAATACTCTTCCAATAATCAGAAACTAAAGCTGCTACATCTTCCTCTTCAACTTTTTGCCCATTCTCATTAAAAACAACTAATTCTTTGTTTTCTTTCTTCCTATTTCCCTGGAGTTTCTCTATGTTTTTCCACAGATTCTTATTTTTATTCAATTTGATGTCGCGTGTAATTTTTAACTCGTGCTCAGTTATCGCCTTTTTCACCAAACTCTGCACCTTACTTTTCTGTTGTTTGTACAATATCATGTAGTATTCTTTCTCTTCAATAGTACTTGAGTTTCTACATTTCCTGTTATATCGTCTACGTTCTTTTATTTGTTCTTTTATTTCATCTGTGAACCAAGGTCTACTAACTCTTCCTGTATTTATATCTGATTTTCTCTTATATTTCCTTTTTAGAACAATATTAGCAGTCTCTTTCAACCTATCTTCAAATTCACCCATGACCATGTCCCCCTCCACTAAGTCCAAAGAACGTTCAAAGTGGTGCACAAACACCTCTTTCAGTTCCTCCTTCACACTAAGATATTCATGAGTTTCAATTATTTCCCTTGCAAATGTATTTCTCATGTCTACCTCAAACTGCACCCTAATTAGACAATGATCTGATAAGTCGTACCTGAGCTTATCTTCATCTATCTCCATGTCCCTAAAGCAATCATACATTATATCATTGACCAAAGCAAAGTCAATAGTACTTTTGTGGCCATTTTCTTCTCTTGTTGTTTCACCCTGACATCTAGTATCACCATTCAATAAAGTTAAGTTAAACCTATCCATCAATTCCAAAATATATCTTCCATTAGGATTTATATCCTGGTTTCCTAAAAAACCCACATGCCCATTAAAATCTCCCAAAATTAAAACTTTCTCATTTTCATAGTATTTTTCAATAGTGCCATCAAGTTCCCTTCTTATCTTTATATTTCTTTCTTGGTCAGTAACATCCATATATACTAGAATAACATGGACATTCTGACCTTGAAAATAAACTTCACTATGAAGTATATCAGGATTTTCAGTTTCTAACTTTTGACTCTCCATATTCCCACTTATCAGTGTCATCAAACCCCCTCCCTTTTTGTCCTTCTCATCTCTCCTCCTAACATGCATATCATACTTTTCTGGTACTGTGATCCTACTAAATTTTTCATGAGTCTCTGTAATGCACACAATTGTTGACTTACTGGGATGGCCACTGGTAACTTCCACTAATTCTGCAAGCTTGTATTCATTAATTCCTCTTATATTTATCAGCCACAGGGTAACATCCACTCTTCCTAATTCCCCTCTAGAAAATTTCTTTTTTCTAATTTACCCCTTTTTATGTACCAGCCCATCTCTCCTGCCTCTCTTTTTTCCTTTAGTTGTGCTCTCAGATTTCTATCTAATTCTCTTTCTTTAACAGTAAGATCAGGAGCAATAATAGCTTTCCGCATAGCTTCTTCCCTTGCGTTTTTAAGATTTTTAGCTTTTTTAAGAATACTCCACTTTTCTGCAGGAGAAAACATTTTAACCAGCATTGGCCGGGGTTTCAAGTTCTCTCCTTGTCTTATTTTCCCCAGACGAATAATGCTAGTTATTGTGAAAGATCTTTCATGCAATTCTTCTTCAAACATTTTACCACAGAAATGGTAATCATCTTCTTCTCTTTCTTTCCCACTAGCTCTTGTAGATTCTGACACATTATATACAATTAGATTATTCTCTCTCTTTTTCTTTTCTTCTTTTTCATTCATAAGTTCAAAGAACTTTTCAACAGTAACATTCACCTCCCTAGTCACCTCATCTTTAACTTCAATTTTGATTTGATCTACTCTCTGTTCCAGCAGAGCTAACCTCTCTTTCAGCAAGATGTTTTCCTCTTTTAATTTCTGATTTTCTTCATGAAGTTGTTGAATTTCAGTTTTCCTCTCTTTCATTATTCTTTTACACCCATTACAGTACCAGTCAAAATCATCCATCTGTGCTAAAATGCTGTAATTACTATCCTTGATGCCCCCACAACTTGCATGATACCACAGATGACATTCATCACACTGTAGTCCCTTATCAAAATCTCCAACACTCTTAAAACACTTTCCACAAGATTCATTCTTCTTACCAATTCCATGCCTGGATCTTTCTTCCCTATCCATATCCGCAAGCTTGTAAGTCCTACCCAGCCCACTACTATTCTCTTCCTCTTCACCTCCATTTGCATTTTTTGGTCTAACGCTCTGGTGTTGAGGTTGCTTATATTTTACCGGAGTCTTAGGCAACCCCATGATTACCTATATATAACTCAATTAGTTCAACAATCTCTTCCTCTTCCCATTGAATCGGACTAGAAAATTAACTTACTACCTAATTTCTAATTGAGGCTAGGTATTGATTCTTCAGTCAGGCACCTACCTACTACCTAGTCTATGGTTAGCAGCTCATGCGATGTGACACACTGAATAATTTAAAAAAATAAAATTTTAAAATTGATACACGAAATTTACTTATCTGAATAAATTTAAAGCAGGAGCAATTTTTCAAGACGTCCATCTGCAGCGAAATCATTGAGCCAATCATTGAGCTTGCTCATATCCTATAAGCCGGAAATTATTGAAGAATAATTTCCGACTTATAGGATATGAGCATTCAAAGTAGCTATTGTTTTTTTTTTCAACATAATTTCAGCTATTATCAGTTAAATAACTCATTCTAAATATTATTATTTTTGTCCAATGTATAGTACTAACTATTTAAGTGGTTTATTATGAACTACTTAGCTCCGTTTCGTCCTGATTAGATCCGGCTTGGTCCCCATTCGGTCCGTTTTGGAACCCAATCTGTCCGTTTTGGACCACGATTGGTCCGTTATGGTCCCCAATCGGTCAGTTTTGATCCTCAATCGGTCCGTTTCGGTGATTCTATGTAGTACCCGTTTCTAAGTATCCGACTTTTAGCTATTTATACCTATGTTAGCTACCATTAATTTTTGGTGATCTGCATCTCCAATGATCTTCAAGCTCATTACCTTCAAAATAATAGAGGAGTTGAACATGAGAGCAAGAGGAGTGAGAGTTGGAGGAGTGAGGATATCCTCACTATTCTTTGCAGATGATGGTATGTTGCTAGCTGGAGTTAGGTATATAGCTGCTATAGAGGAAGCAAGATGAGCGGTGAGGATTTTGAAGGAGGAGGCAGGAGCCAGGAAAGTATGGACTGAAGATGAACATGGAGAAGACTGAAGAGCAAGTGTGTGATGTTCAATGTGGGAGAGATGGAGGATGTGCAGGAGGTGGAGAGTATTGAGGTGGTAAAGGAGATCAAGTATTTGGGAGTTAAGATAGAAGGGAAGTGCAATTTCTATGAGGGACAGAGGAAGAAGATGGTGGAGAAGGGGAAGAGGATGTGTAACATGACCTATTCAGTGATAGAGAGGAGCTGTCATAGGGTGGTGGTGGGAAAGGTATATTGGAAGTTGGTGGTGTTGGCAACTTGGCAACTTGCCAAGTTGCCAACACCACCAACAGCACACTTGCCAATGGCAAGTGTGCTGTATCCCTGTTACAGGGACCCTGTATGGAGCAGAGGTGGTAGATAGATGTGAGAGAGGAGGAGGTGGAGAACAGGAGAAGTTGCAGAGGCAGGAGAATGTGGCAATGAGGAGGATTTTGGGGGCGCCAAAGTATGCGTCTGTGGCAGCAATGAGAGGAGAGATAGGCATAGGAACAATGAAGAGTAGGATGGTGAGAGGAAGATTGCAGTATGTGAGGTGGAAGATGCAGGGAGAGAACGTGCTGGTGAAGGAAGTGTTGAAGAGCATGAGGAGGAAAGAGGTGGGGTGGTGGAGGAGGACAAAGAAATACATGGAGTGGGCCGGAATAGAAGTGGAGGGGATGAGTGGACAGGAGGTAAAAAGAAGAGTAACAGAGAGAATGGAGAGAGGAGATTTATGAGAGGAGCACACTTTGGCTGTAAGGGAGTACAAGGAGGAGATGAGAGAAGAGGACTAGGAGGGAGGCGAGAGCCGAGAGACAGAATATGGTTTAGAGCAAGAACCAACTGCTTATGGCTGGGAGACAGGAGAAGAGACAGGGATGAGGAGAGATGCTTGATATGTGGAGAGGTGGAACAGGTGGAGGATTTGTTGCACTTTTTGTTGGATTGTGGAGAGCTGGAGGAGGAGAGGAGGGAGGCTTTTGAGCTGCAGAGACCGAGGGTGGAGGGGAGACAGGCTGTTGTTGGAGACTTTTTGTTTGGAGAGGAGGGAAGAAGAAAGAAAAGCGAAGTTTTGATGAAAATGTGGAGGAAGAGGAGGGTGATAGAAAGAAGAGAGGAGTGAACTGGATGAAGATGTGGAAGAAGACTGGGGATGATGAAGCCGATGAGAAGGCGCATTCGAAGATAAACTGGCTGGCTTGGTGGCTAAAGCTTATATGAGGAAAATGTGTTAGAATTAGGTTAAATCAGTGGGTTAACAACGTTAAGACATAGAGTTTATTTAAAGAGTAAATATGTTATACAATTAGAAGTCTATGGAGAGATGAGTGGAACTCATCTCTCACTGAGTAATGTTCAAGACAGACTGATTTCAGAAACTACAAGACAGGGTATTTAACCCTCGACGGAAGTGTGATCGACTTTAGACCTTATGTCCGTTTCTCATTAAAAGTAATACATGGTTATTGAAACAATAGGTAATTTAATATAGCTGAGCTAGTCTAACAGGAAGTTAACATTAAATATATAACGAGTGTGTAATACATTTACCTAAAATTTCAACACTCCTCCTCACACGACATTATATATTTTTCATACCTATTAATTTAACAAATTTGGTAAATCTATCAATAGGCAACGATTTAGAGAATATGTCAGACGATCCATTAAAAAAAACAATGAACAACAATTTACATAGGAAATGAATTATTCTAAATTTAAAGACATAAATCTCATTTTAATCAATCCTAAAATTCAAAACATTAAAACTCAAATTGAAAAATTCTGAAATTCAAATTGAACAATCATAACTGCAAGAATTTTAAACATTTATTAATGGTTTAATTCTATTTCAAATAATTCCTTTCTTCCCCTCTTTTTATTTCTGAATGTCGATATAAAATAGAGTCTTCAGAAATCCAAAAAGAAAATATACTATGTATATAAAATATTTCAAACTTACATATAACATAAAAACTCAAACCTATAACTGCAAGAATTTTAAACATTTATTAATGGTTTAATTCTATTTCAAATAATTCCTTACTTCCCCTCTTTTTATTTCTGAATGTCGATATAAAATAGAGTCTTCAGAAATCCAAAAAGAAAATATACTATGTATATAAAATATTTCAAACTTACATATAACATAAAAAATCAAACCTATAACTGCAAGAATTTTAAACATTTATTAATGGTTTAATTCTATTTCAAATAATTCCTTTCTTCAGAAAAATTGAAAGTTCGTTTAATATTTTACTACAAATTAGTTATAAATATAACCATTTCATTTATGTATATTAATTTAAAAATATTTCATTCCTGCAAATTCCTAATTTATTTTGACTCTAAAATTTTCTAATCATCAAAATCTAATTAGTATTTCAAAATGAAAAATTATTTATTTCTAAATATTCACAAATATTCACAGTATGAATATCAATTCATCTGTATTCAATTCATATGCTCACCTAATAGACCGCGTACTTCTATTAAGTAAACATGCTGAGTCATCAATTAAAATAATAATTAAATGCTGTGTCGGTAGTTTTTGTTACGATTCAAAGATTAATCTGCTGATCATTAAAAAGCAATAAAAATTCTATCTAACTACTATCCAAAAAGACTAATTTCAATTAATTTGAGAATTCACTTCACAAATGCTGAAGCAAGTTGTACACCTGTGCAAGAACCGTAGAGGCGAAAGTTAACTAAACCTACCACTAGAGTCTAGACTAACATCAGGTTATTCATTTACTGTGAATAGAACTACAATATGGCGTAAGTTAAATGTCAGTTAAACTAAGTCTTTTTAGCAACTTAACACTACCACTTTCTTGTGTAGCTATTTACAAACAAACAAGTCTTTACTTATTTTACTTCTTGTAGTTGTAGTTCACATAGCCACCACAAGTATGTGGAGTTGCTCCAGCTTTGCTGGGGCGTTTGTCCGGTTTGTTGTCCATAGCCACTCCAAGTACCGGCAGCTTGTCCAGTGGTTGCGGCACTCCAACCGCCCGGTGCCTGTTGTCCCCAGTTGCCGTAAGAGATTTGGGTTGGCGGTGTCTGTTGCTGCTGTGCATAGTAATTCTGCTGCTGTCCATAGTACCGTATCCTCCTCCTTGCTGGGTGTATCCAGATTGGGGTAGCTCTAGGATGAGTAGCTGTTATCCCCATAGCCCCCTGAACCGTAACCACTGCTGCTGGAGTTATCGCCCTGTTGATGTCTGTTTCCGTCTAGGGGAACAATCCCCGGTAACTTATTTGAAGTCATGTTTTTTCAAAGTATTTATTATCTTTCAATACTTAACAAACATAAACAACCAAACCAGTTAAATTGATTTACTGTTTGACTGAATTGATGTTTTAAAATTATTCTAATTCATAAGAATAACTTCACTGAATATAAGTATTTACTATCATTCAATACTTTAACAAACATAAACAACCAAAGCAGTTAACTTGATTTACTGTTTAACTGAATTGATGTTTTAACATTATTCTAATTCATAAGAATAACTGCACTGAATATAAGTATTTACTATCATTCAATACTTTAACAAACATAAACAACCAAAGCAGTTAACTTGATTTACTGTTTAACTGAATTGATGTTTTAACATTATTCTAATTCATAAGAATAACTGCACTGAATATAAGTATTTACTATCATTCAATACTTTAACAAACATAAACAACCAAAGCAGTTAACTTGATTTACTGTTTAACTGAATTGATGTTTTAACATTATTCTAATTCATAAGAATAACTGCACTGAATATAAGTATTTACTATCATTCAATACTTTAACAAACATAAACAACCAAAGCAGTTAACTTGATTTACTGTTTAACTGAATTGATGTTTTAACATTATTCTAATTCATAAGAATAACTGCACTGAATATAAGTATTTACTATCATTCAATACTTTAACAAACATAAACAACCAAAGCAGTTAACTTGATTTACTGTTTAACTGAATTGATGTTTTAACATTATTCTAATTCATAAGAATAACTGCACTGAATATAAGTATTTACTATCATTCAATACTTTAACAAAAATAAACAACCAAAGCAGTTAACTTGATTTACTGTTTAACTGAATTGATGTTTTAACATTATTCTAATTCATAAGAATAACTGCACTGAATATAAGTATTTACTATCATTCAATACTTTAACAAACATAAACAACCAAAGCAGTTAACTTGATTTACTGTTTAACTGAATTGATGTTTTAACATTATTCTAATTCATAAGAATAACTGCACTGAATATAAGTATTTACTATCATTCAATACTTTAACAAACATAAACAACCAAAGCAGTTAACTTGATTTACTGTTTAACTGAGTTTGATGTTTTAACATTATTCTAATTCATAAGAATAACTTCACTGAATATAATTATTAATATTTAATTGGAACAGTAACACAGCCTTAGTTCGCAAGAACCTTTTGTTGAAAGACTGTTTACCAAAGGATAAGGTCACAGATTTAAAAGTAATTTGTGACCTCTCTTGACACCTCTTCCGCAAAAATACTAAATCATTATATTATAACACAAGTGCATTTTTCGCTAGAGCAATCATTATAATTGACCTCATTAGCGCGTGAATACGATATGCTTACGCAAGCGTTTTGAGTGATATGTTTCATATAGGTTAACACTTTTTTCACAGCACTTCGTTTTTATTACTATTATAAACTTCTAATTTGTTTAAACATAATTTGATTTATAAACTCTTATCGTTCACTGGGCCCATAACCTGTTAGAATTAGGTTAAATCAGTGGGTTAACAACGTTAAGACATAGAGTTTATTTAAAGAGTAAATATGTTATACAATTAGAAGTCTATGGAGAGATGAGTGGAACTCATCTCTCACTGAGTAATGTTCAAGACAGACTGATTTCAGAAACTACAAGACAGGGTATTTAACCCTCGACGGAAGTGTGATCGACTTTAGACCTTATGTCCGTTTCTCATTAAAAGTAATACATGGTTATTGAAACAATAGGTAATTTAATATAGCTGAGCTAGTCTAACAGGAAGTTAACATTAAATATATAACGAGTGTGTAATACATTTACCTAAAATTTCAACAAAATGTTGGTGGATCAACCAAATATGTTAGCGAATTTTTTCAGCTTTTTGAACATGTCACGTCAGTGGATATTTGTGCAGTGTGCACCAAATACCTACAGACTGGGACACCTTGACCTGGTTAATATTTTAATTTATATATAGTTTTAAGATTATGTAAGGATGTTTTCATTATTTCATAGAAGACAGAAAGTATAATTTTTTAAGAACTTTATAAATTAAACAAATTTTTAAATTTTAAAGAAAGAAAATTTAAAACTTTAGAATTAATTATGTTTTGATGTATGTTTTATTTCAATTGTGATTTGTGTTTGCCCAGTCTGCAGAATATGGAACATTTTTCAAGACTCTCTGCGGGAGTTTTTGATTGAATTTTAGAAATTTGAGATTTCTGCGGGAGATTTTGAATTAATTCCTATGTTACCATTAATTTAGCTGCTGGAGATTCTGAATCTTCTACTGAGAGTCAGAGAGTAACTGTCTAAAATTAAAATATTTGCGGGAGAAGAGACACATTCTGCAGACTGGGTGTTTGCTATAAGCCAGTTTGCAGAATATGGGAGATATTTGGGATATTCTTTCTGAACAATTTCAAATTACCCTAATCCTATATTTATATTAATTTTGCTATGAATACTTCTGAAATAATCATTATATTTATATTAATTTTTCTACGATCAGAATATGAGATCTCTACGAACATTTCACCAGTTTCTGCAGACTGGGCTATAAGTTAACATTGGACTTGATCATACTTTTATAAATAAAGACTAATTTAATCTTCTCTGTAAATTACAACTTGAGCTTGATGAGAGATCTTATAGAAAAAATAATAGGTCTAAGCCTCTTAACTTGACTTGAACCCAAGTAAAATAGTATGTCTCATAAACTTGCCATTTGTCTCTCCAAAATTCAACAAATTCTCGCCAAAATGATCAAATTATTATTAATTTTCTCCAAAATAACATTGTAACATAGGAGAAAAATAGATAAAACTCTCCCAGTCTGCAGAATATGGGACAATTTTAACATTTTCTGTGCGAACAACCCTCATTTTCCTCCTATATTTACATGTATTTTACTGCAAACAGAAGCCAAAATGGAGGATTTCTTGGAGAAAAGTTTACCAGTTCCTTCAGTCTGGAAACTCGCCATTTGCAATTGGAGGGCTCATAAATACTGTCACAAACTCGGAATTAAAATGGTGAGTTTGGTCATGCTTTATTACTTGATTGAATTCTAAGGTGTGTAGTGTGATTCAGTGAATGTTATGACAGTTATAAGTTAATTTTGTGTGTTATATTTTTATTTGTTAACACGTTAACCGCCAACTTGCGATTAGCATCACATGTACCACCTGGAACTGGAATCAATTAGCCGATGCTGGCTTCTCATTGCCACCAGCTCGTCTTCATTCACCTCACCTCCTCTCATACACCTTCCGCAGGGCCGTACCCCCCATCCAACACACCTCACCCCACGGACATCTCATCAATGAACCTCGCCCTGGCCATCCATGCCACCTCCTAAAACCTACAAATCTCCCTATTGTCCAAACTTCCAAATACCATCACCCCCTCCATTGTTCTCACCCCATACCTACCCCTTATTCCCTCCAGCTCCGGTTACTCAAGGATGAAATGCTCCAAGGTCTCTTCCTCCGCTCCACACACCCCACATCCAACCTCACCCCCCCAGAACCTTGACCTCCACCCCAACCTCAGAGTGTTGCTCCTCACTCGCAAGAGCAGCTGTGCTCCCCAGCTATTGTCGTATGGCTTCCCCCCCTATTCCATCCTTCATCCTATAGTGAACAAGCGATGTCTTCCCATTCAACTCTCTCCTCCCATATGTCTACTCTTCTCACTATATCACACATCCGAATCTCCCCAAGCTCCCCCCATCCCATGTCAAGTTCCCCTAGTTAGCCGTTTACCAACTTCATCCAGGGACACCCATCCTCCAGCGACTCTAGCGAGTTTAGAGTGCCGGTTGACTCTAGCGAGTTTAGAGTGATGTAGCACATGGCCCTACTCTGCTTTTTATACTGATACTGATGTAAAACGTTATTGTAGTGTATGCGTGTCCCCAAACATTATAGACGGTTAGTAAAAAGGTATAGACTCTATCTGGTTTTCCTATTCCTTAAAGTGGTTAATGATGATGCAAGTTCTTGAATGATTTCTGTGAATTCCTTCAAATGAGCTTGAAGGTTGTTTTCTGATGTGAGCTTGAGGTTGAAAGGCCTCTTCAGTTGCAATTTATTGGACCATGTTGTTATAGGATGCATACATATATATACATATATTCTTTTAAAATAATAAATGTAAAACCTAAAAGATAGAAATATATAATTAGTAAATAAATATAGTCATAATTTATAATTTGTAAAATCTGAAATTAAAAGTTTATTATTAGATCATTAAATATGTAAATCTACAAATTATTAAATCTGAAATGTAGGGATGGAACGATACCAAAATTTTTGCCGATACCGATACTTTACAAAATCAACCGATACCGATACTTGCCGATACCGATACTTCTAAACAAGTGCCGATACCGATACTTTGAAAAAAATGCAGATTCTTGCCGATACCGATACCTGCAGTTTTTTAAAGTTTATATTTATAAAACTCATTGATACTTGATGAGTTATTAAGTATCAATCATTATTGTAAGTTTAATGAAGTTCTAACTCAAAACTAACACAGTAATGCTCTTTAAATGTAGTATAACAAAGTGATTTCATATTTCATATTAATTAAAATACATAGATATTAAATAAATAACTTTTCTGATGTGTGATATCATCTTTTGATACTTTTAATAAATAGGTGCGAAAGTAGTCAACAGTAGCTGAATAATTCTTATCTTGAATATATAGTCAGACTCAAAAACCTATTGGTAGATTCCGTATATACTTTAAATTTTTTATTATTAATGTCATGCAAGTCATACTTATACTTAGAACTCTAGTAGGTAGATGGTCAATTATTAGAGCAGTACTTATAATGATTTTTTAAATTATTTATTTCATTTATGACTATAGAATAATAGAAATTTAATTAAAAAAAGATTATCAAATGAATAAAATTTAAATAATCATACAAGTATCGGCCGATACTTTTCATTATATGCCGCTACCGATACCATTGCCGATACTCCACAGAAATGCCGATACTTTGTCCCATCCCTACTGAAATGAAATAATCATTAGTACAGGTGTTAAATGTATGTCACTAGTAGGTGATGCTTGATGAGTAATTATACAAGTGTACTAACAGAGTTGTAAAGTTTACTTCATAGGTAGGAGTCACAATAAACAGTCAGTCTTAGTCTTGTTGGTGTAGTGTGTAGACCTAACTTTGTGCTCATGTGATAAACCTTAATTTGTGTAAGCTATTATCTGTGTTAAGTTTGTTTCCTAATGTCTTATGTATTTCACAGATACAATTGTATCTAAGCTTTATTATAGCTAAACTGTTTAATGAACGATTAACAAAATGTGTTACAAAATTGAGTTGTGTCTTCTGTGTTGATTGTAATAACCAGGGTAAGTGTCTACCTTTCTGGTTGTTTATATTTTTGTGTATTAGGATGAATTATTGAAACTAGTTTATTTGTTTGTTACAGCCTGGTTGTTCTGAAGATCTTGAATAAAACTAAAGAAAAATAAGATTCTTACTTCTACTCAACAATAGTTTTCATCTCAAGATAATAGTCAATAAAACAAGTTTAGCATATCTTCTTTATAAAAAGCAAGCTACTTATTGAAAAATAACTGATAAACTCTAATGTTCGGGAACATGGCCGTGACTAAAAACGAGTACTTAAAGAGTCACAAGAACTATTCTTATCCAGTACTGCATGCTTACCTATTTTTAGGAACCTGAAAGTGAATATATGTAAATATAAAAAAGGGAAGTGGTTTAATGTTAAAAAGTTTTGAAATGGAGGCAAGAGAAGAATTCATTAGGGCTCATGTAGAAGTGGGAGAGTCCAAGAAGAGATATACTGCCAGGTTATTGGATTTGTTCATGGAGGCATATCCATCAAAAGATTATATGACTAGTAAAACTTTATTAAACAAATAAGAAAAGTGTAGATAAAGAGTACATGGAATTTCTACAAAACTGGCTTACAACTAAAGCCCTGAAAGATGAAGAAGTCGATTCTGAAATTTTCTGGAATTTATGATGATCTCCACAAAAATGAACATAGATCTAATAAACAAGGGCATGGAAATTTCCAGAGGGTCTATACTACTGTTGTGTGTGAATTTTGTGGGCAATCTGGACATGACATGAAAACCTGTTCAAGGAAAAGGGAATAGAGAATCAGGAGGAATGAGCAAGAGAGAATCAGGAGGAATGAGCAAGAGAGAATCCAGAAGATTGAGCAAGAGAGAATCCAGAAGATTGAGCAAGAGAGAATCCAGAAGATTGAGCGGGAGAGAATCTACAAAATAGTGCAAGAAGAAGAAAAGGTAAAGAAACTGGAAGATGAAAAGCTGAAGAAACTGGAAGATGAAAAGCTGAAGAAACTGGAAGATGAAAAGCTGAAGAAACTGGAAGATGAAAAGCTGAAGAAACTGGAAGATGAAAAGCTGAAGAAACTGGAAGATGAAAAGCTGAAGAAACTGGAAGATGAAAAGCTGAAGAAACTGGAAGATGAAAAGCTGAAGAAACTGGAAGATGAAAAGCTGAAGAAACTGGAAGATGAAAAGCTGAAGAAACTGGAAGATGAAAAGCTGAAGAAACTGGAAGATGAAAAACTGAAGAAACTGGAAGATGAAAAACTGAAGAAACTAAAAAAAGAAGAAAATCTGAAGAAACTAAAAGAAGAGAAACTGAAGATGCTAGAAGATGAGAAACTGAAGATGCTAGAAGATGAGAAACTGAAGAAGCAAGAAAAAGAGAAGTCTAAGACAATAGCTACCCAAAATTGTTGAAATTTCGCAGAAAATGGAAATTAATACAATACTGAAATTAAAAGTTGTTATAAACTGTAAAGTTGAAGTGTTGAAACGGATAGGACTAATAGTTCGACCTTTTATGCTAAAAGGATTTAACAGTAACTAGAAGAATAGAATCAAAAATGGAAAGCAACAGGAATTGAAAGAAGTGGATGAATAACCCTAATTTAATTTAAACGTAACACGAACAAAGTTTTTGTATTTCAGATTATTTTGAAACTATCAATAAATATATATACATGGGATGGAAGCAAAATAACATCAGTAAACACAAAAAAGTCGACTTCAATAATAATAATAACAATAATAATCTAAGCCTTAAAATTACCCATCATAATATAATAGACTTAAACAATAAATCTAAGCAATAGACTTAAATAATAGACCTAAATAAAAGACTTAAGCAATAGGTATCACTATAGAGGACAAGCTACAAGTCTTGGCGGAGTATCGGCTTGAACCACCTTGGTATACTGGTAAGTAGCGGCTAGGATAGTTGACGAACTGGTAAGGAACCTGTCCTAAGCTAGTAAACAGTCTTTCCCAAGATAAAACCAGATTCAGCCCCAAGCATGGAAGCTCCTGTAGAGAGAACCCCCATTTTCAGATATACAGTAATAATATTTTTAAAGTTAAGCAAACAAAAAAAAATCATAACATTAATTATTACTAACTTAATAATAAACAACTATTGATTATAACTAACCTATATTAATTACACTAATTAAATTCCAACTTACAGTAAACTACCAAACTAAACTTATAATTAAATAGACAAATCAAGACAATGATGACTCACCACTCTGCTAAGTGAAGCCTTCAACATAGATCAGCAGACAGGTTCAGAACAGCACACAGTGCTACAGGATAAGCAGAAACAGCAAACAAGAAGAACAGCAAGTCAAACTTTCAACAAAGAATAGTAGCTCCCCTAAGCAGGGCTTTCAGCTTCTTACAAGTTGCTAGTCTTATCTAGCTTCTAATCACTTAATTTGTAAAATTGATCATATTAAAGAAAATCTACACCAACAAAAAGAACAGATTAGTAAAACAAACAAAATAGAAAATAAACAAAGCACAAAGTAAACAAACAAACGAAAAAGTCACAAAGGTAAATAAACACTGGAGAGAGAGAGAGCACATCACATGTTGACACAACAAGATCACAATTAGGAATGACAGCATGTTAGGAAGCAGGTGACGTTCACAACTACAATGTTGCTGAGAGGTGCATCATGGAGAAAACTGTTGGAACTTCAATTCTCATGTTAAATATTTATCTCTGTTTAGTTAATAAATATGCACCCCTCTACAGTGTTAAGTTGGATAATTGATGAGAATGAATGGATTGACTGGATAAGGAGTTGTTTAGCATTTGATAGCTTTGGATTATTCAGGTTGGATAGATTTGAGGAGATATGCAAAGACTATAAAAAGAGAAAGAAAAAAACATGTATATTTTAAGATAGATGATATTGGATTAAGATTTAAATAATGAAATGAATTTATAAATAACTTGTAAATATGTTTGAAAAAAAAAAGTCTTGGAAAAAAAAAATTATAAAAAAAATAAATGTTTAGGAAGTATTGATTTGAGAGTTTGTACTTGTTATGTCTATGTAATGTAAATTTCAATTAATCAATGTTTTTTTTTCTGCTTCTTTCACGCTTTGTGTCGTCACATGATTGAACTTGTCTGGAGAGGAGATATCAGTGATGTGCTAAGTAACTTAGAGTCTCAAATGTACCTGTTGTCTCCAATCTGAAGATGTGCTACATTCATCTAACCATTTTCTGATGAGAAGATATTTGGAGATGAAGTTGATTGAGAAAACTAGTGATGCCATGAAGAGATGTGAGGAGATTGTCAGTATTGGTTTTAAGTTTATTTTATGTAAATAAAAATTTATTTTATGTAAATAGAAAATTGTTAAGTTGAAGTTTATTAGTTTTTCCTATGTAAAAACTAGGAAGGGAGGTATGTATGTAGTGGGATGCTATGTATGTATATCTGAAATGGAAATTATGATTACTATCCATAAACCTAAGTAGGCAATACTAGATAAAGTTTACATGCACTAGCCCTTAAGTTAATGTCAGAGTGCATGCAGGCATGCTCAGTCAGTTTTGTTCTAGCTTCCATAGTGTAAACATGTGATGCCTTGTGCTGTGATTGTCTGTGTTTAGTGTTGTGGTGTATCCACAGGTGTTTCAAAGGTTAATGTAAAGTTATAAGAGGTTATGTATAAGTGTTTATTGTAAACAATAAGATAAGGAAAACCAGGCCTGGTTTTAAAGTTCCTGTAAATTTGTAAACAAGATATCAAATACAATAGTCAACAAATAATAGTTAAACTTCAATCCCATAACAAATCTACCACAAACTACTATATCAAATAATAGTCTAATGTTCGGGAACATGGCCCCTCAACAATGTATTTGCCTGAAATACATTTTGTAGAGAATTCCAAACAGTCACTGGATTCTCAGGTTCACCAACTATAAATAATTGGTGGGTTGATATAGATAACACAAGACTAGCTAACGCCTTATTTTTCCTTGTGTTAAATACATCCCAGATAGCCTTAGTTGCTGAATCAGCAGGAGCCGTCTCTATCTCATCAACTACTGACATTAATCATTCTCTAAGTAGATACATTTTAACCTGTACCTTCCAAGTAGGATAATTGTTTTCAGTTAATGGGGGTAATCCCCAAGAATTTATCACTAGCCATGATATGAAAACAATTGACACTTAATTTATAACAGGGATTCTTCAATGTTACCACTATGCTTTAACCTCTTGGAATTATATACACTAGTCGGCTAAGCATACATCTTACTACTGATATATTTGTAGCAGATTTTTGTAAATTATTCTTGCTTTCATGAAAAATAAAATACAACTTGAGTTGAAATGCTATGTTGATCCAATATAAAATAAATCAAATCCTGTTATAGCAAGCCAATCAAAAATATTCACTTAAGAAAATTCACTGTATATTCTTTACAATGCTATTTTTAATCTTTACACTTTAATAAATAACCATTTAAGTTTTTCTCTACTCAACAGGTTATCTCACTTTGTAAAAAACGTTTCTCTGAGCCCATAACCATTGATAAAACATAGGTTAAATGAACAGTGGTTATTACAAGTTAAAAGTATAAGTTTATTATAAGTGATTAGTATCATAGTAAATAAATAGAGAAGTATACCAAGTACAATATTGGAACTTCAAAAAATACTCTGAGTGACGTCATACAAAGTATTTTCCATTTTGTTTTTAAATAAAAAAATGTTCTACTATTCAGTTAAACGTGCATTTTCATGGAAATTAACTTACATAAAATTGTTTTTATCACGTTTTACACTCTATTAACTTATAATATTTACCTAATAATACTTATAATACATGAGAGTACTGTATGCGACGCCATTTGTTTACATCGTTTCTGAAGAATGGATTAAGTTCACCGTCAATTAATTCGAAACTTAGTATACTTTTCTATTTATTTACTATGATTAGTATAGGTGATCGCTCTGCAATTCAATGCAGACAACTGACAACTACAGAGATTTACACATCCTTTTATGTAATGATAAACAGGAAACAATTAGGTATACAACATGAGTCATAGCTAGAACCAGGAAAGGTTATCATAAGACAATTCTGCTGAATAGGTAAAATACATTAGCTAAATGCAAAATATAAACGTAACAAAGTGTGACTATATTAATACAACAATAGCAACTTCCCTATTGAGTACAACTTATAAAACAAATGAAAATCAAATGACAACCTACCTACATGACTATTCTTAAATCTTAATCTATTATCACCCATTACAGTAGGTTGTTGTATACTCTAGTTTGTCGTAGTTCATACTTCATGTATGTTTAATGACCTTGCAGGGGGGCTTGGGGGTGGCATGCCCCCCAAACCCCAATATACATATTTTTGATGTTGATTGAATTAGGTTAAATAACAGTGGGTTAACAACGTTAAGACATAGAGTTTATTTAAAGAGTAAATATGTTATACAATTAGAAGTCTATTGAGAGATGAGTGGAACACATCTCTCACTGAGTAATGTAAAGAACCGACTGCCTTAGGGTTCTACAAACAGTGGTATTTAACACTCGACGGAAGTGTGATAGACTTTAGACCTTATGTTCGTTCCTCATTAAAAGTAATACATGGTTATTTAAACAATAGGTAATTTAATATAGCTGAGCTAGTCTAACAGGAAATTAATATTAAACATATAACGAGTGTGTAATACATTTAACTAAAATTTCAACACTCCTCCTCACACGACATTATATATTTTTCATGCCTATTAATTCAACTAATTTGGTAAATCTATCAATAGGCAACGTTTTAGTGAATATGTCAGCAAGCATAGTTTCACTGGGGCAATACACAAGTTTAATTGTGTTTGAAGCAACAAGATCTCTAATGTAATGAAATTTAATATCAATGTGTTTCGATCTAGGATGATTTTTTGCATTTTTAGCAATACAAATAGCTGACTGATTATCCTCATACAAAACTATAGGATTCTTATTTGGTACTTTAAGATCTAATAGTAATTTATTTAGAAATACAGCTTCTTGGGAGGCTCCAGAGAGGAAAACATATTCAGCTTCAGCCGTTGATAAAGCAACACATGACTGTTTCACAGAGCGCCAAGAAATAATGGAATTATTTAACATAAAGCATTGGCCAGAAGTACTTTTCCTATCAACTCTGTTTTCTGCCCAGTCCGCATCAGAATAACCTATCAACTCAGAATCTTCATTACCATATGTAATGCCAAGATCAGGTGTGCCCTTTAGGTATCTAAATATTCTCTTAATTGCAGACCAGGGCTTAGTGTTTGGATTGGAACAAAATTTAGCGACATTTCCAACTGCATAAGTTATGTCCGGTCTAGTTTAAGTAGATAGATACAGTAAGGCACCTACAGCTGACTGATATTTAGTTTTATCTACTAGTTCACTATCATCAGTAGTTGGTTCCAAATGGGAATTAACATCAGCAGGGGTTGACACCGGTTTGCAATTATTGAGTTCAAATCTATCTAATAACTCGTTGACAAATGAAGATTGATTTAGGGCTATTTTATTTGTGTCTTGTACGACTTTTATGCCTAAGAAATAGGATAATTTTCCTAAGTCTTTCATCTCAAATTTAGCACTTAAATCAATCTTGATTTTAGTCAGATCATCATAGTTCTTACATGCTACAATAATATCATCTACATACACAGAAATGAAGCATGGAGAGTTATTGATTAATTTAACATATATACATGAGTCACAAGAGGACTGAATAAATCCTAAGGATTTAAGATATGCATCCAACGCATCATTCCAACATTTGGGTGATTGTTTTAATCCATACATAGATTTATTAAGTTTACATACTAAATCTTCTTTTCCTGGAATAGCATAGCCAGGAGGCTGTCTAATATAAACATTTTCTTTAAGATCCCCATTCAAAAAGGCAGAATTGACATCCAAGTGATGTACAAATAATTTTTGGTTAGCTGCTAAAGATAACATGGTTCGCACCGATTCAAATCTCACTACAGGAGCAAAAATTTCATCATAGTCGATTCCAGGTCTCTGTAAAAAACCCTGAGCGACTAATCTAGCTTTATATGAAACCACTCTACCATCAGATCCCTTTTTTCTTTTAAACACCCATTTAGATTTAATTATGTTTAAATCTGAGGTAGGTTTTACGAGTTCAAAAACTTTGTTTCTCAAAAGCATTTAATTCCCTCTCCATGGCATGTTTCCATTTAGAGGATTCAGAACCGCTATTAAGAGCCTCAGATACCGACCTAGGTTCGATATTGATATTCCCATTGACTAATAAACCCTCCTCCTCCTCCTCAAACTGATCATACTCCCAACTACCATATCTAATAGGAGCTCGACGAATTCTAGACGATCGTCTAAGATCCTCATTAGGACTGATAGCTGGTACAGGTTGCGCCTCAGGGAGGATTATCGTCAGGAGTGTGATTCTCAGGTCCAGCAGGTTCTGAATCTTCTGAATGGAACACCAGTGGAGAGTTAGGAGTCTCACTCAGTTGAAGGCTCTCAATCTTAGATGAAATTGATTCATCAAAGGTTACATTCCTGGAAAAGAAGATTCTTTTAGATTCAACATCATACATCTTATACCCTTTAGTAACTGTGCCATAGCCAATAAACAGACATTTGGTAGCTTTATTTTCTAACTTTGATCTTTCATCTCGAGAAATATGTGCGTACCTTGTGCATCCAAAAACTTTTATATGGCTAACGTTGGGTTTTCTAAGATTTAAAGCTTCATATGGAGTTTTATTTACTAAAAATGAATTAATGCATCTATTATTTAGATAATTTGCAGTATATAGTGCTTCACCCCAGAATTCCTTATCAATTCCTGAATCAGATAACATATATCTAACTTTTTCCATAATAGTTCTATTAAATCTTTCAGCTAACCCATTTTGTTCAGGAGTTTTAGGAATGGATTTCTGGTGAATTATACCTTCATTTCGTAAATATGATTCAAACTTATTTGAGGTATATTCTCCTCCATTATCTGACTGCAAGGTTTTAATTTTCCTTTCATAAATATTTTCAACCATAGCTTTCCATTCCAAAAACTTCTGAAACACATCACTCTTATGTGAAATAACATATATCCAGGAGTATCGAGTAGCATGATCAATAAAGGTCAGAAAATATGAATTATTACCCCTGGAAGTGGGAGTAATTTTCCTACAGACATCTGTGTGGATTAAATCAAGAGGTTTACAATTTTTCTTAATGCTTGTAGAAAAAGGTATTTTATGCATTTTCCCATTACAGCAGTGTTCACACACGCCTTCTATAGCTTTTAATTTACTATCCAGACCATTTACTGATTTAGTTCGGATCATTTTAGTCAAGTTGTCGTTACCTATATGACCGAGCCTTCTGTGCCATAGAATGTTTACTTTATGTTGATCAACAGTTACTGCAGCTTTATGAACTAAAGTATTAAGATAATAGAGTTGACCCACACAGTTAGCCTCAGCAATTAACTCTTTATTTTCGTTCAAAATTTTACATTTATCATCTTCAAAAATAATAGATTTATTATTACTTGTCATTTTTGACACTGATAGTAGATTAAAAGCTAGATTTGGCACATATAGTACATCATTTATTTTACATGTTCTACTTCCACCACCTGGTATATTCACAATAACAGAAACATTTCCTAGTGAAATAGCTTGTAAGACATCTCCATTTCCTACTTTAACATTGATAGGTTTGCTAATATTTGCAAAATCTTTACATAAATTTTTATCACCACTCTTGTGTGATGAAGAGCCTGAATCTATTATCCAAATATTACTGTCGGCATATTTGTTACAAAGAGCGATATCATTAGCATACATTGTGTGATTTAGTTCTATATGACTTACATTTACAACATTTGGCTGGTTTTGAGTTCTGTTAGTTTGAGAAGACCTTTTAAATTTAAAGCAGTCTTTTTTCAGGTGTCCCATCTTTTTGCAGAAATGGCAAATGATGGACTGTTTATTTACTCCAGCATAATTCTGAGTATTGGATAATGCTAATGCATTATTGGATTTAATACTCAACTTTTCAGCTTCTCTCCGGAGTGTGTCAGCTACGGTAATCCAGTTAGGGATGTCTGTCTGAGCTTCAAGTGCGGTGACAAGCACTTCAAACGGCTCTGGTAGTGATGACAGGAGACAAATAACTTTATCCTCTTCACTGATCACTTGATTTAACAAGGCAAGCTCTTGAAAAACTTCAGTTAGTTCTTTCAAATGAGAGTCTAGTAGTTCTGGAGACTTCAATTTTAAATTGTAGAGCTTTTTCTTCAGATGAAATTTGTTAGCCCACGTGTTTTTCTGAAACGTTTCTTGAAGAGTGGTCCAGACAGCTTGTGGATCCGTGGGTTGTCCAACTAAGTACAATTGATCCGGAGAAATAGATAGTACTATATCAGCAAGAGTTTTAATCTTGTTATTCGCATAGGCAGATTTAACATCAGTTGAATCGGAATCTATTGGAACTGGTTTAGTTCCATCAGCAAAGTCCATCAGTTTCTCTCTTAAGAGATACATCTGCATCTGTATCCTCCATGTAGGGTAATTATTTCCGTCTAGGGGAACAATCCCCGGTAACTTATTTGAAGACATGTTTTCAAAGTATTTATTATCATTCAATACTTAACAAACATAAACAACCAAAGCAGTTAAATTGATTTACTGTTTAACTGAATTGATGTTTTTAACATTATTCTAATTCATAAGAATAACTGAATATAATTATTAATATTCAATTGGAACAGCAACACAAGTCTTAGTTTGCAAGAACCTTTTGTTGAAAGTATTTATTATCATTCAATACTTAACAAACATAAACAACCAAAGCAGCTAAATTGATTTACTGTTTAACTGAATTTGATGTTTTAAAATTATTCTAATTCATAAGAATAACTTCACTGAATATAATTATTAATATTTAATTGGAACAGCAACACAAGTCTTAGTTCGTGAGAACCTTTTGTTGAAAGACTGTTTACCAAAGGATAAGGTCACAGATTTAAAGGTAATTTGTGACCTCTCTTGACACCTCTTCCGCACAAATACTAAATAATTATATTATAAAACAAGTGCATTTTTCGCTAGAGCAATCATTATAATTGACCTCATTAGCGCGTTAACACGATATGCTTACACAAGCGTTCGAGTGATATGTTTCATATAGGTTAACACTTTTTCACTGCACTTCGTTTTTATATTTATTACTGTTATAAACTTCTAATTTGTTTAAACATAATTTGATTTATAAACTCTTATCGTTCACTGGGCCCATAAACTGTTAGAATTAGGTTAAATAACAGTGGGTTAACAACGTTAAGACATAGAGTTTATTTAAAGAGTAAATATGTTATACAATTAGAAGTCTATTGAGAGATGAGTGGAACACATCTCTCACTGAGTAATGTAAAGAACCGACTGCCTTAGGGTTCTACAAACAGTGGTATTTAACACTCGACGGAAGTGTGATAGACTTTAGACCTTACGTCCGTTCCTCATTAAAAGTAATACATGGTTATTTAAACAATAGGTAATTTAATATAGCTGAGCTAGTCTAACAGGAAATTAATATTAAACATATAACGAGTGTGTAATACATTTAACTAAAATTTCAACAATATCTAGGGACGAGACGATACCAAAATTTTCGCCGAAACAGATACTTGCTGATACCGATACTTCTCAACAAGTGCCGATACCGATACTTCTCAACAAGTGCCGATATCGATACTTTATAAAAAAAATGCCAATTCTTGTCGATACCGATACTTGCAGTTTTTTAAGTTTATATTTTTAAAACTCATTGATACTTAAGTATAAATTATTCTTATAAGTTTAATAAAGTTCTAACTGAAAACTAACACAGTAATGCTCTTTCAATGTAGTATAACATGAAGTGACTTACATATTTCACATTAATTGAAAAACTTTTGTATTAAATAGATAACTTTTTTGATGTGGGTTATAATCTTGTGGTACTTGTAATAAATAGGTGCAAAAATGTTCAATAGTAGCTGAATAATTCTTATCTTGAATTTATAGTCGGACTCAAAAACCTATTGGTAGATTCCGTATATACTTTAAATTATTTATTAATAATTTCATGCATGTCATAATAAATGAATAAAAATTATACTTAGAACTCTAGTAGGTAGTTGGTCAATTATTATTGAAAAACTTAACTGCGTTTTTCATTAATTTTAATAATAAATGGTAAAGTCACTATTTCTCAAATCTTGTGGAAGGGAGAGTGTTCTTATTAGTTGAAATTACTCACAAACGAGATTTCTGTTAGTAACTTTAAATAGATATAGTTGGCAACACTTCTCCATTCCACAAGAGTCAAACTCATCATTCTACAAGCTTATACCAGCAGATCAGATTCAGCCATCTTAAAGCAATGTGATGAGTACATCTGTCACAGCTTGAGCACAGTTAGTCGGGGGAAGTCGAAGGTAGCCCTATCTTCTGGTTTACACTAACGGCAGTTCCAGCCATACTTGGTGTTTATTAGAGAACGGAGGAGAGGCCTGGGGTTGAGCGTAGTCTTCGAACACTTTGTCAGACGCATTTATAAACCATAGGTGAGCTACTCATGGTCAAGAGTAGTACTTACCTGTATTATGCAGTCTTATACTCTCATTACTAGCTAGGTGAACCACTATATGATTTATACTTTCCACAAGATTTTAGGAGTGAATGGTGACTATTTTTCTATGTAATTTTTCATTTTTCTAATTTAGATTTCTGATTTATTTCTAGATTCAAATTAAGGAGAAGCAACTGGTCAAAGAGTGGGGCGACCATAGATTCCCACTTCTTTATTCGGGGAACTTTGCGGCATTTTCACATTAATAATTCAAAAGAACACTCTCAATAGGTTTTTGTAATTAAATGTAGGTAGTTTTTTTTGTGTGTGTAATTTAGTTAAAAATATATAATAGTATTAAAATTGTGCCGTAATTTATTCCTTCGAAAGCCAGTTGTAGTCAGTAGTATTTTTTATCTACTTTTTCCAATTGGTCCTTCAAACATTTCTGGTTTAGTTTTGAGAGTGTTCGATTAGCTGTGCGCCCTAACAGGTTGCTTCTCTTTGATTTTCTCTGATGCTGTGCTTGCTCAATGTTTATTTCGTGCATATGAATTCTGATCTCTTTTTACTAATGATTTTTTTGCAGGATGTTTAAATTCTGTGTATTGATTGGGATATTTTATAAACTGTGCTGATTTAGAATATGATTTTAGGGTTTTTTAAACCTTCCAGGATTTTTGAAATTGATTTAAATTTTTGCGATTTTTGAGAGATTTGTGATTTTTGATAGATTTGTGATTTTTGATAGATTTGTTATTTTTGATAGATTTGTGATTTTTGATAGATTTGTGATTTTTGATAGATTTGTGATTTTTGATGGATTTGAATATAGATTTGTATAGATTTTTGATTTGGTCTGTTTACCTAGGTTTCCATTTTTGAAAGGTAACTAATTGAATTAACAAAATGGATAAGGCAGTTAAAAAACAACGAACGTCATTGCGACGAAAGATTACTTTAAAGATTAATTCTTTAGTTGACAAATTGAATGCTAATAGTATAGCCGAATTGCAGGGAGATTTAGATTTACTTGTAGATTATGAGGTAGAGTTAAAAAAGATTGACTATGATTTAATGAATAGATTAAGGCAGAGTGAGGAGGTTACAGAGGATTATCTTAATCAGGTTGAAGATGAAAATGATGAAGTAGCAAGGAAATTGAAAATTTGTAAGAATGAGATTTTGAATGCAATTTCTGCTAGAAACTTGAATAGTATGCCTGATCGTAGTACTTCTTGTAGACCAAAGATCGAATTACCTAATATTAATTTACCTGAATTTTGGGCTGATAGTTCCAAAGATAAGATGACTTGTAAGAGATTTTTTTCTACTTTTGAGAATATGCTGACTTCCTACAGCTTAAATGATACAGAGATGTTTAATTTGTTAGAACGGCAGTGCATGGGTAGAGCCAAGGCTATGATATCATCCTTAAATGCAACTAACCAAACATATGCACAGGCTAAAACCACTCTGGTAAAAGCTTTTTCGGAAGAAATGCCTCAAAAGTTTAGTATTATACAAGATTTTGCAGATTTGTATTTCAGATGGGGAAAGGATGATCCCTTTCTATATTATTCCCAATTTACTAAATTAATTGACGGATGTCAGGAATTGTCCGTTGATTCAGATGTATTTAAGTTGTACTTCATCTGGAAAGGATTACCAGCTAAATTCCAGGAAATTTTGGTAAGCATTACTAACAAAGCGTATCCTAATTTGGTGGAGATTAGGGAGAATTTTTTGGAAGCTAGCAATAGGTATCTGAATAATATCAAATTTGAGACTATTTCATTGCACGGGGATGTTAGTACCTTTGCCACTACTTTACGCACAACTTCAGTTGAAAACCGAAATTTGAATTTACATAGCAATTCAGATAAATGTAAATTGTGCTATGCACCACATGGAGTTTCTAAATGTTCAAAGTATGTAGACACCAATTCTAAAATTGGGCGGTTAAAAGAACTGAAGCTGTGTTTCAAATGTTTTAAGGCTGGTCATAGTGCTAGGGATTGTAAGTTTGAAACTTCTGGTAGCTGCTTTAAATGTAAGAAAAAACATTGGAGTTTTTTATGTATTAGTAATGGTACTACTGAGAATGGAAATGGTATTGGAAATTCAGTTGGTAGAAAGGCAGATAGTACAGGTGATAGGATAAGGGGAAATAAACCTAAACAGGTAACTGGTGTTGTTTCTATTAGCGCTAGTATAAACATTTCAGATTCACTACTACCATTGGTTACTTTGTATCCGAATATTTCACAATTCAGAGATATCGGAGTAGATACTTTATTAGATACAGGTAGTCAGAATTCATTTATTACTAGCGATATGGCTGATCGCCTTCAGCTTGAAGTTCTAGATAGAAATATATCTGTTCTTATAAAGGGGATTAATTCTGTGCAGAAGGTAGTTACGAAGTCTGTTTTATTTCCTGTGAGAATTGGGAATTTTGATTATTATGTTAAATGTATTTGTGTACCCGAATTGAAAATTAGTTTCTCAACACCGAATATTAAGACCTTAGTGAAAAAGTTAGTTGACCGTGGATTTAAGTTTGCTTTCGAAAGATTTGAGATGATTGATTTCGATGAGGAGGTGAATGATTTAAACTTTTTATTGGGTGCAAGAGATTGGAGTGCGATTGCACGATTAGACTGTATTGTTGAGGGAAGTGGTGATAACTTGTGTTGTTATTATAAACTTCCTACTGGTATTATTCTTGTGGGATCTGTACATAGTTGGATTGAAAATTATGAGATGAGTTTAGATGAGACTAGCTTATGTGAAAATAACAATAAAATAGGTTGTAATTGCAATACTGTGGAGACCTTTTCTGGAGTTAGTGTAAATGGTACTGGGGACTATTTAGATATCGGTAACGATAATTGTCACGATTCATTTCCTGATTTTTTAGACGTAGCGTCTTATGAAGAATTAGATAGGAAAAGTAACTGTATATTAAATTTGGAAACTGAGGTATCTGAAAGGCAGGAAATTGTAGAGTCAGAGAAAGAGGTTACGGATTTTGTTATGGAGCATTCATATCAATCTACTAGTGGACGGCATGTAATGCCTATTCCTTGGTTAACTAGATTTAAAGATTTGCTCGGTTCTAATGAACATTTGGCCTATAAAGTTTTACAGAGTGTTAAAACTAAATTTAAAGATACTGAAGTATTGTTAAGAGTAGATAAAGTTTTTAAGGATCAAGTTGAACAAAATATTATTGAGAAAGTTGAAGATTTTGATTCTTATAAATGTTCCTTCAAAAACTATTCATTCCTTAGTCATTTTCCACTAGTTAAAGATGAACGTGAAACTACTAAAGTAAGAGTTATCTATATGGCAAACTTAGCTGAAAAGAAAGATGGTAAGAAAGGTCTTAGTTTGAATCAGTGTATTCATCCAGGCTACAATAAGAACTTTAAAATTGCAGATGCGTTCACGCTCATGAGATTTGACAAATTTCTTTTGACGTTCGATATTTCTAAAGCTTACCATAGATTAGAGTTGTCTGGTGAAAATTCATCTAAATTTTTATTTTATTGGTTTGAGAACATAGAAGATGGTAATTTCACTCCAATAATATACAGAAGTAATAGGGTAGTTTTTGGCATGAATGTTTCTCCATTTCTATTGCATTGTTGTTTGTATAATTTTTTGGTGCTGAATGTCTATAATTATACCGGGAAATACGATGAAGAGTTGGCAATTAAGTTAAAGGAATTATTAAGTAGAGTATTTCAGGGAGGTTATGTTGATAATTTCTCTGTAGGATTTGAGACTAAGGAAGAAATGACTGTGGCCTATGATTATATTTTAGACATATTTAAATCTAATGGATTTCCACTGCAGCAATTTGTAACAAATTCTCTTGAATTTCAGAATAGGCTTGATTACGAGAATAATGTAAATACTAAAGAGGAATGTAAGATATTGGGAATGACTTGGAATAGAGTAGAAGATACTTTTAGAGCACCAACTGTTAAGTTAGATGTAGGTGCAAATACTATGAGAAAGGTACTCAGTTCAATTAATTCGGCCTATGATTTAATGAATTCAAATTTGCCAGTTTTGAACAGAGCTAAGCTCTTTTTGAGAAACTTGTTACTAGGAAATAAGTACAAGTGGGATTTTGAATTGCCGAAGTCCCTTGTAACAGAGTGGATAAAGATTGCTAAGCAATTTAATTGTTATATTCCAGCATCAATTCCTAGATATGTAGGGAGTAGAAACTCTACTTACACGATGATTGCGTTTGGCGATGCTAGTAAAGATTTCGTAGGGTGTACTATTTATTTGAAAGAGAATAGCTCAAATAATGTGTCTTTTGTTTCCTCGCATAATAAAACTATTGACAGGGTCCTCAGAAGCAAGACTATGCCAGTCCTTGAATTGTGTGCTATTGAATTTACTGTGAGTAAGGTTTCTGAATTGGTAAACATGTTAACTACTGAATGTTTAAACCCTTTGATTATTAGTGACATTGTTATTTTTAGCGATAGTACCATTGCATTAAATTGGTTATCATCTGCAGAGTCACTAGTCAATAAATCTCAGAAACGATCAGTCTTTGTGAATAATCGCATTGATAACATTGTAGGCAACTGTAAATTCTATCGGATGAGATTCTCTCATGTTGGCAGCAATGAAAATACAGCAGATTATGCTACTAGACTAGTGACGCCAAATAAATTGTTAAATTCTAAATTTTTAAGGGGTCCCTCATTCATTCAGAGTAGCTTGGAAAATTTGGAGAGTTTCCATGTCCCAAATAATAACGCTAATAATGACCCAGGATTAGTTAAATTTTCAGTTGCTCAGGCTGTGCAAACTGAAGTTGGTTCTTTAAATGAGGTAATCGATCTCCAGAGATTTTGGTCATTGTCACGAGCTGTTAGAGTACTTAGAAATGTAAAGAAGTTTATTAGAGCTCTTAAAGTTAAACTAGCAATAAAGCGCTCGATTAACGAAATTCCTGACGAGATAACCTTGAAAGACTGTGAGATTTTGATCTTGAGGCATGAGCAGCATTCTGAGTTCCCAGATTTGATTGAATATTTTTTGTCTGATAATAAAACTAGGTCGGCTATTCCTCCTCTTGTTACACAGATGAATATATTTCTTGATTCTAAAGATGGATTATTGAAAGTAAAAAGTAAAATGGGTAAGATGAATGCTGATCATGTTTCTAGAGTACAGATTTTGTTAGCTAAAGGAGGATCTTTTACTAGATTGATGGTCGTGGATTTTCATAGGAATTATAATCATGCTGGTGTTTATTATTTGTTGCACAAGATTAAAGCAAAGTATTTTATTCTGAAGGGATACTCTGCAGTCAAGGAAATATTAAGAACTTGTTATGATTGTAAAAGATTTAATAGTAGAGTAGTGAAGGTGAACGCAAATGATTATACTGAATGGAATGTGAACCCTGTAAAGAGATATTTTGCTCATTGTTTTGTAGATTATTTTGGTCCTTATTATTCCTATTATGGTAGAGATAAGATTAAAGTTTATTGTGTAATATTTAAATGTGTTTGGTCTAAGATGATTAATGTGGAGGTAACAATTGACACCACTACAAAGGGATTTCTGTTATCTTTTCAAAATCATTTGTACAAGTATGGGTTACCTGAAAAGCTAATATCTGATAGTGGTTCCAATCTTTCGGCTGCTTTTACTTGGTTGAGAGAATCTTTGGACTCTGATGAAGTGAAAGAATACTTTGACCAATGTAAGGTAGAAAGGTGTCAATTGGAACAGTATCCCAAGGGCTCTTTAAATCATGGTATTGGAGGGATTATTGAATCAGGTGTTGCCCTAGTTAGAAAGTTGATTCAGGGATCTATTCGCAATAATATCTTAGATTTTCAGGAGTTTTCAAGCGTCATCAACCAGTGTGTCTGCTACGCAAACAAAAGACCCCTTTGTCACCAGGAAGCTTTGCGTGACACTGATCCAAAGGACCAGTTTAACATTATGACTCCAGAATATTTAAAGTTCGGCTACGACACGTGTGTTCTGGAAGTAGATTGTAATGAGAATCCTGGCTATATGAGTTTGGATCAGGGTGACGTACCAAGGATACTTAAAGTAAAGGAATCTCTAAGAAAGTGCTATCATAGCGAGTTTTTATACGGACTAGTAAACCAAGCAACGAAGTACAAGGGAAAATATACGCCAGTTCTGCATCGAAAACTTCATGTCGGTGACATAGTTCTGATTAAGGATGTGTTCGTCAAAGCGCCTAATTTTCCATTAGCAAGAGTTCTTTCAGCAAACGAAAACTCCTTAGGTGAAGTTACTTCTGTTACACTGCTGAAGGCCAACAAGTCTGTTGTAAAAAGAGACGTATCGTCTGTAATTCTGTTAGTGGAGTCGGATCGAGGGGCTACTATTCCTTATACTGCACCTTGTGAGGAACGGGATACTCCAGCAATACAAGACGAAACTAGACTTCGGAGAAAAGCAGCTATGAAGTGTCAAACTCAAATGAAGAAGCTGTACGACACATGTGATGCGTAAGATCAATTAAAGAAATTGATTGGTATAAATTGTATATAATTTTGTAATATATGTTGTGTTTTTGAATTAAACTGTAGGAGTTTTGAATTTTGGGGGGCGCAGATTGAAAAACTTAACTGCGTTTTTCATTAATTTTAATAATAAATGGTAAAGTCACTATTTCTCAAATCTTGTGGAAGGGAGAGTGTTCTTATTAGTTGAAATTACTCACAAACGAGATTTCTGTTAGTAACTTTAAATAGATATAGTTGGCAACACTTCTCCATTCCACAAGAGTCAAACTCATCATTCTACAAGCTTATACCAGCAGATCAGATTCAGCCATCTTAAAGCAATGTGATGAGTACATCTGTCACAGCTTGAGCACAGTTAGTCGGGGGAAGTCGAAGGTAGCCCTATCTTCTGGTTTACACTAACGGCAGTTCCAGCCATACTTGGTGTTTATTAGAGAACGGAGGAGAGGCCTGGGGTTGAGCGTAGTCTTCGAACACTTTGTCAGACGCATTTATAAACCATAGGTGAGCTACTCATGGTCGAGAGTAGTACTTACCTGTATTATGCAGTCTTATACTCTCATTACTAGCTAGGTGAACCATTATATGATTTATACTTTCCACAAGATTTTAGGAGTGAATGGTGACTATTTTTCTATGTAATTTTTCTAATTTAGATTTCTGATTTATTTCTAGATTCAAATTAAGGAGAAGCAACTGGTCAAAGAGTGGGGCGACCATAGATTCCCACTTCTTTATTCGGGGAACTTTGCGGCATTTTCACATTAATAATTCAAAAGAACACTCTCAATAGGTTTTTGTAATTAAATGTAGGTAGTTTTTTTTGTGTGTGTAATTTAGTTAAAAATATATAATAGTATTAAAATTGTGCCGTAATTTATTCCTTCGAAAGCCAGTTGTAGTCAGTAGTATTTTTTATCTACTTTTTCCAATTTATTGGATTGGTACTTATAATGAATTGTTTTAAATTATTTATTTCATTTATGGCTATAGAATATTAGAAATTTAATAAAAAAGAAAATTTATGAAATGAATAAAATTTAAATAATCATAAAAGTAGCGGCTAAGTATTGGCTGATACTTTTCAATATATGCCAATACCGATACCATTGCCGATACTCCCCAAAAATGCCGATACTTACCGATGCCGATACTTCGTCCCATCCCTAGTTATATCATATATAAACTGCAAGGAATTTTGGAGAAAATTTGACTCAAGAATTAAATATCTTGAGACTGATTGTGATTTTTGTATGCTTTGCAGATTGGCATTGAGGAAGGTGAGAGAGAGAGAGAGAGGCATGCCATGGGAGATGTTCTGATTGAAGAGATTCTACTTCTTAGTTGAAATAGAGGGGGAAATGATGTAAGAGACTTGAATGATATGTGGTCAGTTAGAGAGGGGAAATTGAAGGGTTAAAAATAAAGTGAATTGGATAGTTTTAGTTTATAATTTCAATGTGATTCGGGGTAGAAATGGAAGACTGAATTAATTTATTTTTAAAGGTGACAAAATTTGACTGGCCACTAACTAATTGGCCATAGCTAGCAAATTATACCAGTATTCAGTTCAGTACCAGTAAATTATTCGGTATAATAAGTTGTAATTCAGTATAATTTAGTGTAATTCAGTTTTCAGTGGAGTGTAATTTGGTATAATCATGTGTGATTTGGTATATAATCTGGCATATTTCGTATTCATTTTAGTGTAATTTCGGTATTGTAATCGGGTGTAATTCGGTACAACCAGGTGTAATTTTTTAATTCGGTATTCAATGGGGTGTAATTTGGTATTAAAGGTAGTGTAATTCGGTATGATTTGGTGTACTGCGGTATTCCAGGTTGTGTAATTCGGTATTCAGTGTAACCCGAGAAAAATATTTATTAGGAACAGAAGAAGTACTTTAAGGGGACCGACCATGGAAAAATCATTAAATTGTATCATTTATTTTTTATTCCATAAGTAAGTACCTAACAACCTTATAAATGATAGTACAAAAGATCAGAACTCTAGAGTGGCTATGCCCCTGGGAAAGGGGGGTGGGTATAGCGCTCTGTTAGTATGATTAACTCGTTTTCTATCAGTTTAATCGAAAAATGTCAAGAACAAAAACGACAGGGAATTCAATTTTATACATGATTACGAAGTTTCAGAACCGTAGCTTCGTTAATAATTTTTTTTCCAAAAAACATGGTCAGTCCAACAATAACTTCAAATTCCATTTTGAGGCAGTTCAAAATAGCTACCAATTTTGGTATTCAAACATCTAAGGCTTGATTTTGGTTGAAGCTAAGGCATTGCGTTTTTTTGCATTCGAATCTCCAGGAAATTATCTAGAACTGAACCTGAGTTTTGTTTGAATTTCGAATTATTTTTAGAAATATTAATTCTTTTTTTTTCAATATTTCGAAAAATAATTAGAAATTCGAACAAAGCTCGTGTTCAGTTCAACCAAAATGGAGCCTTAGGCCTTACAAAAAAGGGTTGAAATTCGTATAACTCGTTTTATATGGGTCGAATCGTAAAAATGCCAAGAACAAAATCGAAAGAGAATTCAATTTTACAAAAGTTTACCAAGTTTCAGAACTGTAGCTTCATCAATAAAAAGAAAAGTTTTCAAAAACCATAGTCGGTCCCCTCAAACGTAATGATTGTTCAATGCTGGAAATAGTTGTAGACCAATCTGTAGCTATTTGATGTGGAAAATCCCACTGAATTTTTCATAAAAAGCTTATAAGATTGAAATTCACTAACATTTTTCAAGTAAAATAGTGTGGTTCATAAATGCTAGTTTTCACAATGCATGTCAAATCTTTATCCAAGATTTTATTTTGAGGAAAATATGTCTCCAAAGATTTTCAAATGTATTTCCAAAGAAACAGAATTCTCTAAAATGTCTGTCTCCAATGATTAGCTAAAGGAAATAAACATAGGAATTAATTAGGAAATTGTCCCCCTTATAAAAAAGTGTCCCCAAAGATCTTTTTCGACATGGACAAAAAACATCAAAATTGATGTTTAAATTTATTTATAGTTTGACGTAACCGCTTCTAATGTCTAATGCAATTGATATTCAACCCTAGTAACCTAGAGACTGGTCCAGGCTGACCAGTCATCATGAAAATATATTGATAATTTTATTTGTTAAGCAATTTGGAAGCTTTCTTTTCATGACTTTTACTTTTCAACATAATTACATACGATTATACAAAAAAGGTGATGTATTGCAAGATCCTCATATTATGAGCATTTATTCAATTGAGTTTAAATAACCTCTTTATAATGTGGATTTCCTGTTGAGTTTGAATCTTTTCCACCAAATTTATTCAATAGACATTTTATCGTCAAAACTTAGTCATTATGGGATTAGATGACATTTCAATAATAGAAAACAATATGTCCAGAAACGAATAAAAAACAACTTTTAGAACTATTACTGTAGGTCTCACCCAAGGTTCGGTGATCTTGCCAACAATTTTAAACATTTTTATCAATGACATATGTAACTTTAGTTAAAACCTAGTAATTGAATGTACCCTGTTTGCTGATGACTCTGAATTTTACTTTGCTGGATTTGATTTTAACGAAGCTACTTTTAAACTACTTCATTTTATCGAGAAACTAGAGATGTTTTGAGCTATGAACAAATTAACCCCAAATACTGCGAAAACTAAACTAATGCTATTTTCCCCCTCCCAAACTGCATCTTATCCACCTGTATTTTTTAATAATGTTTTACTTGAATGGGTAGAAGTTTTTAAATATCTTGGGAGTTTTTATTGACAACAAACTCAAATTTTCTAACCATTTTACCCATATTTGTAATAGACTTAGCCAAATCCAAGGCAGTATTCATGCAGCTTCAACTTACATCAATAGACCTGCCCTTCTTACAATTTACCATTCTCTCGCCTACTCAATAGTTATCCAGTCAATTATTATTTATGGAAAAACCCACCCCACCCCGTTCATATTAATAGAATACAAATTTTGATGAATAAAATTTTACGAATTATTTTAAAAGTTAAATACAGTGTCAATCACGTTCCTTTAATTTCTACCAGTAGAATGTTCTTCGATCTTAAACTTTTAAAATTTGAAGACCTTTGTCTTTATTTTTTATAGAAATTTATTAGATGTGCTTTATATGATGTTAGTTTGTTAGGTAGGTATTTTAGTAAGTTTTTACCACAGCACGACCATAATACCCAGACTTTTAAATTCTTTTAAATCCAGGTAGACTGGAAATAGAAAAAATGTCTACTATTTTCAAAGCTATCAAGATTTTTAATGAATCCCCCACTTTTTTAACATTACAAATGTCTGATTATTTTTGTTTTAAAAAGCTGTACAAAGATTTTATTATGGAAAAATACCGTGATGATTTTATGTAGTAATGATAGTCATTTTTTTAACTAGTAAACTATTTACTTTGTATTTAACCTCCATGTAACTTTTTAACTATTCTTACTATTCCTGTTTTATACTTTTATTCCTCAAGTTTTTAACTTTATGGGATTGCTCATTTTATACCATTTGATATTATCTGTGATTTGCTTTGTGTTGAGTTTATTAAATAAAAAAAATATATATAGTTTCTCAAAAAAATATTTAGTATGTTTCTTTCTTTCTGGTATCTTATGTATGTTCAAATAATCTCTCAAATCTGACTACTTCTATTCTTTGGGAACTCAGTGCTGATATCAAAGCGTTACTGTGGGACCATTAACCTGTAGTTGCATTTTTTTGTGTCTTGGTGAGCGGTCTGTTGCACTTTACCCGTAAGAACAATGATTGTTCAAACTTTACACTCTGAATGTTTTTATATAAATTCATACCTTTACAGAGCATATGAATTCATTAATGTAGCTATTCTTAATAATTTTCCTCATTCCAAACGCTTCTTCTTCACCAATTGAGTGAGTAATACTTTTTCTTTACAATGTGGATTTGTTTAAATAATCCCTCTGATCAAACTACTTCTATTCTTTGGGAACTCAGTGCTGATATCAAAGTGTTACTGTGATTCCTTTAACTTGTAGCTAGCTACACTCTCTAATTATGTCAGGTAGACTAGTTGGTAGCTAATTTGTTTATTTAAGTTAAACCCTGTATAAAACTTAATTTCTTTGTGAGTTTAGTTTTTGTTTGACAGTTATAGTGTGATTTTCTTTTATTGTGAGCTCTGTGTTTAAAAAAATCCATGATATTATAGTGAGAAAACATATTTGTTCTTTTGGTTATAAAAAGATTCTATAAAACCATGAAATATTAACTGAAGTGTAGAAAACAATAGCATTCTATCATAATAATTAATATCTTTCCATTGGTGCCATTCACCATATTAATATGATGGTTAATAGGATTATACTCCTTATGAAGTGTTAGATTTTACATAAGTTAAATAATCTCACAGTAGGTCTTATTTTTTTTCAAGAGTGCAATGCTATATTGTATATTCATTTTCTAACTCTCTGTTTTACTCTTCTTATTGGCAGTATTCATGGATTACCTCTTATATGAACATTGTCACTGTTTCACTCTATTTTTTTTACAAACTTTCATATCTGATTGTTTTTTCAAAGTATGATGTAGCTAACTATTATTTTAAAATAGTTCAAGTTTTCAATAAAGTAATTGTTTCAGATGGAGTCTGCAGGAGAGGTTCCTGCAAGAGCAGAAAGAGAGGGAGTGATTGCTGACCAATCCAATGTGATCTACTTGGTGGAAGAGGAAGATATCAAGCCAGATGTTTCGGATCTCTCGTGTCAAGATGTTGATCATGACCCTCTATTGCAGGGAGTGGACCAAGATAAACTCTTCCCAGATATTTCATTCTCTAATAATGTTAAAAATGAATTTTCTGAAGAAGATTTACATATCAAAAAGGAAAATATTGATTATGAGATCAGAATTGCACCTGATTCTGAAATGAATCTAATACACATAAGAAAGGCAAATAAGAAGGATATAATAAATTTGGAAAAATGTGGAGCAACTAGTAATGAAGAATTGGGGTATTTCAACTGTTCTGAGAAGAAACTAATCCATCAAAAATGTGAAAAATTGTTCAAATGCATTTATTGTGATAAGGCATTTTCTCAGTTATCCGACCTCAATAGTCATCAAAGAATTCACAATGGTGAGAAATTAATCAAATGCATTTTCTGTGATAAGGTATTCTCCAAGTCAAGTTCTCTCAGAAGACATGAAAGAGTTCACACCGGTGAGAGGCCATTCAAATGCAATCTTTGTGATAAGGCATTCTCTCAGTCATCTGATCTCAATGACCATCATAAAGTTCACACTGGTGAAAAACCATTCAAATGCAGTTACTGTGATAAAGCATTCTCTAAGTCATCTAATCTCGATAGACATCAAAGAGTTCACTCTGGTGAAAAGCCATTCAAATGCAGTTATTGTGATAAGACATTCTCTCGGTCAACTTCTCTCAATAGACATCATAGAATTCACACTGGTGAGAAGCCATTCAAATGCAGTTATTGTGATAAGGCATTCACTCAATCAAATTCTCTTAATTGTCATCAAATAATTCACACTGGTGAGAAGCCACTCAAATGCAGTTATTGTGATAAGGCATTCTTTCAGTCATCTGATCTCAATAGACATCAAAGAGTTCACACTGGTGAGAAGCCATTCAAATGCAGTTATTGTGATAAGACATTCACTCTGGCATCTCATCTCGGTAGACATCAAAGAGTTCACGTTATTTAAAAATCGTTAAAAATGCAGTTATTGTGATACGGCATTCTCCGAGTCAATGAAGTATTATGAAGTGCTGGGTGTCAAACTAAATATGTGACGTCATATGTTTGCGCCGTCTATAGTTACCTTACCCATTATGTTAGTGTATCCTTGAAGAAATTGTGTACTAGCGTTTCCTAATCTTTCTCAAGTGAAATAGTAGCACGTTAGTACAATCTCATTTAAAAGAAAAACCTTGATAATGGAATAACTTTCATGATATTAGAATATTTTTTATGAAATGTAGATATATTTTAATATTTAATTTGCACATCCTTTTGTCTTTCCTTAAATTACTTGCATCTTCCTCTTTTTTATTATCCCAATATATGTGAATAGGTAGCTAGATGCGAACTCTATTGTCTCATTTTATCATATTGCAGGAAGTTTAGTTGCCAATAATTTCATTATTATTACAATAAAATGTGAAATTACCGTCCCAGAATTAATTTGTGTTAATTATTTTTTTTTTTAATCCTGAAGTGATGTAGACTGTTAAGGGGACCGTTCCCGGGAAAAATGGCAAAATTAAAGAAAAAATTTCTATTGTTTAAATAGTTGCTTTTTAACCTTCTAATAGTGTGTGCAAAATATCAGAGCTCTCATGTTAGTCTAACCCCCTGGGGAAAGGGAAAAGGAGACCGGGGGGTAGGGAGTCAATATGTACTCTAAAAACCAACTCTCAGCCAATTATAATTCGTAATAATTAATTATCTCTCTACATCTGGTATCTAACGTGTCACTAATCAGATGCACACTAAGGTATGCCCCTCAGTTACCCGCAAACCTTCACAGGTGTCTTATGCAGCGTGTCAGATTATCAAACTTTGAATGGGATTTTCTATTAGTTCAGAGATCTAAAAATCTTGTAATTCAAAAGCCTAAGGCGTTTACAATTTTGAAGCTACGGCATTGCGATTTTTTGCATTCGATTCTCCCCGGAATTCTCTACAAACTCTTTGAGAGTTTTTATTTAATTTTCGAATTATTTTTCAAAATATTGAAAAAAAACGCTTCCACAGTTTGTAGAGAATCTTGTGGAGAATCGAATACAAAAAAACATAATGTCATAGCTACAAAATTGTAGTATCCATTTATTAATTTTACACTTCGAAATTTGAATAACTCGTTTTCTATGGGTCGAATCGAAAAAATGTCAAGACATAAAAACATCTTAGAATTCATTTTATATATGTGTACAAAGTTTCACAACAGTAGCTTCAATAATAAAAAACTTTTCAAAATCTGGGAATGGTGCCCTTAATACCAGCTGTGGTATCATATTCTTTGTAGTTATATTTGTACCTTGTATACTGTAGCTGTATAATACATGGCATTTCAGTCGAATATTCATCTTTCTCTTTATAATGTACTATCTGTATAAAGCTGCTTTAATTTTGATGCTTTCATAATTATAAAATTTATACTGTTGAAATTTGAGTAATTTTGGCGTTATATTTAAACTTAGAATAAACTGTGTCTTAATTTAAGCCTATAAAACTAGATCCAGTTTCTCCTGTAACTATTTCATTTTCTTTTTGACAAAATCACGTCACGCATCTACAGGGGTGATACACAAAAAGTTAACCGTAATTTGAATTGTTATTACTCGAATGCTATTAGGTATACAATTCAGTTTTATAAAGTACATTTTATGAGGAAACTTTTTATTTGTCGATCCTTGAAAATATTAGTTTAATCTATGTTACGGTATGGATACAGCAATGTTCTTAGTGTAGGGTACCTAAACCAGGTTTGCGCAAAGATGGAAAATAATCTCCAAGGAAGGTTGAATGAAACAAAATCAAGGCAGCCTTTTTCTTGAATGGTAAAGTAAGCAGTCATAATGTCAGACAATATGCACTGAAAAACAGTCCACCAGAATTTAACTACGATAAGTGTATCTGTAGGGAAAAACTCCCTTTGGATTGGCTCGTTGGGCCTTTCTTCTACGACGGCAACTTTAATGGGGATCTTTACCTGATTCCGGAGCCAGCTCCTCAGCCCTGTTGGATGATAATAGATGTTTCCAGGTAAAACTGAATAACCACCTTGGTTAACCAAAAGCTTTAGGTGGCCCCTCCTGGTCACCAAACCCGAATAAGATGTATTCATATGTGGTTCTCGCCCCGCATTTGGGTGTCACAGGTATATTTGGCCTCTAAATTTTTTTCTTGGGCAGCTATGTACGGCATCGATGGTGTTGTTCAAGTTGAAAACGTTTAAGATTATTGAGGGTGAAGCTGGAGGGAGTGAGAGTGGGGATATGAAGTGAGGAGTTTGTTTTTTGCGGATGATAGGTTGATTTTGGCAAGGAGTGTGGATGATGCGGAGGAGGGGGTGAGAGAGTTCAGACGGGTGACTACTAGATACAGATTGGAGAAGAATGATGGAAAGAGCCAGGTGCTCTTGTAGTGATCTGTAATCACCAGCTTAATTAATTATTCTCAAAGTAAATAAATTAATTACATTTTAATTACTATCTTGAGTAAATATGAATGTTAAATCAATTCATGTATTTTCAATCTATGAATTTAAGTTTTCATTGTTAATTTATATTTCCCATCTCTAACAATATCAATTTTACGATTTTCTTAAGTGTCTGTAGTAAGTAGCTTATATTAAGTAACCTGATCAATAGAGTGTAATGGTCAAGAAGCATGTTTATACTTTTGTTTCTTATTCACAAACATTCGAAGTTAACTCAGAGAATTAGTAAGCTAAAAGCAATGTAATAATCATAAATGCCTTAGTAAATTCTCAATATTTCACAAACATCGATCGAACTTGTTTTCAAAATAAGTAGAAACCCATTAAAGCTTATCAGAAAGAAAATTAAACTTTGTACCTCATAAATTCTCAAATATTAAACAAAACTGGTGAAAACCTCTTGTACCATTTCATATTTGTCCTATGAGTCACCGTTTGTTTGGTGACTATATAAAGACCTACTTCTAGAGTTCGAATTTCATTTCTTTCAACACACTACTTCGTGCAACATCAAGCCAATATATTGGTAAGTTACAGTGACTTGTAATACCTTACTTTAGTTACTTAGGTGTTAGATATTTTATATGTGTCCTCAGGTATTTTCTATTATAATGTGTTAGATAAGTGCTATTCAGACTCTTTAATGTTACTCTGTGCTTACTTTAAATTTATTAATATTATAGTAATGTTTATTTCTTAATATATGTTATGTCTATTGCTTTGTAAAATTACATTTACATTTACTGTATTGTTTTACAGGCTTCAACTCTCCCACTCACACACTCCGACTTCATACTCCTACTCTTACACACACAAAATTATTATGACTTTTGTAAACTTTTTATTCTCGTGAATATAATTAATCTAGTTACTCAATTTTATTCCACCTACACCTTTTAATCTCAATTGAAACTAAACTATTTTAGCGGTATAAGAGCATCAATGCTATTAACTCTTAATCAATGTTGAGAGGCAGTTGGAGCAGATTGAAGGAATTTTGGTGTTGGAGGAGGTGAGAGTGGAGAACAGGAGATACATGTTTAAGAAGCAGAAGAGTGATATGGTTGGAAAGGCGAAGAGACTGAGTGGTATGACCTACTCAGTCATAGAGAAGGGGTGCCATAATGTTAAGATAGGGAAGAGTTACTGGAAGGGTGTGGTGTTACCAATTGTTTGTATGGGTTGAAGGTGGAGAGTTTGCAGAGGCAGGAGAATGTTGCTATGCGTAGAATGCTGGGTGCACTGAAGAATGTAGCAATAGCAGGGATGAGGGGGAAGGGGCAGAGGAATAGGCACAATGAACAGTAGAGTGGCACGAGGAAGGTTACAGTATTATAGGAGAGTAGAGCTGGGGAAGAATAAGCTGTTCGCTAGAGTGATGAGAAATGCGCAGGTGAGAGGGAGTGAATGGATGAAGGAGACGAGGAAGTGTAGGTATGAGCTGTGCGGGGATTGATGAGGTGTTAAAGGTAATGTCAAAGGAGGAGATGAAGAGAAGAGAAATGGAGGTGGTGCATGTGGAGTGGAATAGCAGTCTGACGCTGTACGGAAGGTTCAAGAGTGAGATGACGGAAGAAGATAGGGTGTTTGAAGTTGGAATGTAGAAGATGGGGGAGAGGAGAGTGACAGTTGCAGGTTGTGTGGAGCAGATAGGGAGGATGAGGATCGAGCACTTTATCTTGGAGTGTTGGGAGTTGGAGAGGAGCCAGGTGGTGGAGTTACAGAGACAAGAGAGTGGAGATGAGGTACTGGGGAGATTTTTGTTTGGAGGAGGAGATGAGTTGGGAGAATTAGGAGGAAGGTGTTACACGATCGTGATGTGGAAGCGCGGGGAGAGAGATATGAGGAAGAGGGAGGGGGAGATGCCCCATTAGTTGCCTCCTTTGTGAGTCGTGGCGGAAACTAGATGGGAATGTGAATTTGACTTGGGTGGGGATTAAAGTTTTTTTTGGTGTTGTAGAAGCTAGACGGACCTGATTATAAAGGGGAATCTGTACGTTGGACACTTTGATCTTGAAGTTTAAACTTATATAATGTTTGAACTGTATGAATACCGATAATATACTGTGAAAATATCGTCAAGTAATTGAAATTTGAATTAAGAATGATCATATTTATGTCATGAAAATCGTATGCTAGGTATCTGTAACATATCCGGCTTTTAGTATTCTATGAACTGTGCTAAATACTATGAGTAAATTTTGACTAAAAACACTTATAAAATGATTGTTATGAATATATATATAGATCAATCTTATTACTCTTGTATAATATTAAAACAAAAATGTTTTCTAGAAAAGAAAACAAGTGTATTTCAAACGGTGTATAGAATCACCGAAACGGACCGATTGAGTACCCAAACTGACCGATTGGCCGATTGGGGACCAAAGCGGACCAATTGTGGTCCAAAACGGACAGATTGGGGTCCAAAACGGACCGAATGGGGACCAAGCCACCAGTCTGGCGTCTGCCAGTTTGTATTTGGTGCACTCACTGCACTGAACTCCTCTGAGCGGCGCCCACCAGTTCGGCGCACCAGATTACGGCGCACCACTGTACATTCTATTAGATAGGTAATTTTAATACAGATTAATGACAAATGGAGTGAATTTGATAGGTAATTGTCGTATCAAATTTATGTCTGACACCTGACGGTACCTGAATCCAATGTTTATACTAACTACACAGTTTAATTATTTGATTGAGATGTTTAATTTAGAATAGAAAATAAAATTCATCATAGAAAACTGTAATTGTAATTTTATGGGGTAACTATTGTAAACTTTCAGTCTGAGATGTAAATAAAAACTTATCAGTTAGCCGTTAGGTAGATGTATCGGGGGGCGTGCCGCCCCCCGAACCCCCCTGCCAGGTCATTAAACAATCATGAAGTGTGCAGAACAACAAACTAGCGGATACAACAAACTACATAACAGTTTTTCACATTGAGGTCATTAATAGAAAGTACAGTGGTGCGCCGTATTGTAGTGCGCCGTAATGTGGTGCGCCGCTCAGCTTTTAGATACTTATGGACTTTTTCAAAAATCTGAGAAATAGCTGCCAACATTTTTCATCAATTTGTCTAGTCCTGAGTCCTCCAACATTTTTTCAGTTTCTCCTCCAAAAATTAATTGCAATATAGGAATTAATTGCTAAATATCCTCCGACATTGCAGGAATTTTTTTATTTGAGAAATTGAATATCTCCCGAGATATCATTGGAATTTACCACCAAATTGGCAAATACAATCTGGCCATTCTGTATTTTGTGGTAAATTTCACCGACATGTCTGTGGAATTTTTCCCCTTTGAAATAATATTGTGGCAAAGTCCCACTCTGCAGAAACTCGTAAGTGTTCGTAGAGATCCAGTCTGCACTCTGCAGAATATGGAACATTTTTCCAAGACTTGCGGGAGTTTTTGATTGGATTTTAGAAATTGGAGATCTCTGCGGGAGATCTTGAATTAATTCCTATGTTACCATTAATTTAGCTGCGGGAGATTTTGAATTAATTCCTATGTTACCATTAATTTAGCTGCGGGAGATTCTGAATCTGCTACTGACCCAGTATGAACAATTGGGCAAACAGCTCCCGACCACATAGTGTTTGCGCCCGCACGCACTAGAATATTTGGAAGTTACCTCCCGCAAGAGTTATTCTACCGCCCGCACCCTGACCAGTGACCCGCCCTCCTTATTTATAGCGCCCGCAATGATGAAAGACAATCTAGATCAAACGCGCACGTCCCTCTCCCTCTCAATCAAATATAACTTAAAGCTAATTTTTAACTTGGTAAGACAGTTAGCCTGTTAGGGACCCAACTTCTCAAAATACCAAGTTAAAGTCATAACTCATAAACAATCAGACACCACACAACCTCTCATGACAGTAAGTCAACTGAATTGAAATGAAATTTAAAATTGGATTGTGCCGTCTTACAATCAAACTCTGTGTCAGTGATAAAATTACTGTCCTTTTGCCAGTTTTTTTCTAATTATTAAAAGAATTATTTTATTATTTCAATTGTCATCCTTTTACTCTCTGTCTATACGTTTTTGATTATTTTTATAATCATTATAAATAAACGTTGCTAGTTTTGAATCTAATGAAAATAATGCTACCTACTTACCTAGCTATTTATTTTGAATGTTAGCTCAAGTTCGAACACCGGAAATCAAAACAACTAGCGAACCTTTTATATGAATTGATTATAGACTATATAGTGTTACTGGCTTATTACACATGAGTTTTACGTAGGCATAAAAAAATATTTTGATCCTAATTTATACAATTTTCAGATTCATTACACATTACATTCCAACTTTGATAATATTCAAAGCAATTCTCGTTCTGGTAAATTAGTTTTCTACGAAGGTTGATAATTTAGTTAGGGTAAGTACTTAATTATCGGTCAGTTCCACATTTTCGGTCATATAAGGTGAAACAATATAAAAATAATTATTTCACTAGGATTGGTAGAGTAAGAACAACCAACCCGGGTTTGCAGAAGTATTACATAGCACTCTGTAATAATAATACTTTTAATTTTGTTTTTATTCACATGACCGCAAACGGTGTACAGACCAATAATTCGGAATTTACCCTAGTATATTCCAATATTGTTTTATATTTTTGTTTGAAATTTTTAATGATTAATCAATATAATTTCATTAATGTTTAATAAACTCGCCTAGTTAAAATCTTTAATCTTATGTTCAAAAATATGAAATTGTTCGATAACTTGGAACTCACCCAGATGAATTTTATGATCGAAAATATAATATTTTCTATCATAAAATTTTAATTGGGTGAATTCCAAGTTACTGAACTGTTCGAACCATATTTCTACCATGAAAATATTTTAACCGCGTGAATTCCAAGTTATCGAACAATTTCACATTTCCGATCAAAGAATTTTAGCTGGGTGAGTTATGGAACTCACTTAGTTAAAATATTTTTATGATTGAAAATATAGAACCGGACAACAGACAAATAAAAATAAGGAAACTTCTTATGAGGGGTGATTAAGTTATTGAAGAAGAATTGTAAACTGAGTATTTGTTATTTTGATACCAATTCTTACTAAGCAATATTTGATAGTACATAAAATATTATATATAAATATTACATAAATCAAATTATATATCCGATAACAACATCAATGTGTCTCTATCCAGTTACATCTATATATCTCTATCTAGTTATATATATAGTGATAGTACAACATGACGTTAGATATATCATATATAACTAGAAACAACGATTAGTGTTTTCAGTTATAAAATATAATAGATATATACTTTTTCTTCAATTATTAGACTTAGTTCAAAATGTCTTTTATTCACAACACTATTTAATGCAAATCTTTTCTTATTGGTCTAATAAATTAATAAATATTCGCAAATACAAAATGTGTGCTTGTCAGTCGATGACTCAGGATATGCAGTCTCCTCTCCCAACAGATGAAAGTCTCTGCACAGCACACGTTGTTGTACTCACCTGTCAGTAGCACCACAGCAGTACTTCAACTTCTCTGCAGTGAATTCACCTGTAGAAGCTATTTAGCTACCATAAGAATCATCTATCACTTAAGTAATTAACAGAGATATATAAAATAGTAAGAGTCAATTCCGATATTCATATAAGATCACAATTAATTTGTGATTATTTGAAAGCTATACTTCTTACAAATAAGTTTACGATATTTGAAAAAGCAAATTGTGAAAAGAGCACCAACCAATATCAATACAAATGGGATAAATTATAACTTTATATGTGCAAATAATTAATTAAGACATACAGGGATATACTCCATGGTATAGCAGTTTAATTCAATAAAAGATATATAAATACATACTAATGGAGTAAAATAATTTTTTATATGTACGAATAATTTTTTCACAAGAAAAGTGAAAAAAGAATGCATCCATTTCTGTTAGAATGTTAAATAATACCCCCCCCCCCCCACTGTACCATTGAAATAATGAAAAATGTGAACAGTAATCATTGTATCTATAGTATCTACTATCTCATACAATTGAAATGACGTAAAATGCAGAATATTATAACAAAATTATATTCTTCGTTAGAGATTATTTTTGTATATACGATTGCTTTTGATCTGGTACATTCACAATAACTGCTATACTGATGCTGATTTTCATTGTATATCTGTTATATTCACAATAACTGCTATTGTATCTGATACCATATTGATTGAAATATTGTATACTGCGACAAATAATTATAGGATCTGATACCATTGATTGAAATATCGATGAATATTTCGACAAATAATTATAGTATCTGATACCATTGATTGAAATATTGATGAATATTTCGACAAATAATTATAGTATCTGATACCATTGATCGAAATATAGTTGAATACTTCGACAAATAGATATTGTATATGAAATCATTGAAATAATCATATAATGTATACTGCGAGCAGTTCTCATTGTATCAGATATTATTGGGGTTTCATTATGCTTATTGTAGACTATAGCTAATCGTTATAGAATCTAATAATTATTATAGCATTAGTAATTACTAATTTAAAATATACAAGTAATTCGCTAATTCCTATAGGTATTTCATTATGTAGTCACGTAGTCGTAGTGTATTGTATCTGAACCTTAAACTCTTTCTGCGGTGTTAAAAGTAAAATAACTTTTATGGACTATAGTCCATTACAATTTAATATAATCATAATAATATTTTATAGCTTTTACTAAATCTATGAATCTATAATAATGTTTCCATTTATGAAACCTATTGTGGTGGTTTCTGAAGTATACCTGACATGGCATTTTAGATTCTCAAACAATACATGGATTATTATGATTTGTGACGTCACACGCAGGCAGCATATCGCGCTGCCGCCTGCCCGCATGGAATTTCTACTCACGCGCCCGAGCCGGGCGGGCCCCGCGGGCAGCATGTGGCTTCCTTGGGCTGGCAATTAGCTCCCGCATATTACAAAAATCCACTAATTTCAGAAATTTTTGCACCCGCGAGATAACATGGTTTTGTGCCCAACTTTCCACCCTGGCTACTGACCAGTCTGCAGAAACTGGTAAAGTGTTTGTAGAGATCTCTTATTCTGTTCGTAGCAAAATTAATGTAAATATAGGAATTAATTCAAAATTGTTCGGAGAGAAAATCCCAAATATCTCCCATATTCTGCAGACTGTGCTACTGAGAGTGAGAGTCAGAGAGTAACTGTCTCTCAAATTAAAATCTCTGCGGGAGAAGAGACACATTCTGCAGACTGGGACTAGAGATCTCTTATTCTGTTTGTAGCAAATTTAATGTAAATATAGGAATCCAGTCTGGAAAACTGCTTACTGCTTAGGCTAACAGATGAACTCTATATGCTAAATGCTGCGGATTATACAATTTTTAGCAATTTACCATTAATTTTTGAAGTCTGTAAAACTCCAACAGAGTAATTAGTTCATCAGAAAGCACCTATTTTTCCAGACTGGATAGGAATTAATTGAAATTTGTTCGGAGAGAATATCCCAAATATCTCCCATATTCTGCAGACTGGGGCCAAAGTCAGTGGATTTTTATCTATTTATTCCTATGTTACCATTAATTTTCGGTGGAAAAATCAAAAATGGGTAATATGTTGGTGGATCAGCAAAATTACTGGAAATTTATGGTGGATTTTTTCAGCTTTTTCAAAAAGTCGTTGGAATTTTGTGCACCAAATACAGACGGGCCAAGCCACAGATCATTGAATACCTAGTTTCAGAGAATGTTCATTGAGTCGCCAATAGTATATCTCACTCAGTCTCTTCGCCTTTCCAACCAGCATTGATGCTCTTTTACTGCTAAAATAGTTTAGTTTCAATTGAGATTAAAAGGGGTAGGTGGAATAAAATTGAGTAACTAGATTAATTATATTCACGAGAATAGAAAGTTTACAAAAGTCATAATAATTTTGTGTGTGTAACTGTAAGAGTAGGAGTAGGATGTCGGAGTGAGTGGGAGAGTTGAAGCCTGTAAAACAATGGCTTATTTTAACAGAATGAGGAATATCAATGTACTGTACACATGTTGTGAAAATATCGTTAATTAGTTGAAAAGATGAGCTATTTTTAACCGGAAGACGCTTTGTCAAAATAAAATAATTCTTTAATTAGCATTGTTTAGATGAACTGCATGAAAAAAGTAAAGATATCATTAATTAATTCATTGAAAGGATAAACTATTCCTAACCCGGTGGCGCTTTGTCAAAATAAAATAATTCTATGAAGGTCCCCTCCAAGCAATTTTTTTTATTGTTTAAATCAATGAGGCTAATGTTTTTTTCTTATCATTTCACTGCTAACATCATAAAATTTGATAGCATATTTTTCATTTTATATGCTTTTTTTTAAAGATTTTTATAATCCAAACTCTACAAAACCTACTCTACTTCCGACTTTCTAATTTTCAGTCTGAAGAAGAAGAAGAATATACATCTTTTGTTTTGATTGTCAAGGTTCAGTCTGCAAAGTGTGTCAAATCTGTCTCCAAGATTTCATATTTCAGGACAATTAGTCTCCAAAATTTTTCAAATTTGTCTCCAAAATGGCCAAATTCCTTCAATATGTCTCTAATAATAACATGTAAATATAGGAATTAATTAGAAAATAGTCACCAAGATCTTGTTTTGATGAATTTTCCCCCCAATATACTATATAGTCTCCAAAGATATTTGGCAACATGGACACGCTTTGCAGACTGGTTATCAACTAGGTATTTGGTTTAATAAATCTATTTATTATTCGTTTAAAGGTTTAAATTTGGATAAACTTATTATAGAAACGTTTATATACTTTTAGAAACCAGCCTGCAAAAGATGCATGAAGTTGTGAAGTTTAGCCGGCGACTGTTGAAGCCTTGAAATTAGTCTCCTGAATTACCCGGCGACAATTTCCTAATTAATTCCTATGTTTACAAGTAATTAGTGGAGAGAATTCTGAGATTTTTTGATCATTTTGGAGAGAAATTGCCCAAAAAAATAAATATCTGGAAACTGATTGTGCATGCTTTGCAGACTGGTTTAGAAACAATTTTTATCTTAAAAGAAGGCCAATAAAGTTTTTTTGTTTAAAAATCTAAATTTGAAATCAAAACAAAGAGTGTACAATTTTCTTTCTCAGCGTCAGGTTGGAGATTCGCTCGATTGTTGTTCACAGAGTATTAAAAAACTTTAAAAGCAAATAATAAAATATATACTGAACCGAATTGTATGCGGTTTGCGGAATAATGATCGTATACCTTAGTTCTAACTCCTATAATATTATGTAATAATCTCATTTTTTTCCCCAGAGCCTGGAGAGGACCGTTAATAAGCATTGTTTAGACTTTTGATGAACAAAGTACCTACCTAAGTATCATTACATAATTAAATATACCTACTGGTTCTGTTAAAATATATATAATCAATTGTCAATCCTGCTGTACTTTTCAGACTGGGATCCAAGTCGCCACATTTAAGATACTTTTAAGAAGAAATTTGACTTCCTAGTGAAGATTTTACACTTGAAAATGACCTCATACTTCATGTTTGATGCATGTGCATCTCTTGAGACTATTTCATGAATGTTTTATTGGTTATTTACTAGGTGATAAAGCATGTCCAAACTCGCGATTTTACCACTTTAGCGCCCAAGTATCACTCGAGTGATACACCATTATCTTTAGTTCATTATTTTTCTCAATCTCGCATATTTTTCTACCATTATATTGTATTAATGAACCACAGACAATAACAGACATTGTTGTCTTTCAAATAATCAATAGAAAATATAATATGTAGAAATATCAGTTTTCAAAAAAAAAAATTCAAAGAAATTTGCAAGAATAAAAATATCTTGAAAAGTGTTGAAACTGAGAATTTAGACCAATTTAACAAGGGTATCGGTAAGTGCCCGCTAAAGGGTTAATGGCGAGTTTGTGACAGTTATATATAGCCCTTCAATTGCAAATGGCAAGAAATATCTAAGTTTCTCCTATGCTACAATGTTATTATGATAATTTGATCATTTTGGAGAGAAATTGATCGTTTTTGGAGAGAGCTCGTCGCTCGAGAGACAAACGGAGAATTTATGAGCCATACTATTTTGCTTACGTTATTTTCATTTTTTCTTTCCAACTTATTTCACCCCTCAAAAGTTGTCAATATACTGGCGACTTTGTCCATACTGTGAAACATGGATCTTACCCGCTCCATTCAGTAAAAATATAAGGGTCCATTCGGTATATAGTCCTAGTACTATTTACTGAATGGCCAGTCTGTATTTGGTACACAAAATTCCACTGACTTTTCGAAAAAGCTGATACAATACGGTGTTTGTGCCATTAATAGTTCACTTAAGGATAAATTACAAATAATTAGTTTATTACCAATAATAAGTCACATATCCTACTTAAATGCTACTTGCACAAATTTGATGTAACTATCATTAGAAAGCTGGAACTTTTATCTTTCCCCAGACTGCAGGAACTGGTGAGTGGTAAGCATCGTTCTCCAAGAATTCCTCTAATTTAGCGTCCGTTCTCAGTAAAATACATGTAAATAACTAAAATATAAGAGGAACTTAAGGATTGTTTGCACAGAAAATGTTTAAAAATGCCCTTATCCTGCAGACCAGCTTCCAATCGTATTACACACATAAATACCAGTCTGCAAAAGAGGCATGAAGTTTTAAACCAGTCAGCAAATCATGCTCATTCACAATTAGTTGACAAATATTTAATTTTTGGGGCAATAAAATTTCTCTCCAAAATGGCCAAAAATCTCAAAATACTCTCCATTCTCCAATAATTACATGTAAACATAGGAAATAATTGGAAAATTGTCGCGGCCCGAATAATTCAGGAGTCTAATTTAAAGTCCTCAATATTTGCCAGATAAAATTCACAACTTCAAGCATCTTTTTTAGACTGGGTTGTCCAGTCTGCAGAAACTGGTAAAGTGTTCGTAGAGATCTCTTATTCTGTTCGTAGCAGAATTTATGTAAATATAGGAATTAAATGCAGGTGCAGGGTGTTCTGTATGCCGCTAGGCATTATTTTAATAAAAAATTCTAATTTTAATTTACTATTCACTAGCATATTCTGTTTTTACTCAATCAATAATCATTTTTAGCAAGACTTTTAATATTCATTTGCAACCACTGAGAGTTTTAATCAATAATATTTTAAGAACAATTTTAAACGTGAGAAGGGATGAAAATAACATCCCTACTATGGTTTTAAATGAAATGTATATAAATCTTAAACTTTTAAAATTTGACGATGTCGCAGATTACTTTTTAATGAAATTTTTACGTAGAGCAATATATGACGAACCTCCCTTTTTAAATAAATATTTTACTGACTTCATCCCTTCACACGAGCATAATACTAGAACAAATAGGTTTTATCTTCCTCCAATTGGAACAGAATTGGAGCGAAATTTTACTATTTCTAGATCCATAGAACTGTACAATAAACTTCCTACTATTTTAACAGAACCAATGTCAGATTTTAAATTTAAGAAAGTTTTTAGAGAATATTGTTTTAGTAAATATAGTTCTTAGTTTTTTAGTGTTCATAGATTTTAATTAGGTTTCACAAGTTTCAACTTTCCAGGAACCTTAGCTGCATCTTATTAGTATTTTTATTTTTGATCTGTGCATTTTTTAGTTTTACTTTGTATACATTTTGTATGCTTAAATAAATAAATATAAACAATAAAAAATTCAGAAGTGTTCGGGGAGAACAAAAAAAAATAGATACTTGATACAAAATTATTACTTTTTTTTACTAATAATATAATACAGAAAAACTATTATTTATCTATATTTATTCTAAATTTATGACATATAACAAATCTGCATAAATTCTAAAAATATACTAAATAAACATGAATATATTTTGAAGGTAACAAAATCTTGCCCACATATCACTGAATAGTTGGGTTGTGACAATGTGCTTTTTAAGTCATAGATCTTATTCTTAAGACTATCATAGACGAAATGAATTGGTATCGAATACTATAGACAGCTGTATAGAACCATTCAATACTCTCCGTCCCAAATATCTCCCATATTCTAATTTCTGCAGACTGGTGGGTTGTGAAGTGAGTGGGTTGAGACCTTGAAATTAGTCTCTTTAATTATCTGGAGACAATTTTTCAATTAATTCCTATGTTTACATGTAATTATTGGAGTGTATTTTGAGATTTTTGGCCGTTTTGGAGAGAATTTTGAAAATAATATTTAGAGAGAAATTTCCCGAGAATTAAATATCTGGAGACTGATTTTGCATGGTTTGCAGACTGGCATAAGCATGCCGCACATAATGTAAATGTTATTACTTAAGCAAGTAAAAGTGTCCCATTAGTCTAAAATGCTAGTAATTGTCATAGCAATATCTACGTTTGGTCACTTGCATTTCTATTATAATATTCTATTAAAGCATAAGGAACTAATCCAGTCTGCAAAGTGTGTCAAAAGTCACCTGTTTCCAAGATTTTATTTTGAGGACAATTTGTCTCCAAAGATTTTCAAATCTGTCTCCAAAATGACCAAAATTCTCTAAAAAATATCTCCAATAATAACAACATGTAAACATAGGAATTAATCCAGTCTGTTGAAACTGGTAAAGTGTTCATAGAGATCTCTTATTCTGTTTGTAGCAGAAATTTGGGAGCCATAAAGGTAGTTACATGAGATGTGTGATGGAAGCATTATTTGATTTTTTTTAAATAAAAACTAATCACGGAGTCGGTTAATAAAGCATGTCCAAACTCGCCATTTTAATGATGAGCTTGTGACAGTTATTTTGAGTCCTTCAATTGCAAAGGGTGAGAAATATCTATTTTTTTCCTATGCTAGAATATTATTTTGTAGAGAATTTAGGATAATTTGATCATTTTGAAGATAAATTTGGTAATTTATGGCGAGACAAATGGATATATACTTTTACTCTATACTTTCACTCTATATAAGTGAAAGCTATAAGCCTAATTCCTATAACTGTTGCTTAAAATATTAGTTACAGTGAACACTATAATTTTGTTTTTTTTTGTTTTTTTTGTTTAAAAAGACAATATTTTTCCATTAAAAGCAAGAAGGATAAAATCTTTACAGAAGAGCAAATTCCTTCAGGAACTACTACTATAATTGTTACTTTCCAATCTAATCTAAAACAACACTGAAGACATAAGGATCAAGAGCTCTATAATATATTAGTGAATAGTCAAATGTATGACTTTTCCTGTATTATTATTGATGAATTATAAACTAATTTTCATTTATCAGACCACTGTTTTATGAAGGCAGAGTTTTTATTTGATAAATTAACAAAAAGCACATACACAAGGACAATTTTAGTGATTCTTTGTAAAGGATGAAGAAGCTAAACAAAAAATTGTAAGATAATCCAATAAAGAAAAGATTATCAGGAGAATGGACAGAGACTGTGATGTGTGATCCAATATGTTTTACAAATGAAATTGAACAAAACTTATAACTAATAAGACATACAATAGATGTGTGAGATAAGCAAACAAAGAAGAAAAATTATTATTCTGGAAGATCTGTATTAAGAGCAAAGTCGAAGATATGATGAAAGAATCTTGTAAGTAAATATGAGAGGATTCTCACCCTAGGAATTGAGTATAAATAAAAACAAAGAAAAGGTGCTGTGAGTTCATCAATAGGCTTAGGAAGAAAAATAGTAGCCAAAATAAAAATTCATATGATGAAGATGGTAATAAGATAGAGATTTGGAGAGGCAATGAGAAGCTTATGAAATGCTGTCAAGTATTTTTTAGATAATAAAAATATTTTCAATGGGAATTCAGTGCTGATATCAGAGCAATACTTTGCTACCTATGGCCTGTTCAATTTTTTCAACGCAATTATTGTTTTATTCCAATTCATACCTTTACAGAACAAACAAAATTTATTTATATCTATCCTGTAATCCTTTGGATAATTGTCCTCATTCTAAACGCTGCGTCTTCACCAACTGAGTGAGTATATACGTATGTAATCTTTTCGCTTATTATTCACGATATATATTTAGTTACCTACTGTTTATTCGGTTATTCGCGTTCATATTATTTTTTCTTTTGTTTTTGTTCATTTATGTTCAAGCTTTAACTTTTTTAATTTCTCTTTATTCAAATGTTTTTATCAAACATTTTATTTTATAATTTGAATAATATTCAGTTAATTGTGATTATTTTATCCAAACCTTAATAATTTTATCCATGCTTCAAACTGAAGTGATCTAAACACTGCAAGAACAAATAATTTCATAATCCTATATTTTTTTCTAATATAATTATAATTATATAATTCTATTTTTAAGTTTGAAGCTAATATAATTTATATTGTTCAATAATTCAAATTCTTAATCTTTCTCCATATTACAAAAAAAAATTGATTCAAATGTATGTTATAATTGAAACTAAAAATTACCAATCTCATTCAAATAATCAGAGTGTGAAAATTTCATTATTGTCCCATCCCTAAATTTCTTTGTCACTCAGCTAGAATACTTTTGAGGATTCCAAAAAAGTCTGGTTTTCTTGTAACATAAAAACTCATTGATTTCTATTCATTTTTAGGCAGAAAAATCACATTTTACTGGACAGGAGTGCCAAAATCGTAATATTCTACCAAAAACTCAAATAATAAACCAAAACAGTAATATTCTATGCCCCCTTTGGACCCTATTGTTTGGGTTGTAGCCTCTAACCGCCAAAAAAATTTGGATACAAAATAACACTGCCTTTCAAAGTGATATGTTAACCCTAATGAGTTTGTTGTGTGATTTCTTGACACATTCTTTTTTAATTACTTTATATCTTTCATGTTATTCCTTTAAATTTATTGTCATTACTTGACTTTGTTCCTACATAAATACCAAATATATTTTTGTTTTTAAAAGCTAAAAACATTTACAAATCGGTGTAAATCACATAAATTAATTTTCGGTGGTGACATATATATGTTTTGTTTGTGGCTGGCTGCTCTAGTGCGTTGCCATCCTTGGTCGGGGAAGGAGATGTTTTTTGTTCTTCTCAGCAGCATACTTCTCTCTCAACCCATGATCACTCGCTCCAAGGTACTATCTGTCGAAGAAATTAACATTTTGTTTGATGACACAATAGGAGACGAAAGTTCATCATATTATGATAATTAATAATCTTAGGTATAGATTATAGAATTAAATATCAATTGATTATACTAGCTAGGTTAGAATATGTAGAAAGAAGTACATATTTCAGTTCATACGTTTTCATGGAGAACACATAACATTCGCGTGAAAAACACACCATCCAATCACAACTGTTCTCTTAGTTACCAATGTCTTGCATACCTATGTATTTACAGGGTGGGGCGTAAGTTTGGAAGCAATTTTTCAAACATTAATAAATTTCTTAAAAATAAGTTCCTAAGTAGGTGATAGGGTTTGAACTATAGTAGAGACACTACATTATGACGTGGCAGTGTTATTTTTTACAAAAATTTAGTCAATTTAAAAATGTCAGACAAAAGAGAAGCCATTAATGCTCTACACCGTGCCGGGAAGTCAGATTCCGTCATTTCAAAGACTCTCTCAATAGCGAGATCGACTGTTTGAAAGTGTGTGAAGCGTTTTAATGAGAGAGGAGACTTGACAAATTGTCCAAGAAGTGGTAGACCACGCTCACAACGCACCAAACAACTGATAAAATGTGCCCGAGAGAAGATCAGGAGGAACCCGATAAGGTCAATACGATTGTTAGCTAAAACAGCTAATGTGAGTCCCAGAACAATGAGAAGAGTTGTCAAAGAAGACCTAAAGATGTCCTCTTTCACCCTCCAAAAGAGACAGACTCTGTCAGAAGCTGTAAAGAAAAAGAGATTAGAGAGAAGCAAAGCACTTCTGAGAGAATTGAAGTCTAGCACGGCTGGTGAAATTGTTTGGTCTGAAGAAAAAAAATTCACAGTGGAAATGGCTCACAACCGGAGGAATGACAGAATAATTGGTAAAAGTGCAAAAGACATCCCATACAACCAAGAAACTGTCCACAGAACCATGAAACCTGCTTCAATAATGGTCTGGGCCGCCGTTTCAGAAACTTGGAGATCTCCTTTAATTTTTGTGGAACAAGGCGCCAAAATCAATGCTAAATGTTATATTGAGAATATTTTGACGCCAATGTTGGAGTCAGCTAAGGATCACTTCGGTAATGACACTCTATGGACATTTCAGCAAGACGGCGCGACTTCAAATATTGCAAATGTCACTCAAAACTGGTGCCATGACCATCTTCCACGGTTTTGGTCCAAAGAAATGTGGCCTCCCTGCTCCCCAGATGTTAATCCCATGGACTTTTCGGTATGGTCCATTCTTGAATCAAAGGCCTGTGGTAAATTCCATCGCAGTGTGGATGATTTAAAGCGTTCGCTCCAGAGATCTTGGAAGGAAATATCACAAGAACAGTTGCGTGTCGCAGTAGGAGGAGTTCGGAGGAGATTTGAGGCTGATATTAAAAACAAGGGGGGACATTTTGAATAAATTTATGATTTTTGAATTTTTAAAACCCTTATGTATATGCACTTTCATTTGCTTCCAAACTTACGCCCCACCCTGTATTTCTCCTTATATGTTCCAATATTTTTACTTGAAATTTGGTACACATTAGTTTATTTATATAGTACAAACTCGTAAAAATTACAGTACCGTAGGTTTATAAATATGACATTTGTTTTTTTTAACACACAGTCAAGCCTTCCCATTGATTCTGACAGTCAAACTCATTAGGGTTAAAATGTTATAAGGTGAAGTTTTCATCTTAATTAGTTTGTATGCAATATCAAAGTTTGTGAAAAGTGAGATGGATCACCACAGTCAACCATACTACTAATTTAAAATCACCCTATATACTAATTACTAATACACAGTCTCTTTGTCTGTTGGTTGATTGGTTGCAAGAAAAATATCACAATTTAACATTTAATGTACAAAAAATTAATTATATATATTTTTTGACACATTTTACACATTTCTTATGACACCTTTTTTTGACACAATTTTTTTTCGCACACAGATATTTTTCGGACACAGATATGTTGACACAAATTTTCTTGCATACATTTTCTCACATACATTTTTCACTAAGTATTTTTATATAATTTTTTCACATATTTTTACTTATTTTATGTCTACATATATTCTCTCTAACAAATTTTTTTTAATTCAAATTTTAAATATATACTTTAAAAATTTATTTTAATATAATATAATTTTTTTACATACACTTTCTAACATACTTTTTTGAACATAATTATTTTACATGAATGTTTTAAATATTTCTTACATAATATTTTTTTTTGCATGTAGCTATTGATTTATAAATAATTTTTTTTTTCAACACAAACATTTTCTTACTCGTAATTTTTCTATACACATTTCTTAAATATATTTTATAGATATATAATTTTTTAATTTATATTTTTTTTTACTATTGATGACCCATTAATTTTAATGGGAATTACACTAGTTTTTATATAATTGTTAGAATGCCATTCTTAGCTTTAGTAGTACAATATTATTATGAACTCATTTTTTCATGTAGCTTTGAGAGTAAGTAGTACCATTAATAAACTCTAACTCCATGACATAGTGTTTTGTCTCTAATTTAACATTAGAAAATCTTCATCAATTTTCTATTTTGAACCTTCAAGAAGAGAGAATCTTACCAATCAAATGCCACTGTGATTTCCTATAACTCTCTAATATAAGAGGTTACTTTTAGATATCAATTTGCACATACAACTGTTCATGAAAAATATAGTAACTATTCAAATTCCATTTTTAGAATTAGCTAGCTAATTATTCAATTTTAATTCATTGGAGGAAAAAGACGAGGGTTCAAAATCGTTACGGCCAATTCCAATACATTGTCTTGTGGCTACATCGATGTAGGCCTTTTTCATGATTTTGCTTAGTTTGGTGTTCTTTTTCTTTGCAATCTGCAGTAGAAGAGTAATCGCCCTAGCGCATTTAGCATAGTTTAACTTTCCACTATTCTACGAGGCCTTCTCTTCATGTTTTAAATCACCTGTTTTTTTATACAGATTACTTATAATCCCCTAATATAACTTCCTAACCCATTTTAAATATTTGAATGAAAAATCAAATAGAATAAATAGAGAAAACAGAGTTGATTCGGTTGAAAAAAATGAAAATATAAAATCATGAAATAGTAGCTAACTGAAATGTAGAAAACACATGGCAATCATTTGTATTATTTACCATTCATCATATTAACATGATTAATTTGTCCTGATTGTCAAATAGAATTATACTTCTTCATGAAGTCTTGGATAATATATTACTAATATCATAATAAGTATTTAAGTTTTATTTTTTCTTCCATGACTGCAGCAGTGCTATATTACTTTTTATCTGCTATACTTATTTCCTTAGTGGCAGTCCTTATTGCCACTAAAGAATGGTGATTCACTTAGTCTGTAAAGAAACTTCATGTTTGACTGCTCCTTCAAAGTCTGTGGTAACTATTTTTTATCAGTAGGTAAAGTCTTTAATAAAGTAATTGTTTCAGATGGAGTCTGCAGGTGAGGTTCCTGCAATAGCAGATGGAGAGGGAGTTATTGCTGACCAATCCAATGTGATCTACTTGGTAGAAGAGGAAGATATCAAACCAAATGCTTCGGATCTCACATTTCAAGGTATAGATCATGACCCTCTATCGCATGGAGTGGACCAAGATGAACTTTTTCCACACAATACAAACTGTAATTATATAAGGAATGAATTTTCTGACGAAGAAATGACTATCAAACAAGAAAATAATGATTATGAGATCAGAATTGGGCCTGAATCTGAGATGAATCTGATACAAATTGGAATGGTAAGTAATAAAGATTCAATAAGTTTGGAAAAATGTGGAGCACCTAATAATGTAGTATTGGAGTCTCTCAGTTGTCATGAGGAAGAAATTATCAATCAAACATTTGAAAAACCATTCAAATGCACTTTTTGTGATAAGGCATTCTCACATTCATATTCTCTCTATAGACATGAAAGAGTTCACACTGGCGAAAAGCCATTCAAATGCAGTTATTGTGATAAAGCTTTCTCTGAATCATCTGCTCTCAATAGTCATCAAAGAGTTCACACTGGTGAGAAACCATTCATGTGCAGTTATTGTGATAAGGCATTCTCTCAGTCATCTGATCTCATTGGACATCTAAGAGTCCACACTGGTGAGAAGCCATTCAAATGCAGTTATTGTGATATGGCATTCTCTAAGTCATCTAATCTCAATAACCATCTAAGAGTCCACACTGGTGAGAAGCCATTCAAATGCAGTTATTGTGATGAGGCATTCTCTTATTTATCTTCTCTCAATGGACATGAAAGAGTTCACACTGGTGAGAAGCCGTTCAAATGCAGTTATTGTGATAAGGCATTCTCTAAGTCATCTCATCTCATTGGACATCTAAGAGTCCACACTGGTGAGAAGCCATTCAAATGCAGTTATTGTGATATGGCATTCTCTAAGTCATCTAATCTCAATAACCATCTAAGAGTCCACACTGGTGAGAAGCCATTCAAATGCAGTTATTGTGATGAGGCATTCTCTTATTTATCTTCTCTCAATGGACATGAAAGAGTTCACACTGGTGAGAAGCCATTCAAATGCAGTTATTGTGATAAGGCATTCTCTCATGCGACTACTCTCAAAAGACATGAACGTGTTCACACTGGTGAAAAGCCATTCAAATGCAGTTATTGTGATAGGGCATTCTCTCAGTCAACTTCTCTCACCAAACATCAAAGAGTTCACACTGGTGAAAAATCATTGAAGCGCAACAGCTGCTAAGGCATTTCCCAAGTTTATTTCAATTTATTAGTCAATTTTCTCACACTGGTGATATCACAATTGAAACTCATGCATTGGATCAAAACCTATCAATCAGAGACATCACATATCAGATAGTATCTCCTCAACCCGACACAAACTTCAAACCTCTACAGGAGAATACTGAAAATTATAAGCATAAACTCAATATACCCACTAACACCAGCTAGCAACAAACATATATAACTTTCCCTTGAAGAGCCTTTTATACCTAAAAGAATATGTTATAGCTGAAGAACAGAAATTGAATAGTTATAGCATCTAGATTTCAAGAATGTAGAAGTTTGAAAACTTTGAGATTAAAATCATTTCAAACTGTAGATTCATGTCCTCTGATTGTAGTTTGTGAGTATTTATTTTGTATCGTTGTTAAGAGGGGTATAGTTTGTTCAAAGTCTTTTACTTATCTAAAATTTTGTTTTGTTGCTGTAATTACCTTTGCAGAGTGCAGAAGGTTATATTTTAGGTAGCATATTTTTATTTATCATCTGATTAACTCAAAAAATATTCAACCAAATTGTTAGAAATTTGCTGGGACGATTAGTGATTATCCAAGAACCATTTATTTATTAAGGTCATATGTGGCTGGTATGATTTTTGAATTAATTTCAAATTTCCCATGTTAACTTTGATGTGCAATTAAAAAATGAAAGGAAAATAGGTAGTCACCTTTATGGTACGTAGGTACCGTAGAGCTATATTAGACGAGTCAATTAAAACTCTGTATCAATTTATTTGCGTATGAAAATAAAATAGCTTTCAATATTTATAAAAAAATGTATTAATTTCAGAATAATTTTTTTGTTGAACCAGCATGACCTTTACCTGTATAACTTCGCCTGAACACTGAAAACTTTTCAGTGTTTTGATCAATACCAAATTCTGTTGTTGCTTCAGTAGCTACCCGCTTTCAAATGCAAAGGGCGTTTTTTGAAACAGAAATACTTGAGAGTAGTGTATCTTGTTGTAGTATAATATCTTTGGTATAACTATCTAGACAGACAAAGCTAGAAATCGCTTCTCAAATGATTTCACGCCAATCTAAATCTATCTTCGAGTTGACCACTTCAGTGTGCTATCAGATTTCACACGGGTAGATGTTACATCAGGCACGCTCCGCTTTTGAGCGGACATGGGTTATTGTTACAGCACAGGGCTTTATTATTATTGCTATTAATAAATCCAATTTAATCTGCATCAGTCGCCATAATAGTTTTTAGAACAAAATTTATTCTGAGTTAAGCCTTCCCTACTAATTATTTTTGTAATATTTAAATTTTTAATTGGAATTGTAGTAATTCATATTTTAGAACTTAACGTGTTCTATAATGTTTATTAATTTGTTCTCGAAGGTTAAGACAATGAATGATCCATTGTTTTTTTATGTGTTGTACTTTTGTGAGCTGAGTAGTTCAGTATAATTATAAGATTTTTTTTATGCGTTTCAATATCCTTGTAAATTTGGAAATTAATTGTAATTTTATTGAATTATAATCTTATTTTCGAATGAAACAAACCAATGTTTTTGAATGACCGGTGGGAATTTATTAATAACCACGCTATCAAATATATGGAAAATTTAATTATTGAGCATACTTAGACCAATTACATGAAAAAAGGAATGAAAAGATATTAATAATGAATACAATCATTTGATCCAGCATAACACAACCTCCTCTCACCGGTGTTACAAGCGAACTACTTGTTTTTGGTGTGAGCTGGTACTATCTTTCTTTCTCTCTTGCTATCTCTCTTTTGGGTGTGCTTGCAGCCTTATATAAACTAAACATTGTAATTTGTCATGAAAAATAGATAGCTAATTCAACTTGAACAGTTCAGTTTCCTTACTGTAGGTATCTGATGCATGAGCTAGAACATGAATTAAATAGTTAGAAGGATACTCACACTCGACAGAAATACCGACAAAGAAAAAGAAGGTGACGTCACTTGGAATACTATTTGAAGGTTCTTGCATTGTTTACTTTGAGTCTGTAGCTCAATACTAGCTTTTCTGTAGCTTTATAGTAGTTTTCAGAATACAGCTATCAGCTACTTTAATTTATACAGTTCTTTTTTTTATTCATTTTGTTTATTTGTATATATTATGAACAACAATTCAAAGTTAGTGATCTATGCTTTTCATTCATTCCTAAATTGAAGAAATCCGCCAACAAATATTAATTATATATATTTCATCATATCTATTTTATCGTGATAAACAGTTCTTATACCTACATTTTTATATTAGAAATTATTCTATATAGTTCTTCAATTTCAATCATTGTTGGAGAATACATGATCGATCGTAGTCTTGACAAATCCAATTATCATTGAATATCATCTGAGCTAAATATGGTAGTGTCTGGTGGAGAAGATTTCAAAAGCCCACTTTTAGATTGAGGCTGTAATTTTCATTTAAAAAACTTCTATATTGTAATTGCTTGTCTTACTTGCATTTTTTATTTTCACTTCTGCAATATGACTTTCAATTCTGCCAATTCCTTATTCTCTTCTACCAACTTGACTTAAAAATTTCTTACCAATTACTAACTAGGCATTGGTTAAATTGTATTTCCATTATTTTTTTCCTAGGAGCTACAGTTTAGCAGTTAGCTAGCACTAGGTAGTTTAGGCTCTTAGGTAGCATATGTTAAGACCCTAATTTTTATAGTTAAGTTAAAGATATGAACAATAAAACACACCTGAATTATATCTATATATTCAACTGTGAGGTTCAATCGCCATTTTCGCTTTTCTTTTGCATGAAACCCTTATAAAATGACTACTTCTCGTTATTAACATGCAAATACAAGGAATTATGAGCCGTTCGGTCACAAACAATGAATGTGTTGCTGTTGTGACGTCATTCTTTTGCGTCGTCTACTAAGTTACTATACCCGCTTATATTCCATTATCCTGGTTATGCCTCTAGGACAATCGTTTTCTATGATTTAAACAAAGAAAACTACCTCATAACTCAGGAGCATTTCATAATTCAGGTCCTTCATTAATTGACTGCTTCATAAAAAAAATTCATAGCTCAGGAGTTTTACTGTATATGAAATTTAAGCTCATATTAGGTTTTAACTATACCAATACCGATAATATAGTGTAAAAATATCAATTGAATCAAAATTGAGTAAGTATTAAGCGAAAAAAAAATTTAATAATTGATTACAGGTACATCTGCTGTTAATTTCTGATAATTTATACTGCCACCACTGAAGCCTCCTGCCAAGTCATTAAAGGTTGCCTCCAATCTAATTTTTTTATTACTCTATTCACTAGAACTAAGGTTACTGGTTATAAAACAACAAACCATTTCAAATTTGGTTCTATATATTTTATGATCTGTAATATAAGTTATTCTTAAAGAAGTTCTACCCTTCAAAATTCGAGCAAAGAAAAAGTATGCTTAATTGCTGACAAATTCTAAACAATAACAAAGTCCTACAAAGCTTTTACACTTATAAATGGCTATCTATATCGTTACCTAAATACCATTATGTTAAAACGACATTTAGGTACCTAAATTTACGATATAAAGTTCCTTTTAGACGATTTTCTTCTATTCATTCTCATAAAGTCGGACAGTGACGTTTGAGTGTGAATATTTCTATAAGTTATATAATTAATTACGAAGCAAATACTTAATCAATTTCTTTTCTGCTAACTGTTATATTTTAATGTTATATAACATTGGCTCTACAAATTTACAGAATTTCTGGAGAAATCTAAATTTAGAGTGGAGAGGACCTTTAAATAATAACCATGAAATGTGAAGCACAGCAGGCCTTGCTTTTATTACCATACCAATTCACGACTCAGTCTTAATGTCAAGTGGTAATAGGACCGGTGAACGTCGATCTAACCATATAATGGTTTTTACTCCTTAATTTAATATTTCATAGCACAATACATGAGAAAATAAAAGCAATTAGCTAATAAGAAGGATAAACATCATCACTGCACAGAGCTTCAATATTGAGTGGTTAATGGGTGCTTACGTTACTTTAGCGTCTAGATGGGTCCTAATGCTGCCTCTGTGTTGTTTGGTAGGAAAGGTAATACAGTGAAACTCCTGAGTTATGAAGTAATGGTTTCTTCATAACTCAGAGCCACTTCATAATTTGTGTGCAGTGATAGTTTTCTGTGATTAAAATCATAGAAATTTTTTGTCATTGAGAGATAACTATGGGATTACTCTTATATGGATGTGCACTAAATTTTATACAAAATTGGGATAATGAAATAAATATTAGGTTAATGTTGTTGGAAATCAATATACCAACTCATTATCGTGCAAAAATTAATGTATATCATGGTATCAGTCATTTATGCCTAAATTTAAATCATTAACAAATAATACACATCATTTTAATCTCAAACAATGCAGAAAACACAGTTTATACTCAATATAACCAATTCATTGATAACTTAAACTTTATGGTAAATCTTTGCCTTCCTGATTTACATTTTCATATATAATACTCCATTATAGGATAAAACACAATTATAGAATATAGGTGGTATCCTATAATTGAGTATCATCCTATAATAATTATTGGGTATTATCCTATAATGGAGTATTATCCCATAATAGAGTATTATCCTATATAATAGAGTATTATCCTATATAATAGAGTATTACTTAATATAATAGAGTATTATCCTATATAATAGAGTATTACTTAATATAATAGAGTATTATCCTATATAATAGAGTATTACTTAATATAATAGAGTATTATCCTATATAATAGAGTATTACTTTATATAATAGAGTATTATCCTATATAATAGAGTTTTATCTTAATATATGGTTGTCTGGTGGTGAAGATTGCAAAAACACACTAGCTGTTATATTGAAGTTGTAATTTTCACAAAAAAAAAACACTTCTATATAGTAACTGCTTGTCATACTTGCATTTTTCATTTTCACTTCTGCAATATGACTTTCACTTGTGCCAATTCATTTTTCAATTCTACTAATTCATTATTCACTTCTGCCAACTTGACTTAGAAGAAGTATAATTATACTTCAAGAACTACAGTGCTCTATGATTTAAACAAAGAAAACTACAGTACTTTATAACTCAGGATCACTTCATAAATCAGGTCCTTCATTACTCGGGTGCTTCATAATAAAAAACTTAATAACTCAGGAGTTTTAAGGTATAATTTACCTTTCAATTATAGAAATTAGTGGCAGTAGCCTCCATCCAGATAGGCTACTTTTTGCGGTTCACCAACAATAATAGAGAACATGTGTAGGCTAATCACTAAAAACTAACATAATTAATTGAAAGTCATATTCCACCGTACCAGACATTGAAGTGATGAAAAAACAGGAGGATGGATGAATGAACATGGAATTATTGTAGAAAGTGAGTTTGATCAGTTTTTGTTCATAACATGTTTGTATAGAAATCATTGGTTGGGTACTCAGTGCTGATATCAAAGTGATACTGGGGGACCAATAAGTTGTAAGAATAATTCCTGTATCTTAACCTTCCGAGGCTGGCATTATATAATTTAAAATCAATTGTGGCACTATGTCTGACAGATCCATAGCTGTTTTTATCCATATTTCCAGCTTTTAGCAGGACTGATTCAGAAGATGAATTAATAAATAAAAAACTGGAACATTTATTTTGCATTGTATAAAAAGAATATAGCAATTGTACAAGTACAAGAAAAAGACTCCTGCAATGTACAGAGGCCAATATCAGTTTTATTTCAATTTCTGATGTTGGTCTAGCGTTTCTTTGTCGTTTGCAAGTCATTTGTTTGACTACGATGTAATTATTTTTACAAATTATTATATCTTTGAGCTTGTCATCCAATACATAAATTCCCCTATCAAGTTATAGGACTTTTACTTGTTTTGCAATGTCAATAACACCTGGTTTCTCTGCTTCAATATTATGAGCTATTGTTCTTAATCGAGATTTGGACTAGGTTTGCTCCAAGATTGTTTTACGATCTTTCCCAGTTTATTGTCTTAAAAAGACGTCATTTGAATAAATATTCAACACTAGAAACGTTTTGTTTAGTATCACTTTTCTCCATCTCTTCTGCAACATAGTCAATAATATTCTCACCATCACTTGTAACAAGGTCAGATTCGATTTCAAGTGAATCAAGCAAGCAGCGACTTTTCGATATTCATGATAAGCCTTGTAAATAAAGTGTAAATTCACTTTAGCGATACATTTTCTAGTTGAAAAACTAAAGAAATGATACTTAGGCAATAATACTAGAAACCCGAATGGTGGCAGTGGCTCTGTGAGACCCACTTTACATTAAAGCCAAGGAACATGCTGGATGAATCAATTTTATTGCTTGATCTTTTCATATTAGTCTTAATTGCACCTACTTAAAAGGTAATGATATGAGCTTTTCTAAAAAACTAAAAAAAAATGTTTCAACACTGCGCTGGGTCTCACAAACTAGGAATGGGACAATACCAAAATTTTTGCCGATACCGATACTTTTCAAATTCAACCGATACCGATACTTCTCAACAAGTGCCGATACCGATACTTTAAAAAATGCAGATACTTGCCGATACCGATACTAGCATTTTTTTTAAAGTTTATATTTATAAAACTCATTGATACTTAATGTATCAATTATTCTTGAAAGTTTAATAAAGTTCTAACTCAAAACTAACACAGTAATGCTGTTCAATGTAGTATAACATGAACTGATTTACATATTTCACATTTTTTGAAATGCATTGGTATTAGATAGATAACTTTTCTGAGGTGTATTAACATCTTGTGGTACTTGTAATAAATATGTGCAAAAATGGTCAACAATAGCAGAATAATCCTTATCTTGAATTTATAGTCGGAATCAAAAACCTATTGGTAGATTCCGTATATACTTTAAAAAATTTAATAATAATGTCATGGATGTTATAATAATTTAATAAATAAATAAAAATTACACTTAGAACTCTAGTAGGTAGTTGGTCAATGATTGGATTGGTACTTATAATGAATTTTTTTAAATTATTTATTTCATTTATGGCTATAGAATAATAGAAATTTTATGAAAAGAAAATTTATGAAATGAATGAAATTTAAATAATCTTACAAGTATCGCCCGATACTTTTCAATATATGCCAATGCCGATACTCCCAAATAATGACGATACCGATGCCGATACTTCGTCCCATCCCAATCACAAATCCAGCGTCACTTCTGAAAGGTTAATTAGTCTATTGCATTGTACCCTTAAGAACAATATTTGTTAAACTATAAATGTGTTTTAATCCAATTCCTACCTTTACAGAACATATAAATTTATTAACTTAACTCATCTAATCCTCTTAATAATTGTCCTCATTTCAACTGCTGCGTCTTCAACAACTGAGTGAGTATATACAATATACATGTGTGATATTTCCACTGATTATTCATGATATATATTTTGTTAGAGATAATTTATACTGTCATTTGTTTATTTGTGTTTTTCAATCATAATTTTTAAATTAAATTTTGCTCGTTTTTATTTAATTCGTGTTTGTTTCTCTTAATATTACAATTACAAACTATTATAATATTATGAAATTACATCAATGAACATCTTATAATTCTTATTCTAGTGAAAATTCATACTTTCTGAACGATTGTATGAATTATGTTTGAAGTCTATGAGCTTTGTTCTTTAAAGGTCCTCTCCAGGCTCTGGGAAAAAATGAGATTATTACATAATATTATAGAACTAAGGTCTACGATCATTATTCCGTAAACCGCATACAATTTTGTTCAGTATATATTTTATTATTTGCTTTTAAAGTTTTTTAATACTCTGTGAGCAACAATCGAGCGAATCTCCAACCTGACGCTGAGAAAGAAGATTGTACACTCTTTGTTTTGATTTCAAATTTAGATTTTTAAACAAACAATGCGTTTTTGGCATTCTTTTAAAATAATAACTGTTTCTAAAAGTATATAAACGTTTCAATAATTAGTTTATTCAAATTTAAACCTTAAAACGAATAATAAATAGATTCATTAAACCAAATACCTAGTTGACAATCAAAACAAATGGTGTACATTCTTCTTCTCCAGACTGAAAATTAGAAAGTCGGAAGTAAAGTAGGTTTTGTAGAGTTTGGATTATAAAAATCTTTAAAAGCATATGAAATTAAAAATATGCTATTAAATTTTATGGGGTTTGCAGTAAAATGATAAGAAACATTAGTCTCGTTGATTTAAAAAATAAAAAAAATTGCTTGGAGGGGACCTTTAACAAGATCACGTGACTTATATGAACACAGTCTGTTTTTTTACCATTCCAATTTAGTGTTAAATTGGAACATTTTACATCAGTTACTATTGCAGGTCATAAAAATTAAAAATCAAGTTTTGTCCTTTTATGGTTAAGAATGCGCTTTGTTTCTTATTATAATGTATCATAATTGCACCAATTCTTTACACTAGTGATAACGGTGTACGGAAAACGGTTCTAGATCAATTGCTCGAAAGAACAATTGCTTGAATGATGATATTGCTCAAATGAACAATTGCTTTAATTTTTAAATTGCACATAGTTTTTGAATTTATAAAAGTCAGTTATTCTTGAAGTGGAGGTGCACCTAATCATCTTTGTTTCTTTTTTTTGTCATTGATAATAACTGTTTCAATTTTTTCATAGCTGTTTACTATTATTCATTGTATAATTGACTTTAAATCAGACTGTTCTGTTTTTACATTTTTTCCCTAGAGGTAATTTGTATTCATTAATTTACAATATTCATTAATCTGGTATAGTGTAGTAGATTAATTTTCAACTAGCCTATATTTATGTGGCACCTCAATAGGTGAAATAACTCAGTTATGGCGAAATAATTTTTCATCTCGAAACTAAAGTTTCAATATATTTACGAAAACTAATCAGTTAATGGGTATCATGTGGTATATTTGATTATTTTTTGGGGATATTTTACGGTGTAAGGACTGGAGTTGTAGCTGGAAATTTTGGACTCTGAAAGATAAATGGCCTCTCAACATAAATAGCCGTTATACAGGGTGGGGCGTAAGTTTGGAAGCAATTTTTCAAACATTAATATAATTCTTAAAAATAAGTTCCTAAGTAGGTGTTAGGGTTTGAACTATAGTAGAAACACTACATTATGACGTGGCAGTGTTATTTTTTACAAAAATTTAGTCAATTCAAAAATGTCAGACAAAAGAGAAGCCATTATTGCTCTACACCGTGCCGGGAAGTCAGATTCCGTCATTTCAAAGACTCTCTCAATAGCGAGATCGACTGTTTGGAAGTGTGTGAAGCGTTTTAATGAGATAGGAGACTTGACTGATCGTCCAAGAAGTGGTAGACCACGCTCACAACGCACCAAACAACTGATAAAATGTGCCCGAGAGAAGATCAGGAGGAACCCGAAAAGGTCAATATGATTGTTAGCCAAAACAGCTAATGTGAGTCCCAGAACAATGGGAAGAGTTGTCAAAAAGACCTAAAGATGTCCTTTTTCACCCTCCAAAAGAGACAGACTCTGTCAGAAGCTGTAAAGAAAAAGAGATTGGAGAGAAGCAAAGCACTTCTGGGAGAATTGAAGTCTGGCACGGCTGGTGGAATTGTTTGGTCTGACGAAACAATTTTCACAGTGGAAATGGCTCACAACCGGAGGAATGACAGAATAATTGGTAAAAGTGGAAAAGACATCCCATACAACCAAAAAACTGTCCACAGAACCATGAAACCTGCTTCAGTAATGGTCTAGGCCGCCGTTTCAGAAACTTGGAGATCTCCTTTAATTTTTGTGGAACAAGGCGCCAAAATCAATGCTAAATGTTATATTGAGAATATTTTGACGCCAATGTTGGATTCAGCTAAGGATCACTTCGGTAATGACACTCTATGGACATTTCAGCAAGACGGCGCGACTTCACATACTGCAAATGTCACTCAAAACTGGTGCCATGACCATCTTCCACGGTTTTGGTCCAAAGAAATGTGGCCTCCCTGCTCCCCAGATGTTAATCCTATGGACTATTCGGTATGGTCCATTATTGAATCAAAGGCCTGTGGTAAATTCCATCGCAGTGTGGATGATTTAAAGCATTCGCTCCGGAGATCTTGGAAGGAAATTTCTCAAGAACAGTTGCGTGCCGCAGTAGGAGGAGTTCGGAGGAGATTTGAGGCTGTAATTAAAAACAAGGGGGGACATTTTGAATAAATTTATGATTTTTGAATTTTTAAAACCCTTATGTAATAATACATAACTGTAAATTATTAAATACATTTTTCGTTGGATTATATATAATATGCACTTTCATTTGCTTCCAAACTTACGCCCCACCCTGTATAGTTTTTTGTATCTGCAAGTTTGCTGTAATGCACTTTTCGTGATTTTTTAATGACATGGCAGGGGTACGGAGGTAGCACGCGTCTCCATCCACATAGATAACTGATAAGTTTTAATTTATACCGAATACAAATTTTTCCTCTCAAATCTCATGTTAAATAAATGTCCAAAATTATCATTTTACTTATCCTTTTACATCTGTTAATGATGTTATCTGCTTTTGATAAATAGATTACACATTTTTGTATTCACAAATTCAACTTTTTATATTATTGATCTTTAATAACATCATTATAAAACGGGGCCGAATTTTCCGAGACCAAATTTTCCTATAACCGTTGGGAGTATATTACCTAACGGTTGTTTGAAGTAAAGATTTATCAATATATTTCGTTACGAATCATACGTTAAATCTTACTAATTTAAATTTAGCACGACCTCTGTTATCTGTGCTACTTATCTATTTTACATTTTTTTCCTACTCTACCTAATCTCCCTATTTTGTTGAATTTCCTTCTTCTACCACTTTCGAGTAATTACTAATTCAAGCAATTGTTCATCCGAGAAATTGCATTTTGAGCAATTGTTCATCCGAGCAATTGCTTTTTGAGCAATTGTATTTCAAGCAATTGTTCATTCGATTAATTGTCTCTCGAGCAATTTATCGGCTACCCAGAAAACTGCCACTCTCTGATATTAGAGGTTACTCTCAAATATCAATTTGCACATACAAGTGTTCATGAAAAATATAGTAATTATTCAGATTCTATTTTTTTAGAATTAGCTAGCTAATTATTCAATTTTAATTCATTGGAGGCAGAATCATAAGACAAAGGTTCAAAATTGTTACTGCCAATTCCTATACATTGTCCTGAGGCTACATAGAGGTAGGCCTTTTTCATGATTTTGTTAAGTTTGATGTTCTTTTTCTTTGCTATATGTAGGCTACTCTGCTATCTATAGTAGCAGAGTAAACATTAGTATCATTTACCATTCATCATATTAACATGATTAATTTGTCTCGATTGTTGATAGAATTATACTTCTTCATGAAGTCTTGGATAATATATTAGTCAATCATAATTTTTAAATTAAATTTTGCTCGTTTTTATTTAATTCGTGTTTGTTTCTCTTAATATTACAATTACAAACAATTATAATATTATGAAATTACATCAATGAACATCTTATAATTCTTATTCTAGTGAAAATTCATACTTTCTGAACGATTGTATGAATTATGTTTGAAGTCTATGAGCTTTGTTCTTTAAAGGTCCTCTCCAGGCTCCGGGAAAAAATGAGATTATTACATAATATTATAGAACTAAGGTCTACGATCATTATTCCGTAAACCGCATACAATTTTGTTCAGTATATATTTTATTATTTGCTTTTAAAGTTTTTTAATACTCTGTGAGCAACAATCGAGCGAATCTCCAACCTGACGCTGAGAAAGAAGATTGTACACACTTTGTTTTGATTTCAAATTTAGATTTTTAAACAAACAATGCGTTTTTGCCATTCTTTTAAAATAATAACTGTTTCTAAAAGTATATAAACGTTTCAATAATTAGTTTATTCAAATTTAAACCTTAAAACGAATAATAAATAGATTCATTAAACTAAATACCTAGTTGACAATCAAAACAAATGGTGTACATTCTTCTTCTCCAGACTGAAAATTAGAAAGTCGGAAGTAAAGTAGGTTTTGTAGAGTTTGGATTATAAAAATCTTTAAAAGCATATAAAATTAAAAATATGCTATTAAATTTTATGGGGTTTGCAGTAAAATGATAAGAAACATTAGTCTCGTTGATTTAAAAAATAAAAAAAATTGCTTGGAGGGGACCTTTAACAAGATCACGTGACTTATATGAACACAGTCTGTTTTTTTACCATTCCAATTTAGTGTTAAATTGGAACATTTTACATCAGTTACTATTGCAGGTCATAAAAATTAAAAATCAAGTTTTGTCCTTTTATGGTTAAGAATGCGCTTTGTTTCTTATTATAATGTATCATAATTGCACCAATTCTTTACACTAGTGATAACGGTGTACGGAAAACGGTTCTAGATCAATTGCTTGAAAGAACAATTGCTTGAATGATGATATTGCTCAAATGAACAATTGCTTTAATTTTTAAATTGCACATAGTTTTTGAATTTATAAAAGTCAGTTATTCTTGAAGTGGAGGTGCACCTAATCATCTTTGTTTCTTTTTTTTGTCATTGATAATAACTGTTTCAATTTTTTCATAGCTGTTTACTATTATTCATTGTATAATTGACTTTAAATCAGACTGTTCTGTTTTTACATTTTTTCCCTAGAGGTAATTTGTATTCATTAATTTACAATATTCATTAATCTGGTATAGTGTAGTAGATTAATTTTCAACTAGCCTATATTTATGTGGCACCTCAATAGGTGAAATAACCCAGTTATGGCGAAATAATTTTTCATCTCGAAACTAAAGTTTCAATATATTTACGAAAACTAATCAGTTAATGGGTATCATGTGGTATATTTGATTATTTTTTGGGGATATTTTACGGTGTAAGGACTGGAGTTGTAGCTGGAAATTTTGGACTCTGAAAGATAAATGGTCTCTCAACATAAATAGCCGTTATACAGGGTGGGCCGTAAGTTTGGAAGCAATTTTTCAAACATTAATAAAATTCTTAAAAATAAATTCCTAAGTAGGTGTTAGGGTTTGAACTATAGTAGAGACACTACATTATGACGTGGCAGTGTTATTTTCTACAAAAATTCAGTCAATTCAAAAATGTCAGACAAAAGAGAAGCCATTATTGCTCTACACCGTGCCGGGAAGTCAGATTCCGTCATTTCAAAGACTCTCTCAATAGCGAGATCGACTGTTTGGAAGTGTGTGAAGCTTTTTAATGAGATAGGAGACTTGACTGATCGTCCAAGAAGTGGTAGACCACGCTCACAACGCACCAAACAACTGATAAAATGTGCCCGAGAGAAGATCAGGAGGAACCCGAAAAGGTCAATACGATTGTTAGCCAAAACAGCTAATGTGAGTCCCAGAACAATGGGAAGAGTTGTCAAAAAGACCTAAAGATGTCCTCTTTCACCCTCCAAAAGAGATAGACTCTGTCAGAAGCTGTAAAGAAAAAGAGATTGGAGAGAAGCAAAGCACTTCTGGGAGAATTGAAGTCTGGCACGGCTGGTGAAATTGTTCGGTCTGACGAAACAATTTTCACAGTGGAAATGGCTCACAACCGGAGGAATGACAGCATAATTGGTAAAAGTGCAAAAGACATCCCATACAACCAAAAAACTGTCCACAGAACCATGAAACCTGCTTCAGTAATGGTCTAGGCCGCCGTTTCAGAAACTTGGAGATCTCCTTTAATTTTTGTGGAACAAGGCGCCAAAATCAATGCTAAATGTTATATTGAGAATATTTTGACGCCAATGTTGGATTCAGCTAAGGATCACTTCGGTAATGACACTCTATGGACATTTCAGCAAAACGGCGCGACTTCACATACTGCAAATGTCACTCAAAACTGGTGCCATGACCATCTTCCATGGTTTTGGTCCAAAGAAATGTGGCCTCCCTGCTCCCCAGATGTTAATCCTATGGACTATTCGGTATGGTCTATTATTGAATCAAAGGCCTGTGGTAAATTCCATCGCAGTGTGGATGATTTAAAGCGTTCGCTCCAGAGATCTTGGAAGGAAATTTCACAAGAACAGTTGCGTGCCGCAGTAGGAGGAGTTCAGAGGAGATTTGAGGCTGTTATTAAAAACAAGGGGGGACATTTTGAATAAATTTATGATTTTTGAATTTTTAAAACCCTTATGTAATGATACATAACTGTAAATTATTAAATACATTTTTCGTTGGATTATAATATGCACTTTCATTTGCTTCCAAACTTACGCCCCACCCTGTATAGTTTTTTGTATCTGCAAGTTTGCTGTATTGCACTTTTCGTGATTTTTTAATGACATGGCAGGGGTACGGAGGTAGCACGCGTCTCCATCCACATAGATAACTGATAAGTTTTAATTTATACCGAATACAAATTTTTCCTCTCAAATCTCATGTTAAATAAATGTCCAAAATTATCATATTACTTATCATTTTACATCCGTTAATGATGTTATCTGCTTTTGATAAATAGACTACACATTTTAGTATTCACAAATTCAACTTTTTATATTATTGATCTTTAATAACATCATTATAAAACGGGGCCAAATTTTCCGAGACCAAATTTTCCTATAACCGTTGGGAGTATATTACCTAACGGTTGTTTGAAGTAAAGATTTATCAATATATTTCGTTACGAATCATACGTTAAATCTTACTAATTTAAATTTAGCACGACCTCTGTTATCTGTGCTACTTATCTATTTTTCATTTTTTTCCTACTCTACCTAATCTCCCTATTTTGTTGAATTTCCTTCTTCTACCACTTTCGAGTAATTACTAATTCAAGCAATTGTTCATCCGAGCAATTGCTTTTTGAGCAATTGTTCATCCGAGCAATTGCTTTTTGAGCAATTGTATTTCAAGCAATTGTTCATTCGATTAATTGTCTCTCGAGCAATTTACCGGCTACCCAGAAAACTGCCACTCTCTGATATTAGAGGTTACTCTCAAATATCAATTTGCACATACAAGTGTTCATGAAAAATATAGTAATTATTCAGATTCTATTTTTTTAGAATTAGCTAGCTAATTACTCAATTTTAATTCATTGGAGGCAGAATCATAAGACAAAGGTTCAAAATTGTTACTGCCAATTCCTATACATTGTCCTGAGGCTACATAGAGGTAGGCCTTTTTCATGATTTTGTTTAGTTTGATGTTCTTTTTCTTTGCTATCTGTAGGCTACTCTGCTATCTATAGTAGCAGAGTAATCATTAGTATCATTTACCATTCATCATATTAACATGATTAATTTGTCTCGATTGTTGATAGAATTATACTTCTTCATGAAGTCTTGGATAATATATTAGTCAAATAATATAATAATAAGTTTTAAGTTCAATTTTTCTTCCATTATTGCAGTGCTATATTATTTTATTATCTCCTATATTTCTTTCCTTAGTGGCAGTCCTTATTGGCACTAGAGAATGGTGATTCACTTTGTCTGTAAAGAAATTTTCATACCTGACTACTCTTTTGAAGTCTGTTGTATCTATTTTTTATCAGTAGGTCAAGTCTTTAATAAAGTAATTGTTTCAGATGGAGTCTGCAGGTGAGGTTCCTGCAATAGCAGATGGAGAGGGAGTTATTGCTGACCAATCCAATGTGATCTACTTGGTGGAAGAGGAAGATTTCAAACCAAATGCTTCGGATCTCTCGTGTCAAGGTGTTGAACATGACCCTCTATTGCAGGGAGTGGACCAAGATGAACTTTTTCCACACAATGCAAACTGTAATGATATTAAGAATGAATTTTCTGATGAAGAAATGACTATCAAACAAGAAAATAATGATTATGAGATCAGAATTGGGCCTGAATCTGAGATGAATCTGATACAAATAGGAATGGTAAGTAATAAAGATTCAATAAATTTGGAAAAATGTGGAACACCTAATAATGTAGTATTGGAGTCTCTCAGTTGTCATGAGGAAGAAATTATCAATCAAACATTAGAAAAACCATTCAAATGCAGTTATTGTGATAAGGCATTCTCTCAGTCATCTTCTCTCAATAGACATGAAAGAGTTCACACTGGCGAAAAGCCATTCAAATGCAGTTATTGTGATAAAGCTTTCTCTGAATCATCTGCTCTGAATAGGCATCAAAGAGTTCACACTGGTGAGAAACCATTCAAATGCAGTTATTGTGATAAAGCATTCTCTGATCCATCTTCTTACAATAGACATCGTAGAATTCACACTGGTGAGAAGCCATTCAAGTGCAGTTATTGTAATGAGGCGTTCTGTCAGTCATCTGATCTCAATAGTCATCAAAGAGTTCACACTGGTGAGAAGCCATTCATGTGCAGTTATTGTGATAAGGCATTCTCTCAGTCATCTGATCTCAATAGTCATAAAAGAATTCACACTGGTGAGAGGCCATTCAAATGCACTTCTTGTGAGAAGACATTCTCTGATTTATCTAATCTCATTGGACATCTAAGAGTTCACACTGGTGAGAAGCCATTCAAATGCAGTTATTGTGATAAGGCATTCTCTAAGTCATCTAATCTCAATAACCATCTAAGAGTCCACACTGGTGAGAAGCCATTCAAATGCAGTTATTGTGATGAGGCATTCTCTTATTTATCTTCTCTCAATGGACATGAAAGAGTTCACACTGGTGAGAAGCCATTCAAATGCAGTTATTGTGATAAGGCATTCTCTCATGCGACTACTCTCAAAAGACATGAACGTGTTCACACTGGTGAAAAGCCATTCAAATGCAGTTATTGTGATAGGGCATTCTCTCAGTCAACTTCTCTCACCAAACATCAAAGAGTTCACACTGAAGAAAAATCATTGAAGCGCAACAGCTGCTAAGGCATTTCCCAAGTTTATTTCAATTTATTAGTCAATTTTATCACACTGGTGATATCACAATTGAAACTCATGCATTGGATCAAAACCTATCAATCAGAGACATCATATATCAGATAGTATCTCCTCAACCCGACACAAACTTCAAACCTCTACAGGAAAATACTGAAAATTATAAGCATAAGTTCAATATACCCACTAACACCATCTAGCAACAAACATATATAACTTTCCCTTGAAGAGCCTTCTATACCTTAAAGAATATGTTATAGCTGAAGAACAGAAATTGAATAGTTATAGCATCTAGATTTCAAGAACGTAGAAGCTTGAAAACTTTGAGATTAAAATCATTTCAAACTGTAGATTCATGTCCTCTGATTGTAGTTTGTGAGTATTTATTTTGTATCATTGTTAAGAAGGGTATAGTTTGTTCAAAGTCTTTTACTTATCTAAAATTTTGTTTTGTTGCTGTAATTACCTTTGCAGAGTGCAGAAGGTTATATTTTAGGTAGCATATTTTTATTTATCATCTGATTCACTCAAAAAATATTCAACCAAATTGTTAGAAATTTGCTGGGACGATTAGTGATTATCTAAGTACCATTTAATAAGTTTTTTGAGCAATCGGGTCAAATGTCAAGGTCATTTATAACTTAACACGTTTCCTACAATTGCCAGATGCTCAATAATGCTCCCACTGCGATTCCATATACATATGCATTATTTCCAGTGCCTGTATGGCTGTTATCAAGAGAAGTTGTGCTTGTGTTATGCTCTTTCTCATATCGTTGATTGATACATACTACAACAAAATGGTGACCATCTGTAGATCTCTTTTGCATATATTTTTTATTAATTTAATGAATAAAAAAGACTTAGGGACCCACCGGTGGGTCCCTTCGCAGCACAGGACAAGTCAAGGGGACCCACTGGTGGGTCCCTTCGCAGGAAACGTTTTAACTCAGAAAGTATTCAACCAAATTGCCCTGAATTTTGTGTGACTATTGTTCATTATCCAGGAACCAGTTTATTAGATTTTGGGAGCGAGCGGGTTAAAGGGGCAGTAAACTTTCTAAAAAATGATGTTAGTAATTAGTTGTATACATGTGAGAGTTCTTTTGTCTTACATATAAGTAACACCCATAAAAAAGTTAAGTAGTAATTTGGTTTTAAGTCCAGCATTCACGGCAAGGGGCGCTGCCAATAATTAGCCTACATTCCTGATCCGCTGTTTAAAATGGGAAGCAATCATTTTGCGTATACGCTAAAGATTACCGTTTATTAAAACAATTTAAATTTATAAAAAAATCTAAAGCTAGTAAATACGATGAAAGACGCATAGTATTACGAATGTGTGCGCATGTACGTAATTATTTTGGTCAATAAATAAATATTGGTTCAACTTACTCCATTAGGTGGCACTGAATTTTCGAATTTATCAAATTAGTTTTTTTATATAGAATTTTCAAAAATAAAATAATAATTTATTCCATTATTAGTGTCTCTTTATCGATTTATCAGCATTAGAGAAAATGCTTGTCCAAAAGTTTACCACCCTTTAATGTTAAAGGTCCTCTCCAAGCAAATTTTTTTATTACTTAAATCAACGAGGCTAATGTTTCTTATAGTTTTACTGCAAACCCCATCCAATTTGATAGCATATTTTTAATTTTATAGCTCTTAAAGATTTTTATAATCCAAACTCTACAAAACCTACTTTACTTCCGACTTTCTAATTTTCAGTCTGAAGAAGGAGAATGTACACCATTTGTTTTGATTGTCAACTAGGTATTTGGTTTAATAAACCTATTTATTATTAGTTTATATGTTTAAATTTGGATAAACTTATTATAGAAACGTTTATACACTTGAAGAAACAATTATTATCTTTAAAGAAGGCCAAAAGCTCATTGTTTATTTAAAAATCTGAATTTGAAATCAAAACAAAGAGTGTACAATCTTCTTTCTCAGCGTCAGGTTGGAGATTTACTCGATTGTTGCTCATATAGTATTAAAAAAATTTAAAAGCAAATAATAAAATATATACTGAACCGAATTGTATGCGGTTTGCGGAATAATTATAATAGACTTTAGTTCTATAATGTTATGTAATAAACTCATTTTTTTTTCCGGAGCCTGGAGAGGACCTTTAAGGTTATTTATAACTCAAGGATTATTGGACGGTCGAGGTGATTTGTAATCGGTGGCGAAGGAATGCGCTCTACCAAGTGCCTATTCTAGTTGTTTGTTGTGTCACTGCTGTACTTTTTAAAAACTGCTTTAGTCTTATATTCTATGGTAGTGACTGAGATATTTAATACTGGGTCGATTCCCTGTCTTTCTTTTGATCTTATTTCCAATTTAATTTCGAGATTTTACTGTTCATTTATAAGTTAACTTTAAAAATCAAAGAATGTGATTGAATCATAACTTGAAATGTAAACAATTTAGTCTATAGTTTCAATTATTTCTTTTTTTTTACTCTATCATATTACTTTCTCTAAAATTGTATCCCTCACTATAATCAAATATTAGGCCGCGCGCACACCAAAAGCGAGATGGCAAGAGAGATTGCAATATTGAACTGGGTAACATGGTAAAACCAAAGATATTATACTACAACAAGATACACTACTCTCAAGAATTTCTGTTTCAAAAAGCGCCCTCTGCATTTGAAAGCAGGTACTAAAGCAACAACAACATTTTGTGTTGATCATAACATTGAAAAGTTTGAGTTTTCGCACTTCTGTCAGTACCTAGTTGGCTAGTTATAAATAATTAAATATTTATTAAGGTCATATGTGGCTGGTATGATTATTGAATTAATTTCAAATTCCCTATGTTAACTTTGATGTGCAATTAAAACCTGAAAGCAAAATAGGTAGTCACCTTTATGGTAGGTGGGTAGGTACCGTAGAGCTATATTAGACGAGTCAAAACTCTGTATCAATTTATTTGCGTATAAAAATAAAATAGCTTTCAAATATTTATAAAAAATGAATTAATTTCAGAATAATTTTTTTGTTGAACCAGCATGACCTTTACCTGTATAACTTCGCCTGAACCCTGAAATTTTTTCAATGTTTTGATCAACACCAAATTCTGTTGTTGCTTTAGTACCCACTTTCAATTGAGAGTAGTTCTTGAGAGTAGTGGATCTTGTTGTAGTATAATATCTTTGGTAAAACTATCTAGACAGACAAAGATAGAAATCGCTTCTCAAATGATTTCACGCCAATCTAAATCTATCTTCGAGTTGACCACTTCAGTGTGCTATCAGATTTCACACGGGTAGATGTTACATCAGGCACGCTCCGCTTTTGAGCGGACATGGGTTATTGTTACAGCGCAGGGCTTTATTATTATTGCTATTAATAAATCCAATTTAATCTGCATCAGTCGCCATAATAGTTTTTAGAACAAAATTTATTCTGAGTTAAGCCTTCCCTACTAATTATTTTTGTAATATTTAAATTTTTAATTGGAATTGTAGTAATTCATATTTTAGAACTTAACGTGTTCTATAATATTATTAATTTGTTCTCGAAGGTTAAGACAATGATCCAATGTTTTTTTTTTATGTGAGCTAAGTAGTTCAGTATAATTATAAGATTATTTTTTGATGCGTTTCAATATCCTTGTAAATTTGGAAATTAATTGTAATTTTATTGAATTATAATCTTATTTTGGAATGAAACAAACCAATGTTTTTGAATGACCGGTGGGAATTTATTAATAACCACGCTATCAAATATATGGAAAATTTAATTATTGAGCATACTTAGACCAATTACATGAAAAAAGGAATGAAAAGATATTAATAATGAATACAATCATTTGATCCAGCATAACACAACCTCCTCTCACCGGTGTTACAAGCGAACTACTTGTTTTTGGTGTGTGCTGGTACTATCTTTCTTTCTCTCTTGCAATCTTTCTTGCTATCTCTCTTTTGGTGTGCTTGCAGCCTTACTTTATATAAACTAAACATTGTAATTTGTCATGAAAAATAAATAACTAATTCAACTTGAACAGTTTTCAGTTTCCTTACTGTAGGTATCTGATGCAAGGAAATGATTCTAATTATAGCTAACTATAACTTTTCTCAACTTTGAAACTATAAAAGGAGAAATAACTATGATTATATATATTCCTAAAAAATCTAATAGCCATAAAAAGAAATAGTCATAAAACAAATTATTTGTATTTGTGCTAAACAAGGATTTTTTTATGAAGAATTAAATGTAAGGGGTTGAGAAAATGGGTTTCTAAATTTCTATTGTGAAAATTTATGCATATTTCCAGAGTGTATCGGGAATTTCACAACTGCTGTAGCCTTTATGAATTTATGAGCTAGGAGATCCATCTGCCCCCTAAAAACTAACTAAGAATTTATCAGAAAGATACAGCAGTCAAATGTAGTTACCGCACTCGCATTTGAGAGTCACAGGTACATTTTACCTTATTTTCTTTATTTGGACATACAGTGAAACTCCTGAGTTATGGAGTAACGGTTTCTTCATAACTTAGAGCCACTTCATAATTCGTGTGTAGTGATAGTTTTCTATGATTAAAATCATAAAGAATTTTGGTTATTGAGGGATAACTATGACAAATATTTTTATTTGGATGTGCACTAAATTGGGATAGTGAAACAAATGTTGTGGGAAATCAATAAAACAACTCATTATTGTAAATTAAAATATATCATGGTAGTAGGTATTTATGCCTAAATTTAAATCATCAATAAAAAATACACATCCAAATCTCATACAAAACACAGTTTTATACCTAATATAACCAATTTATTGATTACCTAAACTTTACAGTAAATCTTATCCATCCTGATTTACATTTTCATATATAATACTCTATTATAGGATAATACACAGTTATATGTAGTATCCTATAATTGGGTATTACCCTATAAATTATAATAGAGTATTATCTTATACATAATATGGTAGTGTCAGGTGGAGAAGATTGCAAAAACCCACTATTAGATTGAGGTTGTAATTTTCAATTAAAAAACTTCTATATTGTAATTGCTTGTCTTACTTGCATTTTTCATTTTCACTTCAGCAATATGACTTTCAATTCTGCCAATTCCTTATTCACTTCTACCAACTTGACTTGGAAAAGGTATAGTTATGCCCCGGATACAGTTACATATCCGGTATGGTATCCGTCAAACTAGATCGAATCTAGTTTGACGTGACCACCATTTGACTGGAAATGGCGACTCTGACCACACTTTGAAACCTGGAAAAACCTACTTAAACTAAGTGGCTTCTAAAAAAAATTTCTTACCAATTACTAACTAGGCATTGGTTAAATTGTATTTCAATTATTTTTTACCTAGGAACTACAGTTTAGCAGTTAACTAGCACTAGGTAGTTCAGGCTCCTAGGTAGCATATGTTAAGACCCTAATTTTTATAGATAAGTTAAAGAAATGAAAAATAAAAACACAACTGAATTATATCTATATATTCAACTTTAGGTTCAATCGCCGTTTTCGATTTTCCTTTGCATGAAACCCTTATAAAATGAATACTTCTCGATATTTACATGCAAATACAAGTAATTATGAGCCGCTTGGTCACAAACAATGAATGTGTTGCTGTTGTGACGTCATATTTTTGCGTCGTCTACTAGTTACTATACCCGTTTATGTTCCTGTATCCTGGTTATGCCTCTAGGACATTCGTTTTCTATGATTTAAACAAAGAAAACTACCTCATAACTCAGGAGCATTTCATAATTCAGGTCCTTCATTAATTGACTGCTTCATAAAAAAAATTCATAACTCAGGAGTTTTACTGTATATGAAATTTAAACTCATATTAGGTTTTAACTATACCAATACCAATAATATAGTGTAAAAATATCAATTGAATCGAAATTTGAGTAAGTATGAAGTGAAAAAAAAATTTAATAATGATTACAGGTAGCTACATCTGCTGTTAATTTCTGATAATTTATACTGCCACCACTGAAGCCTCCTGTCAAGTCATTAAAGGTTGCCTCCAATCTAATTTTTTTATTACTCTATTCACTAGAACTAAGGTTACTGGTTATAAAACAACAAACCATTTCAAATTTGGTTCTATATATTTTATGATCTGTAATATAAGTTATTCTTAAAGAAGTTCTACCCTTCAATATTCGAGCAAAGAAAAAGTATGCTTAATTGCTGACAAATTCTAAACAATAACAAAGTCCTACAAAGCTTTTACACTTATAAATGGCTATCTATATCGTTACCTAAATACCATTATGTTAAAACGACATTTAGGTACCTAAATTTACGATATAAAGTTCCTTTTAGACGATTTTCTTCTATTCATTCTCATAAAGTCGGACAGTGACGTTTGAGTGTGAATATTTCTATAAGTTATATAATTAATTACGAAGCAAATACTTAATCAATTTCTTTTCTGCTAACTGTTATATTTTAATGTTATATAACATTGGCTCTACAAATTTTCAGAATTTCTAGAGAAATCTAAATTTAGAGTGGAGAGGACCTTTAAATAATAACCATGAAAAGTGAAGCACAGCAGGCCTTGCTTTTATTACCATACCAATTCACGACTCAGTCTTAATGTCAAGTGGTAATAGGACCGGTGTACGTCGATCTAACCATATAATGGTTGTTACTTCTTAATTTATTATTTCATAGCACAATACATGAGAAAATAAAAGGAACTAGCTAATAAGAAGGATAAACATCATCACTGCACAGAGCTTCAATATTGAGTGGTTAATGGGTGCTTACGTTACTTTAGCGTCTAGATGGGTCCTAATGCTGCTTCTGTGTTGTTTGGTAGGAAAGGTAATACAGTGAAACTCCTGAGTTATGAAGTAATGGTTTCTTCATAACTGAGAGCACTTCATAATTCGTGTGCAGTGATAGTTTTCTGTGATTAAAATCATAGAAATTTTTTGTCATTGAGAGATAACTATGGGATAACTCTTATATGGATGTGCACTAAATTTTATACAAAATTGGGATAATGAAATAAATATTAGGTTAATGTTGTTGGAAATCAATATACCAACTCATTATCGTGCAAAAATTAATGTATATCATGGTATCAGTCATTTATGCCTAAATTTAAATCATTAACAAATAATACACATCATTTTAATCTCAAACAATGCAGAAAACACAGTTTATACTCAATATAACCAATTCATTGATAACTTAAACTTTATGGTAAATCTTTGCCTTCCTGATTTACATTTTCATATATAATACTCCATTATAGGATAAAACACAATTATAGAATATAGGTGGTATCCTATAATTGAGTATCATCCTATAATAATTATTGGGTATTATCCTATAATGGAGTATTATCCCATAAAAGAGTATTATCCTATATAATAGAGTATTATCCTATATAATAGAGTATTATCCTATATAATAGAGTATTACCCTATATAATAGAGTATTACCCTATATAATAGAGTATTACCCTATATAATACAGTATTACCCTATATAATAGAGTATTATCCCATAATAGAGTACTATCCTATATAATAGAGTATTACCCTATATAATAGAGTATTATCCTATATAATAGAGTATTATCCTATATAATAGAGTATTATCCCATACTAGAGTATTATCCTATATAAAAGAGTATTATCCTATATAATAGAGTATTATCCTATATAATAGAGTATTATCCTATATAATAGAGTATTATCCTATATAATAGAGTATTATCCTGTATAATAGAGTATTACCCTATATAATAGAGTATTATCCTATATAATAGAGTATTATCCTATATAATAGAGTATTATCCTATATAATAGAGTATTATCCTATATAATAGAGTATTATCCTATATAATAGAGTTTTATCCTATATAATAGAGTATTATCCCATAATAGAGTATTATCTTATATAATAGAGTATTATCCTATATAATAGAGTATTATCCTATATAATAGAGTATTATCCTATATAATAGAGTATTACCCTATATAATAGAGTTTTATCTTATTATATGATTGTCTGGTGGTGAAGATTGCAAAAACACACTAGCTATTGTATTGAAGTTGTAATTTTCACAAAAAAAAACTTCTATATTGTAACTGCTTGGATCATTTCAGCATCACTTCTGAAAGGTTAATAAGGGTAAGGATATTTAATGATGAATAATAAAAAATATATACATCAAGCCCTTATATAATTTCCCTTATTTAGGAAATTTTTGGGCAAAATTAAAAATCAAATAATAATAAACCTAAACTAGAACTATACAAAAAAATAATAGGACTAGAGAACATAAAAAATATACATTTAAATTTATATATTCCTAGAGCAGTTATTTACATCACTTTTCTGCACTGGCATACTGATCTAGAAAATACTTCTTAAGTTTATATTTAAAGGAACTGTGCGATTGAATATTTTTCGAGTGAACAGGCAAAGAACGCCATAGTCTAGAAGCAGAGTAGTGCACACTATGTTCCGTTAATGTCAGTCTATGGCGATTTACAATAGGATCATGTGCATGCCTTGTTTGATAAGCTCTATTTGTAATGGTGAATTTATCTTTATTTTTGAAAAAATATATGAGTAAGAGTTAACTAAGAACATCATCTGCTTTTAAAATTCCCGTGCTATGAAAGAGAGGCTCCGCATGAGCCAGAAACTCACTGCCAGTTATAATTCTTACTGCTCTCTTTTGAAGCATTTCGAGAGTATTCAAATGTACATTATATCATATGTCCCTCCCCATAATACATTACAATAAATCAGGTACGGGTAAAACAGACTATAATATATGTTTATCAATGACTTTAGAGGGAGGAACAATCTAATCCTATACATAATTCCAACTATCTTAGACAATTTATTGCAAACAAGAGATATATGGTCATTAAATTCAAATTTTTTGGTCTAGTGTGAGACCCAAAAATGTAACTTCACGCTGGAATTCAATGTTTACATCATTCAAAGTAACATCACAATCTCCATTCACAACATCATGTAACCTATTACTAAAAACAACAACCGCAGTCTTATTTGCATTAAGTGCCATTCTATTGTATTTGACCATGTTTGAATTTTTTCAAGTTCAGCATTAACAGCACCACACAGCTCAACAAAATCAGATCCAGATCCAGATACAGTGGTGTCATCTGCAAACTGTATGGTCTTCAACCTGGAGGATATATTAGAGAAATCGTTCACATACAAAATAAAAAGAATTGGTCCTAATATACTACCCTGGGGCACACCAGCATTCACATCACCATAACTTGACAAAATATCTCCTATCCCCTTAATTAGTCAGTGTTGCATTATACCAGTAAAAACAATATTTGTTAAACTATAAATGTGTTTTAATCCAATTCCTACATTTACAGAACATATAAATATATTAACTTAACTCATCTAATCCTCTTAATAATTGTCCTCATTCCAACTGCTGCGTCTTCTCCAACTGAGTGAGTATATACAATATACATAAGTGATATTTCCACTGATTATTCATGATATATATTTTGTTAAAGATTATTTATACTGTCATTTGTTTATTTGTGTTTTTCAATCATAATTTTTTAATTAAATTTTGCTAGTTTTTATTTAATTCGTGTTTGTTTCTCTTAATATTACAATTACAAACTATTATAATATTATGAAATTACATCAATGAACATCTTATAATTCTTATTCTAGTCAAAATTCATATTTTCTGAACGATTGTATGAATTATGTTTGAAGTCTATGATCTTTATTCTTTGACAAGATCACGTGACTTATATGAACACATTCTATTTTTTTACATTCCAATTTAGAGTTAAATTGAAACATTTTACATCAGTTACTATTGCAGGTCCTACAAATGAAAAATCAAGTTTTGTCCTTTTATGGTTAAGAATGCGCTCTGTTTCTTATTATGATGTATCATAATAGGTGCACTGATTCTTTACACTAGTGATACCGGTGTCCGGAAAATTGTTCTAGGTCAATTGCTCGAAAGAACAATTGCTTGAATGATGAAATTGCTCAAATGAACAATTGCTCTAATTTTTAAATTGCACAGAGTTTTTGAATTTATAAATGTCAGTTATTCTTGAGGTGGAGGAGCACCTAATCATCTTTGTTTCTCTTTTTGTAATTGATAATAACTGTGTTGCAACCCGATTATTGCATAATTAATTAACAACAACTAATTATTAATAATCAATTACAACCACTACAGTAATTTGCCGATTAAAATACAAAGCAATTGAATTCAAAGGTATTTCTAAACTTACGGCAACACTCTAGTTTCCTTCTAGAAAAATAGGCGCTAAATACAATTAGACCTAGCTACTCTTTGTTTAGTTTCCGCCCACCGATTGTAAGAATAATTTTTACCGGTTAAACGACATTAACGAGTCTGATACAACAGAGTGAAGAGTGCCGATACAGTGCTAGTTTGTGAACTAAAATTAGATTATAAACTCTCACCAATTATTAATATTTATACCTTCATTGCAGACATAACACCTTCCAATTTATATACAACTTACTATTTACAAAGAAATAAACACTTTGTTTCTGAAGAACAGTCAAAACAACAGCCTAGGATTAACTCCAAACCAATCCCCCAAATCTTCTTAGCTAAAGAAACATTGGGTAAATATATAACTAATAATTATTCTCTCCAAGTTATTTGTATAATATTATTCTTAATAATGCCATATTTATTATACTGAATTGCCATATTACCAAGTGCCATACATATACTGATATTTATATGATTTATTAGCTAATTAGCTCCAATTAACATTATTAATATGGTTAACTATAATAACAAACTATTATTAGAATTAGTATCCTTATTCACAATCAGAATTACGTTATTCCCATTTTGGAAAAGTCAGTACACACCCCAGACTCTTCTTACATCCTGTTTTCCAGGTTTGAAAACATGACCAACCGCCAACATTTGACCAAACTGCATAAGTTAGGATAACTTCTGACAGTATTAAAAAATGTATAACATTTGTTAATACTATTCTTCTAATTCAATGCATATTTAATATACTACAATTAAGTTTTACACAACATATTTCAACTTCAGGATTAGGAATTTAATTATTTATTATAATAATTTAAAGGCCATTTGACGAGTAACATTTTGCTCGCTTCTCAATTATTGTAATATCAAGTACAAACTATTTTTAATGCTTCTACATTTGCAAAAGTAATTCACTTCTCATATTAAATTAACTACAATTATTATTATTAATTATTTATTATGAACATGAAAAATGCCAAACAAATAATTCAACTCAATTTAATTAATAAACATTAGAAATAAATATTCATAATTTAACTCATTGAGAGTAGTATTAATTATTTCTATCTAACTGGCATAAATCTTAATTCACAATAATAGGTAAATTAGTAAATTAATTCAATTGATTATAATGTAAAGAATAATTTTTTATTTTTTATTGTTATTTTGGCAAATTGTTGAAGGAAATTTAAGTCTAAATTTCTTACTGGATTTATTATTCCAGGGTCCCAGTCTAGGGAGACTCAAAGGCCAGTATACGGAGACAGTAACTTCCCAGTCTAGGGAGACGCATAGCCCAGTCTACGGAGACAGTCATTCCCAGTCTACGCTAGTCTAGAGAGACCAGCACATTTTAGTCTACGGAAACAGGACTTAACCTACGGAGAACTCGCAAATCTACGGATACTTTAGTTCCAATTTCCAGCCCTAGAATACGGACGTAGCAAACACCAATCTTGGCTACATAGCGATAACAGATTGTTACGCACGAAGGAAGTACCAAAGATTATCACTGCAGCGATACCTCACACGAGAACTACTCGAACTAAAACTACAAACCAATCTGACTCAAGACATAAGCTGAGTACAATAGGAATAAATAGATAAAAATTAACTCTTGTTTGATTGTCACATTTATTAATTCATCATTTGTTTATGTATTAATTAGAACTGGAAAAGAAGAAAATAAGAGGATAGGCTATATCTAGAATATTAATAATAAAAATAAGATTTGTGTGCGTCTTAGAAGTGGATATAATAAAACACTTTCTAATACCAGAGAAACACACATTAGAAAAATCTTACAACTGTTTCAATTTTTTCATAGCTGTTTACTATTATTCATTGTATAATTGACTTTAAATCTGACTGTTCTGTTTTTACATTTTTTCCCTAGAGGTAATTTGTATTCATTAATCTACAATATTCATTAATCTGGTATAATTTAGTAGATTAATTTTCAACTAGCCTATATTTATGTGGCACCTCAATAGGTGAAATAACTCAGTTATGGCAGAATAATTTTTCATCTCGAAACTAAAGTTTCATTATATTTACTAAAACTAATCAGTTAATGTTTGGTTAATGGGTATCATGTGGTATAATTGAGTATTTTTTGGTGATATTTTACGATGTAAGGACTGGAGTTGTAGCTGGAAATTTTGGACTCTGAAAGATAAATGGCCTCTCAACATAAATAGCCGTTATATAGTTTTTTGTATCCGCAAGTTTGCTGTACTGCACTTTTCGTGAAATTTTAATGACATGGCAGGGGTACAGAGGTAGCACGCGTCTCCATCACATAGATAACTGATAAGTTTTAATTTATACCGAATACAAATTTTTCCTCTCAAATCTCATGTTAAATAAATGTCCAAGATTATTACTGTTATTTATCATTTTATAACGGTTATCTGCTTTTGATAAATAGACAACACATTTTAGTATTCACAAATTCAACTTTTTATATTATTGATCTTTAGTAACATCATTATAAAACGGGGCCGAATTTTCCGAGAACAAATTTTCCTAGAACCGTTGGGAGTATATTACCTAACGGTTGTTCGAAGTATAGATTTATCAATATATTTCGTTACGAATCATACGTTAAATCTTACTAAAGTAAATTTAGCACGACCTCTGTTATCTGTGCTACTTATCTATTTTACATTTTTTCCTACTCTATCTAATCTCCCTATTTTGTTGAATTTCCTTCTTCTACCACTTTCGAGTAATTACTAATTCAAAAAATTGTTCATCCGACAATTGTTTTTCGAGCAATTGTATTTCAAGCAATTGTTCATTAAATCAATTGTTTCTTGAGCAATTCACCGGCTACTCGGAAAACTGCCACTCTCTAATATTAGAGGTTGCTTTCAAATATCAATTTGCACATACAAGTCTTCATTAAAAATATAGTAATTATTCAGATTCTATTTTTTTAGAATTAGCTAGCTACCTTAGCTAGCTAAGGTAGGACCATCATGTGTAACATTTTAATTTTATATAGGTTGCCCTAAAAGCATTTAGCTTATCGGGCCTTAATGTTTCTTCTGGATAAATCATTTGTTTATGTCAATTAGTCAGTGTGAGAGAGTAATCCCGGCTCTCTTACATTCATTGTTGGGGAACATTATGTTTAAATAAATAAATAAAAATTCATTGGAGGCAGAATCATAAGAAAAAGGTTCAAAATTGTTACTGCCAATTCCTATACATTGTCCTGAGGCTACATAGAGGTAGGCCTTTTTCATGATTTTGTTTAGTTTGATGTTCTTTTTCTTTGCTATCTGTAGGCTACTCTGCTATCTATAGTAGCAGAGTAATCATTAGTATCATTTACCATTCATCATATTAACATGATTAATTTGTCTCGATTGTTGATATAATTATACTTCTTCATGAAGTCTTGGATAATATATTAGTCAAATAATATAATAATAAGTTTTATTTTTCTTCCATCATTGCAGTGCTATATTATTTTATTATCTACTATATTTCTTTCCTTAGTGGCAGTCCTTATTGCCACTATAGAATGGTGATTCACTTTGTCTGTAAAGAAACTTTCATACCTGACTACTCTTTTGAAGTCTGTTGTATCTATTTTTTATCAGTAGGTCAAGTCTTTAATAAAGTAATTGTTTCAGATGGAGTCTGCAGGTGAGGTTCCTGCAATAGCAGATGGAGAGGGAGTTATTGCTGACCAATCCAATGTGATCTACTTGGTGGAAGAGGAAGATATCAAACCAAATGCTTCAGATCTCTCGTGTCAAGGTGTTGAACATGACCCTCTATTGCAGGGAGTGGACCAAGATGAACTTTTTCCACACAAGACAAATATTAATGATGTTAAGAATGAATTTTCTGAGGAAGAAATAACTGTCAAACAAGAAAATAATGATTATGAGATCAGAATTGGGCCTGAATCTGAGATGAATCTGATACAAATAGGAATGGTAAGTAATAAAGATTATGTATTGGAGTCTCTCAGTTGTCATGAGGAAGAAATTATCAATCAAACATTCGAAAAACCATTCAAATGCAGTTATTGTGATAAGGCATTCTCTCAGTCATCTTCTCTCTATAGACATGAAAGAGTTCACACTGGCGAACAGCCATTCAAATGCAGTTATTGTGATAAAGCTTTCTCTGAATCATCTGCTCTCAATAGGCATCAAAGATTTCACACTGGCGAAAAGCCATTCAAATGCAGTTATTGTGATAAAGCATTCTCCGATCCATCTTCTTACAATGGACATCAAAGAATTCACACTGGTGAGAAACCATTCAAATGCAGTTATTGTGATAAGGCATTCTCTCAGTCATCTCATCTCAATAGTCATCAAAGAGTTCACACTGGTGACAAACCATTCAAATGCAGTTATTGTGATAAGGCATTCTCTCAGTCATCTGCTCTCAATAACCATTTAAGAGTCCACACTGGTGAGAAGCCATTCAAATGCAGTTATTGTGATGAGGCATTCTCTTATTTATCTTCTCTCAATGGACATGAAAGAGTTCACACTGGTGAGAAGCCATTCAAATGCAGTTATTGTGATAAGGCATTCTCTCATGCGACTACTGTCAAAAGACATGAACGTGTTCACACTGGTGAAAAGCCATTCAAATGCAGTTATTGTGATAGGGCATTCTCTCAATCAACTTCTCTCACCAAACATCAAAGAGTTCACACTGGTGAAAAATCATTGAAGCGCAACAGCTGCTAAGGCATTTCCCAAGTTTATTTCAATTTATTAGTCAATATTATCACACTGGTGATATCACAATTGAAACTCATGCATTGGATCAAAACCTACCAATCAGAGACATCACATATCAGATAGTATCTCCTCAACCCGACACAAACTTCAAACCTCTACAGGAAAATACTGAAAATTATAAGCATAAGTTCAATATACCCACTAACACCATCTAGCAACAAACATATATAACTTTCCCTTGAAGAGCCTTCTATACCTAAAAGAATATGTTATAGCTGAAGAAAAGATTTTGAATAGTTATAGCATCTAGATTTCAAGAACGTAGAAGCTTGAAAACTTTGAGATTAAAATCATTTCAAACTGTAGATTCATGTCCTCTGATTGTAGTTTGTGAGTATTTATTTTGTATCATTGTTAAGAGGGGTATAGTTTGTTCGAAGTCTTTTACTTATCTAAAATTTTGTTTTATTGCTGTAATTACCTTTGCAGAGTGCAGAAGGTTATATTTTAGGTAGCATATTTTTATTTATCATCTGATTAACTCGAAAAATATTCAACCAAATTGTTAGAAATTTGCTGGGACGATTAGTGATTATCTAAGTACTATTTAATAAGTTTTTTGAGCAATCGGGTCAAATGTCAAGGTCATTTATAACTTAACACGTTTCCTACAATTGCCAGATGCTCAATAATGCTCCCACTGCGATTCCATATACATATGCATTATTTCCAGTGCCTGTATGGCTGTTATCAAGAGAAGTTGTGCTTGTGTTATGCTCTTTCTCATATCGTTGATTGATACATACTACAACAAAATGGTGACCATCTGTAGATCTCTTTTGCAAATATTTTTTATTAATTTAATGTATAAAAAAGACTTAGGGACCCACCGGTAGTTCCCTTCGCAGCACAGGACAAGTCAAGGGGACCCACTGGTGGGTCCCTTCTCAGGAAACGTTTTAACTCAGAAAGTATTCAACCAAATTGCCCTGAATTTTGTGTGACTATTGTTCATTATCCAGGAACCAGTTTATTAGATTCTGGGAGCGAGCGGGTTAAAGGGGCAGTAAACTTTCTAAAAAATGATGTTAGTAATTAGTTGTATACATGTGAGAGTTCTTTTGTCTTACATATAAGTAACACCCATAAAATAGTTAAGTAGTAATTTGGTTTTAAGTCCAGCATTCACGGCAAGGGGCGCTGCCAATAATTAGCCTACATTCCTGATCCGCTGTTTAAAATGGGAAGCAATCATTTTGCGTATACGCTAAAGATTACCGTTTATTAAAACAATTTAAATTTATAAAAAAATCTAAAGCTAGTAGCCTTTTATACCTAAAAGAATAAGTCATGGCTGAAGAACAGAAATTGAATAGTTATAGCATCTAGATTTTAAGAACGTAGAAGCTTGAAAACTTTGAGATTAAAATCATTTCAAACTGTAGATTCATGTCCTCTGATTGTAGTTTGTGAGTATTTATTTTGTATCGTTGTTAAGAGGGGTATAGTTTGTTTGAAGTCTTTTACTTATCTAAAATTTTGTTTTATTGCTGTAATTACCTTTGCAGAGTGCAGAAGGTTATATTTTAGGTAGCATATTTTTATTTATCATCTGATTAACTCGAAAAATATTCAACCAAATTGTTAGAAATTTGCTGGGACGATTAGTGATTATCCAAGAACCATTTATTTATTAAGGTCATATGTGGCTGGTATGATTTTTGAATTAATTTCAAATTTCCTATGTTAACTTTGATGTGCAATTAAAAAATGAAAGGAAAATAGGAAGTCACCTTTATGGTACGTAGGTACCGTAGAGCTATATTAGACGAGTCAATTAAAACTCCGTATCAATTTATTTGCATATAAAAATAAAATAGCTTTCAATATTTATAAAAAAATGTATTAATTTCAAAATAATATCTTTGTTGAAGCAGCATGACCTTTACCTGTATAACTTCGCCTGAACACTGAAAACTTTTCAGTGTTTTGATCAATACCAAATTCTGTTGTTGCTTCAGTACTCGCTTTCAAATGCAAAGGGCGTTTTTTGAAACAGAAATACTTGAGAGTAGTGTATCTTGTTGTAGTATAATATCTTTGGTAAAACTATCTAGACAGACAAAGATAGAAATCGCTTCTCAAATTATTTCACGCCAATCTAAATCTATCTTCGAGTTGACCACTTCAGTGTGCTATCAGATTTCACACGGGTAGATGTTACATCAGGCACGCTCCGCTTTTGAGCGGACATGGGTTATTGTTACAGCGCAGGGCTTTATTATTATTGCTATTAATAAATCCAATTTAATCTGCCTCAGTCGCCATAATAGTTTTTAGAACAAAATTTATTCTGAGTTAAGCCTTCCCTACTTATTTACTATTTTTGTAATATTTGAATTTTTAATTGGAATTGTAGTAATTCATATTTTAGAACTTAACGTGTTCTATAATATTATTAATTTGTTCTCGAAGGTTAAGACAATGATCCATTGTTTTTTTTTATGTGAGCTAAGTAGTTCAGTATAATTATAAGATTATTTTTTGATGCGTTTCAATATCCTTGTAAATTTGGAAATTAATTGTAATTTTATTGAATTATAATCTTATTTTGGAATGAAAGGAACCAATGTTTTTGAATGACCGGTGGGAATTTATTAATAACCACGCTATCAAATATATGGAAAATTTAATTATTGAGCATACTTAGACCAATTACATGAAAAAAGGAATGAAAAGATATTAATAATGAATATAATCATTAGATCCAGCATAACACAACCTCCTCTCACCGGTGTTACAAGCGAACTACTTGTTTTTGGTGTGAGCTGGTACTATCTTTCTTTCTCTCTTGCAATCTTTCTTGCTATCTCTCTTTTGGTGTGCTTGCAGCCTTACTTTATATAAACTAAACATCGTAATTTGTCATGAAAAATAAATAACTAATTCAACTTGATCAGTTTCCTTACTGTAGGTATCTGATGCAAGGAAATGATTCTAATTATAGCTAACTATAACTTTTCTCAACTTTGAAACTATAAAAGGAGAAATAACTATGATTATATATATTCCTAAAAAATCTAATAGCCATAAAAAGAAATAGTCATAAAACAAATTATTTGTATTTGTGCTAAACAAGGATTTTTTTATGAAGAATTAAATGTAAGGGGTTGAGAAAATGGGTTTCTAAATTTCTATTGTGAAAATTTATGCTTATTTCCAGAGTGTATCGGGAATTTCACAACTGCTGTAGCCTTTATGAATTTATGAGCTAGGAGATCCATCTGCCCCCTAAAAACTAACTAAGAATTTATCAGAAAGATACAGCAGTCAAATGTAGTTACCGCACTCGCATTTGAGAGTCACAGGTACATTTTACCTTATTTTCTTTATTTGGACATACAGTGAAACTCCTGAGTTATGGAGTAACGGTTTCTTCATAACTTAGAGCCACTTCATAATTCGTGTGTAGTGATAGTTTTCTATGATTAAAATCATAAAGAATTTTGGTTATTGAGGGATAACTATGACAAATATTTTTATTTGGATGTGCACTAAATTGGGATAATGAAACAAATGTCGTGGGAAATCAATAAAACAACTCATTATTGTAAATTAAAATATATCATGGTAGTAGGTATTTATGCCTAAATTTAAATCATCAATAAAAAATACACATCCAAATCTCATACAAAACGTTTTATACCTAATATAACAAATTTATTGATTACCTAAACTTTACAGTAAATCTTATCCATCCTGATTTACATTTTCATATATAATACTCTATTATAGGATAATACACAATTATAAGTAGTATCCTATAATTGGGTATTACCCTATAATCAGAGATGGGCAAAAAGTACATCAAAAGTACTTAAGTACTAAGTACAAGTACTTGTAAATCAAAGTACTTGAAGTAGTTGCCCAAGTACTCAAATAAAAAAGTACTTTCAAAGTACAAGTACCAAGTACTTTCAAGTACCAAGTACATTTAAAAACTAATAATTTATGCTGACTCTTTTCTCTGATAGTACATCATCAAGGTGACTCTTTTTTCTGATAGTACATCATCACTGAGAGTCTTTTCTCTGATAGTACATCATCATAGTGACTCTTTTCTCTGATAGTACATCATCACAGTGACTCTTTTCTCTGATAGTACATCATCACAGTGACTCTTTTCTCTGGTAGTACATCATCACAGTGACTCTTTTCTCTGATAGTACATCATCACAGAGAGTCTTTTCTCTGATAGTACATCATCACAGTGACTCTTTTCTCTGATAGTACATCATCACAGTGACTCTTTTCTCTGATAGTACATCATCACAGTGACTCTTTTCTCTGATAGAATATCATCACAGAGAGTCTTCTCTCTGATAGTACATCATCACAGTGACTCTTTTCTCTGATAGTACATCATCACAGTGACTCTTTTCTCTGATAGTACATCATCACAGTGACTCTTTTCTCTGATAGTACATCATCACAGTGACTCTTTTCTCTGATAGTACATCATCACAGTGACTTTTCTCTGATATTACATCATCACAGTGACTCTTTTCTCTGATAGTATATCATCACAGTGACTCTTTTCTCTGATAGTACATCATCACAGTGACTCTTTTCTCTGATAGTACATCTTTACAGTGACTCTTTTTCTGATAGTACATCATCAGAGTGACTCTTTTCTCTGATAGTACATCATCACAGTGACTCTTTTCTCTGAGAGTACATCATCACAGTGACTCTTTTCTCTGATAGTACATCATCACAGTGACTCTTTTCTCTGATAGTACATCATCACAGTGACTCTTTTCTCTGATAGTACATCATCACAGTGACTCTTTTCTCTGATAGTACATCATCACAATGACTTTTTTTTCTGATAGTACATCATCACAGTGACTCTTTTCTCTGATAGTACATCATCACAGTGACTCACTGTACACTTCCACACGCTTATAATTCGTCAATGTGTTATAAATATTGGTTGTGATATCTAGCTATCACAAAATAATTATATTCAATGTACTTAAATTGGTCAATATAACTCATAGTCTCTATACATGATTGTATGTCAGAATATATAAATATTCACCGTCACATAAAAGAATACAATGTCTTCAGTCTTAGTTATCGATTCTACTGTTTGACAAAGTTTTCAATTTTACTGCTTGACAAACAATTTTCCAACATGTTGGACCTCTTCAAACTCTAGTTTTTATCCAGTTGCTGTAAATACAGTTTTGATGAGAAAAAGAATTAATTTTGTAGAGATTTTAGAACTAATATTTCGAAAACTCTTGACTGAAAGGAAAAAATGTACTTTGCAAAGTACTTTTTACTTGGAAAGTAACAAGTACTTGTAAAAAGTACTTCTAAGTAATTATTCAAAGTACTTTTTAGAAAGTACTTAAAGTGGTACTTGAAGTACTTACTTGTTACTAAGTACTTTTACTTGGTACTTGGGAAGTACTTTCCCGCCCATCTCTGCCTATAATAGAGTATTATCTTATACATAATATGGTAGTGTCAGGTGGAGAAGATTGCAAAAACCCACTATTAGATTGAGGTTGTAATTTTCAATTAAAAAACTTCTATATTGTAATTGCTCGTCTTACTTGCATTTTTCATTTTCACTTCAGCAATATGACTTTCAATTCTGCCAATTCCTTATTCACTTCTACCAACTTGACTTGGAAAAGGTATAGTTATGCCCAGGATACAGTTACATATCCGGTATGGTAATCAGCTGATCGAATCTAGTTTGACGTGACCACCATGTGACTGGAAATGGCGACTCTGACCACACTTTGAAACCTGGAAAAACCTACTTAAACTTAGTGGCTTCTAAAAATAATTTCTTGCCAATTACTAACTAGGCATTGGTTAAATTGTATTTCAATTATTTTTTTCCTAGGAACTACAGTTTAGCAGTTAACTAGCACTAGGTAGTTCAGGCTCCTAGGTAGCATATGTTAAGACCCTAATTTTTATAGATAAGTTAAAGAAATGAAAAATAAAAACACGCCTGAATTATATCTATATATTCAACTTTAGGTTCAATCGGCGTTTTCGATTTTCCTTTGCATGAAACCCTTATAAAATGAATACTTCTCGATATTAACATGCAAATACAAGTAATTATGAGCCGCCTGGTCACGAACAATGAATGTGTTGTTGTTGTGACGTCATATTTTTGCGTCGTCTACTAGTTACTATACCCGTTTATGTTCCTGTATCCTGGTTATGCCTCTAGGACAATCGTTTTCTATGATTTAAACAAAGAAAACTACTTCATAACTCAGGAGCATTTCATAATTCAGGTCCTTCATTAATTGACTGCTTCATAAAAAAATTCATATCTCAGGAGTTTTACTGTATATGAAATTTAAACTCATATTAGGTTTTAACTATACCAATACCAATAATATAGTGTAAAAATATCAATTGAATCAAAATTGAGTAAGTATTAAGCGAAAAAAAAATTCAATAACTGATCACAGGTACATCTGCTGTTAATTTCTGATAAATATACTGCCACCACTGAAGCCTCCTGCCAAGTCATTAAAGTTTGCCTCCAATCTAATTTTTTCATTACTCTATTCACTAGAACTAAGGTTGCTGGTTATAAAACAACAAACCATTTCAAATTTGGTTCTATATATTTTATGATCTGTAATATAAGTTATTCTTAAAGAAGTTCTACCCTTTAAAATTCGAGCAAAGAAAGAGTATGCTTAAAGGTCCCCTCCAAGCAAATATTTTTTTTGCCTTATTCAACGAGGCTAATGTCTCTTATCATTTTGCTGCAAACCGCATCGAATTTGGTAGCATATTTTTAATTTTATATGCTTTTAAAGATTTTTATAATCAAAACTCTACAGAACCTATTTTACTTCCGACTTACTAATTTAAGAAATTTTCAGCCTGAAGAAAAAGAATGAACACCATTTGTTTTGATTGTCAACTAGGTATTGGATTTAATAAATCCATTTAATATTCGTGTAAAGGTATAAAATTGAATGAACTTATAAAAGAAACGTTTATATAGTTTAGGAAACAATTGATATCTAAAATAATGGCCGAAAACGCATGGTTTGTTTATAAAATTCAAATTTGTAATCAAAACAAAGAGTATACAATGTTCTTCTTGAGCATCAGATTAGTGATTCGCTCAATTGTTGCTCACAGAGTACTAAAAAACTTTAAAAACAAATTATAAAATATATACAGAACCGAATTGTATGCAGTTTGCAGAATAATGATCGTAGACCTTAGTTCTATAATATTATGTTATAAACTCATTTTTTTCCCGGAGCCTGGAGAGGACCTTTAATTGCCGACAAATTCTAAACAATAACAAAGTCCTGCAAAGCTTTTACACTTATAAATGGCTATCTATATCGTTACCTAAATACCATTACGTTAAAAAAACATTTAGGTACCTAAATTTACGATATAAAGTTCCTTTTAGACGATTTTCTTCTATTCATTCTCATAAAGTCGGACAGTGACGTTTGAGTGTGAATATTTCTATAAGTTATATAATTAATTACGAAGCAAATACTTAATCAATTTCTTTTCTGCTAACTGTTATATTTTAATGTTATATAACATTGGCTCTACAAATTTACAGAATTTCTAGAGAAATCTTTATTTAGAGTGGAGAGGACCTTTAAATAATAACCATGAAATGTGAAGCACAGCAGGCCTTGCTTTTATTACCATACCAATTCACGACTCAGTCTTAATGTCAAGTGGTAATAGGACCGGTGTACGTCGATCTAACCATATGATGGTTTTTACTCCTTAATTTATTATTTCATAGCACAATACATGAGAAAATAAAAGGAACTAGCTAATAAGAAGGATAAACATCATCACTGCACAGAGCTTCAATATTGAGTGGTTAATGGGTGCTTACGTTACTTTAGCGTCTAGATGGGTCCTAATGCTGCTTCTGTGTTGTTTGGTAGGAAAGGTAATACAGTGAAACTCCTGAGTTATGAAGTAATGGTTTCTTCATAACTCAGAGCCACTTCATAATTCGTGTGCAGTGATAGTTTTCTGTGATTAAAATCATAGAGATTTTTTGTCATTGAGAGATAACTATGGGATAACTCTTATATGGATGTGCACTAAATTTTATACAATATTGGAATAATGAAATAAATATTAGGTTAATGTTGTTGGAAATCAATATACCAACTCGTTATCGTGCAAAAATTAATGTATATCATGGTATCAGTCATTTATGCCTAAATTTAAATCATTAACAAATAATACACATCATTTTAATCTCAAACAATGCAGAAAACACAGTTTATACTCAACATAACCAATTCATTGATAACTTAAACTTTATGGTAAATCTTTGCCTTCCTGATTTACATTTTCATATATAATACTCCATTATAGGATAAAACACAATTATAGAATATAGGTGGTATCCTATAATTGAGTATCATCCTATAATAATTATTGGGTATTATCCTATAATGGAGTATTATCCCATAAAAGAGTATTATCCTATATAATAGAGTATTATCCTATATAATAGAGTATTACCCTATATAATAGAGTATTACCCTATATAATAGAGTATTACCCTATATAATAGAGTATTACCCTATATAATACAGTATTACCCTATATAATAGAGTATTACCCTATATAATAGAGTATTACCCTATATAATAGAGTATTACCCTATATAATAGAGTATTATCCTATATAATAGAGTATTACCCTATATAATAGAGTATTACCCTATATAATAGAGTATTACCCTATATAATACAGTATTACCCTATATAATAGAGTATTATCCCATAATAGAGTACTATCCTATATAATAGAGTATTACCCTATATAATAGAGTATTATCCTATATAATAGAGTATTATCCCATAATAGAGTATTATTCTATATAAAAGAGTATTATCCTATATAATAGAGTATTATCCTATATAATAGAGTATTATCCTATATAATAGAGTATTATCCTATATAATAGAGTATTATCCTGTATAATAGAGTATTACCCTATATAATAGAGTATTATCCTATATAATAGAGTATTATCCTATATAATAGAGTATTATCCTATATAATAGAGTATTATCCTATATAATAGAGTTTTATCTTATTATATGGTTGTCTGGTGGTGAAGATTGCAAAAACACACTAGCTATTATATTGAAGTTGTAATTTTCACAAAAAAAAACTTCTATATTGTAACTGCTTGGATCATTTCAGCATCACTTCTGAAAGGTTAATAAGGGTAAGGATATTTAATGATGAATAATAAAAAATATATACATCAAGCCCTTATATAATTTCCCTTATTTAGGAAATTTTTGGGCAAAATTAAAAATCAAATAATAATAAACCTAAACTAGAACTATACAAAAAAAATAATAGGACTAGAGAACATAAAAAATATACATTTAAATTAATATATTCCTAGAGCAGTTATTTACATCACTTTTCTGCACTGGCATACTGATCTAGAAAATACTTCTTAAGTTTATATTTAAAGGAACTGTTCGATTGAATATTTTTCGAGTGAACAGGCAAAGAACGCCAGAGTCTAGAAGCAGAGTAGTGCACACTATGTTCCGTTAATGTCAGTCTATGGCGATTTACAATAGGATCATGTGCATGCCTTGTTGGATAAGCTCTATTTGTAATGGTGAATTTATCTTAATTTTTGAAAAATATATGAGTAAGAGTTAACTATGAACATCATCTGCTTTTAAAATTCCCGTGCTATGAAAGAGAGGCTCCGCATGAGCCAGAACACAGTTCATAGAATAAGGTAGTTAGGACAAGTCTACGGGTACAAATTCGGGTGAAAATAGCATGGACCCAGTGACGTAACAGGCAGTTGCCAAGTATTGTTTTTGTCGCGCGATGCCTTAGCTAAAAAATCAAAATAGCATACTTGAACAAATTTAATTATTTGGTTAATTCGATTATTTTCTTTTCATAATGAGGTTATTAATTACCATTATAGATTATTTACGTGAAATTCAGTTACTTAGAGCACTCTGATCATATAATAAACTCTTATTTAAGCATTTTTAGTTAGTAGCTTACAGCACTAGAAACCAATTTTTTAAAAAGCAATTTCAGCTTATTGAGCCTGATACTAGATTACTATGCATGTAAGATGGTTATATTAAAAAATGTAAGCTAAAAATATTATTTATATTCATACGGATAGACTATATTGAACTTGATATAAAAACATATAATTAGGTATTATTTTTAAAGGATAGTAATTATATTCACAGGTTTTATTGGATGGATCATTTATACCCCGAATATTATTATGGTTTAACTTTCAGCTTTAAATAGATAAATATTTATAATCCATATTTAGAACTTATCACAGGTTACCACAGACTATTGCGAATCAACAAAACTGACATTTCCATTACTATTTTCTACTAAATTTTGAATTCTTTAAAGTATAGGAACAATCATTTAAAAAAAGAGCTGTATCACAAACACAATATAATCATACAATAGTATTATAGTTCATTTAAGGTCTGGAAAAAAAAACTCGAATTTTAGTGGTTGATTTAAGTCTCCCCTATAAACAACGTATATCGATTCGATTTCTGGGATATCAAATCGATGGATTGTTCTATCGAAACGACAGACCGATGTTTATAGGGTCTCCTTTGGCTACCTAGAACAAATATCCAACAGGAAAATGAGTGAATTAAATACAAGGGACTGGAAGAAGCAGTCAGAAAAGAAAGTGGCTCAATGAACAAAGTCACCTACCACTTTCAGTGACAATGCTCATGGATGAAGAAAAGCTACTCCATCACTTACCAAGGAATGTAATGAAAAGGGAAACAAGCACCGGTGGCTTCACTCACGGATGGAAGAGGAAAATGAAGAGCTGATAGTAACTGAAGTCTGAACCATTTACTGGTCATTGACAGACATAATTCATTCCACGCATAAATAACTTTAATAATAACAGTACTTTTATGAGTATGAAAAAAAAATGAAACTACTAAACTAGTTCATGTCGCTATATAGAATAAATTGTATCCATTTTAATAGGATACAATTTCAAAATTTATAGATTAAAGCATAATTTTTCAGCTGCAAAATGAATCGCCCAGTGATCCAGAAACAAAATTAATAATAGAAAAAAAAATTAAAATTCATTGAAGCAAAATAGTTTTAATTGTTAACTTTATTCAATCAAAATGAAAAATTAAAACTATCCCGCTTATATGAATATACTTTCAAATGGTCATTGGAAACTTAATGGACAAATTTAATTATTAGTTATTATCATTAATATATTTTTTTCATTTACATGTCTAAGCTTCTGATTCTACGTTCTAAGACATAAAACTTAACTAAATATTTGTTCATTTGATCACAGGATAGTTGAGGGAGCATACAATATTAATTGTACTTCAATTCTGATAGTTATTTAGTAAATTCTAAAATAGCAGTTCTTATTTAAGAAAAAATGAGAAGAAATTCCTTAATAAGGATATAAATGATGGGCAGCAATATTTTAATCCCTAGGATGAATCTATATTCAGATCAGGGGAGATTAAAATACTGCTGCATGTTTCACAATCAGCCAGTTTTGATTCGTGATTCTTGCTGTGATATTTTTCAATTTTTATGACACTTTATTCTGTAAAAGTAGCTGCAAGCATTTTCAGATGCGATGGAATGGAAGAAGCCTCCAACTGGTGTTATTGGTGACCGTGAATAGGTCACTGCAGGCAGCTTTAACTTCACTTTCTAGAAAGCCCATTTCCTCCGATTCTAGTTCAGGCGAGGGGTCCTATGAAAATTTTCATAAAATATTAATTACAGTTAGAGTTTAACATCCATAAATTGTTAGCTTCAAATATTTATGAAAAAGACAACATAAAAAGACTACATAAGAAGTCTATAAAAAAGACTAATAAGGAGCAATTAGTGAATTCATGAATTGTTTCACCTACTAAGAGTCAGTGCAATCAAAGCAATAATGAGATGAAGCTATATGGTAATATACTTACGTTGTTCAGAAGATGAATCATATGGTCATTTTCTTCTTGCGCTGCTTCAAAATTTCCAATGAGGGAGGTAGCAACCAGCTCTTCTCAGATGAAATTTGGTCAGAATCAAATAATTTTCTGAATTTAGACTTACTGACTGGAGTTCCTGTTTGAAAGTAGGAAGTAATTAATTTGACAAATTAAACAAAATAGTTAAACTCTGTAAGATTATAAAAGCACAGACATATCGGTGGATTTTTTCTCCCTTTGAAAATAATAATATTCTAGCAACGTTTGTGATTTTCTAGCTAGCTATTTATTCCTAAATTTCATCGAGTTTTTGGTGAATTGGTGGCTAAATAGAGAAAAAAATTGGTCGATTAACGAATTTATTGACAATTCTGATGGATTTTAATGGTAAATTATGCTAAATTAATGGTTACATTCCAACAAAAATAGTACGGCTCATAAACTCTCCATTTATCTCTCCAAAAGAAACTAAATTTCTCTTCAATTTTAATTTATCAAAATGATGAAATTAGGCATCATAAATTCTCTCCAAAATAACATTGTAGCATACATAGATCAAAATAAATGTCATAAACTCACCATTAAAATGGCAAGTTTGGTGATGCTTTATTTATTACATGGGTTACATAGGAATGAATTCAAAATCTCCCGCAACTAAATTAATGGTTACATAGGAATTAATTCAAGATCTCCTGTAGAGATATGAAATCTATAAAATAGGGCTCAGAGCCTCAGATTTGTATTTTGTTGCAGAGAGTCTTAGAAAAATGTTCCATATTTTGCAGTCTGGCTATGCTACAATATTATTTAGGAAAGAATTTTGAGGAAATTTAGCTTCTTTGAGGATAACTGGAGTTTAAGAGACATACTAATATTAGTAATTTTACAATTTAGCTACTAAGTTGTCTGAGACTGATGAGGTTCTAATAAATGAGTAATAAACAAATAAATAGTGATAAAACTAAAAAGAACTTTCTACCCTTATAAAATTACTTGGATGTTAAAGGACTTGAGGCTCAAATTTACAATCACAAACTTGCAAACCAGTCTCAGAAGCTGGATTTGTGGATTATTCATGCAATCAAGAAATATTTGGCTATTTCATTCCTATGTTTCCATGTTATTTGCTGCGCCTAAATCCCATTTTCTGTAAGAAAATCCTGGGTCTGTAGAGACATTCATTTCAGACTGCCTCACCAATATATTGGCTAGTAAGTAAGGACACACTGTATTACCTGGTTTGTACTTTGTATGATCATATGGTGCAAATATATCAACCAAAATACCATAGGCTTCAAATTGAAAAATTCATTTAGCTAGACCCAGTCTGTATTTGGTGCACAAAATCCCACTGACTTTTTCAAAAAGCTGAAGAAATCCATCATAAATTTTCATTAATTTGGTCTATCCACCAACATTTTCCCAATTTATCCACCGAAAAGGCGGAAAATTAATGGTAACATAGGAATAAATAGCTAAAAATCCACAAACTTTGACAAAGCAGAATATTATTTTCACAGGGGAAATTTTTTTATCAACATGTTGCCACTTGCCAGTTTGTAACTTTGTATTTGGTGCACTGAACTCATCTGACTTTTTCAAAATATTTTTTTCTTTCAATATTTAAGTAAACTGGCCACAGTGTATTAATTAGTTTAATTACCAATGATGATAATCAGTTTACAAAATAACTATTTTCATTTTCAGAGAGATTTAGAGCTGGTTAACTACGTCAAAGGTTTAACTTTCATAAGGTTCATGGGTAGTCACCCATCCGTCGAACAAAATTGACCACCTACAGCATTTCTCCACTCAACTGCACTCTACCGAATTTAAAAGCGATCTGTTTACAATTTCTGATTCTTCGTTAGTTGCCGCAGCTAAATATTGATGGTAAAAGATTATTGTACTGCTATTTTTTGTTCGGGCTTGAAATAAAGTCGTTATATTTTTATAACCATTTTCCCACATCACCGAACAGAACTTCAGTAAAAATCATGCTCTCGAACAGATCTATGTTACCGAACACTGTACTATCGAACAGAACTCAATCGGGAACCCAATGCTCGAACACCCATTAAATATTAACTTACAGTGTTTTACACTTATTTTATATGACGAAATATCATAGAGAAGTGTACTTTATTCAATTAGAATGAATATGTAACTATTTTAAATGAGAAATAGACTCATTTTTAAAACAGAGGAATTTCGAATAGGTAACTCAAAATAAGAAAGTATTCTGAAAGTATATTTTTTTACATTACATTGTAATATCACATTCCTTTGGTAGAAAAAATAATGACGACTACCTATGTATTGATTAAAAAAACATATTTAAATCTCTCCGTTTTAACAAGATTAGTAATACTGTAAAGATAACATAACAAAATCCACTATACCTATATGGTATCAAAAAAAAAATCTTGTTCATTCTTATCAACGACATCCGATCCTTTGTGATAAGAGCCTTACACTTCAATATCTCTTTAGTGACTTCAGTCAATACATCCTATAATTTACGAACCACACGTCTTTTCTTTCTGTTTTCAATTCCCTTGAGAATTTTAGTGCAAATATTGCAAATGAAATTAAATTCTTTCAGCTGATCATCATTCATTTGTTCAACCTCTTCTGACAAACAGCCTTTATGGTACCATCTGGGGCAACGATTACACCCAATCCACCTTGCGTTATCCCCCAAGGCATCATCACCAAGGCATGCTGCACAATTGTTTTCAAACTCTTCCTCGACATTTGAATCGCTCTCTATAAAGGTGATTTCCCCTTCGTCGTCGTTAACATCATCATCATCATCACTTTCTGTACGTGCTCGTTTCTTTCCTTTTTGATTTTCCTTTTCAATTCTTGTTTTCTCTTTTAGTACCTTCTTAGCCTCTCTCTCAGTCTTCTTTCTTTCTTTTTCTTCTAGTATCTTCTCCTTTTCCCTCTGTGTTTTTCTCAAGTATTCATGATAATCTTTGCCTGTAAATGACGGAGGAGTCTTCGGTTTCAACGAAGTTGACTTTTTGCCGATCATGATATGGTCTGAGATCTTCAGGTACGCTTTGAAAGGTGAAAATTCAAATAGATCATATGATGGTGCATCAGCATTTGGTGACGGTAGTAGTCTAGATGGACCGGCTTCATCGTTTCGTGTATCAAGAGAACTTTCAGTCACATGTTGAGCAGAATTATTTGGATTCATGGTAGGCAATTCATCAGCTTCATTGCTTCCGGAGGGTCCAGCTTGTCCAACAAAATTAGCAGGAGTAATTTCTGATGAGGAACCAGCTCCGTCATTTCCAGAGGATTTGTTTACTTCGTTAGCAAAAGTTTTTTCAGTTGTGTTAAATGCAACTGGAATTTCTTCAACATCAACTGCAATTGAATCATTACAGTTCATTAATTCTCTTCTTAGTAATTGATCGTCCATCGAATTATCCATTTTACCGATGAAAGATTTGGCTTCTTTATAGAAACTCCAAAGAATACCTTTAGGAGTTTTGTCTTCGAGGTCATAATTCTCCTCAAGGCGCTTTTGAAATGAAGTTTCCATATCAGGTGTCAACTTACTTTCGAAGAGTTGGAAGAGTTTTATAGCACCCAAGCGTTCGTAAGCATTCGTTTGAGATCCTGAAGTAGCTCGTGCTTGCTTCTCTTCAAATTTGCGTTGAGCATTTTTGTCAATTAATTTATTGAATTTGACATTCTCAACATCGAATGGTACCAGACCACATGCTCTAAATCCGGAAATAACATTTCCATTTAGAGCAACAGTTCCCTGCCATGAGGGGTCAAATACATGGAAGAAATGGGACCGAGTGATCGAAACCCTGTGGATCAATCTGAAATTGTCGATAGCTTTGTTCCACTTCTTCTTAAGTGGCCCAAATACAGACACATCAAGTGGCTGCAAGACATGGCTCGCATGTGCAGGAAAGCAAAAAAGAATAATATCACGTTCCCGGCAAAAGTCTGCAATAGATATATTAATATGAGACGTGTGACCGTCAAGAAAAACAAGAATTGGAAATCTAAGCTTGTCTTTCACTGCAGGATAGAAAACTGAAGACAACCAAGTGAAGAATACGTGAGCATCCATCCATCCATTGGCAGAGAATCCGAGAGAATAGTTTGAGGGGTCTATGTTTCCAAAATTATAATTTGGAGTTCTTTTGCCAGGGAAAACTACCAAGGGATTCTCAAAATTACCATCTGCCGATACACAAGCCAACACAGTGACCTGCTCTTTAGTGTCAGAGGTAATTCTGTACACATTCTTACTTCCTTTTGGAGCCATAACTGACAGTCTATGGTTTGTTCCTTGTAGAGGCATACCACTCTCATCCAAATTGAAAATTCTGGCTCCGTTTTCAAGTGTGAGGAATTCAGCCGCCACTAAACCGTGCTCCTTAATGAGAAAATCCTCAAGTTTTTTGAACCATTCCCTGATACGGTCCTCTGTAATATGAGTTCGTTGAAAACCTAGGTTTTCAGGTTTACGAAGAGAGATTTCTGGATGTCTAGCTATAAATCTAGCAACCCAATTTTTACTGGGGGTGTTGTTGGCAAATTTCCTTTCGGGTGGAATTACATATCCGGCATTCTCTGCTTTGTCTAGCAGATCTTTGACTACAGATGGAATGTACTGCCGAGACACACCATAACCAATTTCTGCCATTGACATTGCCCAGTCTAAAAGTCTTTGTTCTTGATCAGGAGACAAATATGTTATTGGACCTGAAAATTATTATCATAAATCTTATTAAATACATACACTGGAATTGAAGGATTATATGTTCAGTAAGGATCAGAAAAGTGTTGATTTCAAATAAATTGTATTGATTTTGAATAAGGAGATTCGTTACTTACCTCCTTTTGATGGAGTTAAAGGGACTCGTTTCTTCAGTCGGTCACAAAGCGAAGATATTGGGATTCCATATTTACTGGAAGCATCTCTATACGTCAGTGCACCACTTTCAACAGAGGCAACTGCTTCCAAAACATCATTTTCGGTATATTTGCGACTCTGTGATCTTTTATTTTTACTTGACATTTGTTTATGTTAACAATAAAATGTCAAAACAAGATTTTCTACTGGAATGAAAGACGTAAATATAATAAAAATAAAATTGTTCGCCGATACAGATCTGTAACATATGCTCGAACAAGGTTGTTCGGTAGATGTGTTCCATGCAATAAGGAACCCAATCACCGAACAAGTAATCTTTTTCTGAAAAACTTCTCTCAGACACGTAAGGGTTGATAAAAGTTTAGGTGCTATGTTATAGCAACAACCGCCGCCAATCAGTACTTGGAAATCGCAACAGCCAAATTTTTGGGAATTACTTAAATTTAACGAATTTTCACAGAGTGTTCATTGTAAGTACAGGTGCTCAAGGATCACAACAAACAATAGTATATAAATATTGAAGTATACAAGCTACGATAGATTTTTTAGTACGTATGTGAAGCTAACACACGATTGATAGATACTACACACCACACATGACGTACAAGACTGACGTAAACAGTTATGAGTGAAAGTAAATATTTTGTTCGACCATTGGGTTTGTTCGACGGATGGGTGACTACTCTATTATTTTCACAGGGGAAATTTTTTTATCAACATGTTGCCACTTGCCAGTTTGTAACTTTGTATTTGGTGCACTGAACTCATCTGACTTTTTCAAAAATCTGAGAAATATCTGCTAACATTTTTCATCAATTTGTCTAGTCCTCCAACATTTTACCAGTTTCCTCTCCAAAAATTGATGGTAATATAGGAATTAATAGCTAAATTTATTAGAGAAATTGAATATCTGTTGACAAATCATTGGAATTTACTATCATATAGGTACAATGATACAATCTGGACATTATAGGATAAGTGTTCCCTCTGTTTATGGCAACACTGCCTCCCGCTACCTATGTTATTGTTGACAGGAATGTACCTACGCGTCAGGTGCTGAGTGTTACTGTTCCTGTGTTATTATTACTCCTTACTTTCATTTATAAATAGATAACAGGATTATTTTATTTGTATATTAGTAGCATAACCATATATATTATTTTCTTTATTATTTAAGCTCTTACATAACGTTAGCTATTCTCATTTATCCATTCAATAGCCAACTAATTCGGTACATATCATAATATGTTCTTCACTCATGATTTCGTTCATTTCAGAGCTGTCATCTTATTAATATAAAGATATGCTATAAATCTAAAGCTCATATATGTGTGTGTAATTGTCCTCTATGACAGCACAAATAACTTTAAAAGTGGTACGGAAATGTTTTAATTTGTGAAAAAAATAGGTACCTAGTACCTACCTACAATATAGTACAATGTCTGACGATGAGAATGAATCTGCAAGTGCAAACAGAAATATAAGTTTGACACCAGATGCTCTTCAGGCAATTATTTCTAATGCTGTCCAAGCTGCTACAACTGCAATGAATAATTCTGCAAGTGGTACTTCATCCAGCAAAGCTGAAAAACCTAGAAGACCTGTTCTTACATCTGGATTATCTCAAGAAAAGTGGCTGTACTTCCTTTCAAGATGGAGCAGGTATAAAGCATTGGCTAAAATAGGAGATGACGAATCCGCAAGCCAATTGCTAGAGTGTTGTGAGGAAGATCTTCAGTTGGCTCTCTACAGATTCAATGGTTCTAATTTTTCCTCTCTTTCTGAAGATAATTTATTGACTGAAATAAAACGACTAACAGTCAGAGAGGAGAATACACTAGTGAACAGAAATATTTTACGTAGTATGACTCAAAACCATGACGAAGGCGTGAAACATTTTGCAGCAAGAATAAAGGGACAGGCGGAAATTTGTAACTACAACGTCAAATGTCCTTCTTTAAACTGCAACACTTCAGTCTCTTACTCAGAAGAAGAAATAAAAGACCAGTTAAGTAAAGGCTTAGCTGATAGTGAAATTCAACAAGACTTATTGAGTTCAAAAAATCAGAATATGTCACTTCAAGAAATGATTACCTTTATTTCAGCAAAAGAAATTGGTAAACGCTCATATAACGCTTTGACAAGTACTCTTTCTCTTTCTAAAATTTCACCTTATCAGAAAAATAAATCAAATCATCTAAAAAACATCAAAAATCCAACTTATGACAAAGCCAGTTGCAGTTGGTGTGGAAAAACTGGTCACGGAAGTCGTGCATCATCTGAAATTCGCAAGAAAACCTGCTCAGCATATGGCAAGAAGTGTCTCACGTGTGAAAAATTTAACCACATTCAGTCTGTATGTAGATTCAAAGCAAACTCAGTAAACTCAATCATTCAGGAAAATGAAGAGGAATCTAATGAATTAAGCTCTATTTTCTTGGCTGGAATAACTGATCAAGGAGATATCAAATCAGTTGAATCATCCTCTATCATTAACCACATGGAATTTGATAATTCAGGTGGTTGGATTAATACAACAGCAAAGGAAGACCCTACTGTTGAAATTTGTATCCGAACTTGCAAGGATGCCTACATGAAGAATAAACTTGACTTCATCCCATCAAAAACTGCAAGAGTGTTAGCCATTGCTGATACAGGAGCAAGAACAATGGTCGCTGGATTGTCATTGCTGAAATCATTAGGCATAACAAAGTATGATCTATTTCCTGTCAAACAGAGACTATGTGGAGCTAATGCTTCAAACTTGTCAATTCTTGGAGGATTATTCATATCTATCACACCTCCAAGTTTGAAAAAATCAAACTGTGTGGCTTATTCCGTATGTTACATTCAGTCTGATAACCCTGATCGTATCTACCTTAGCAGAAAAATTTGCGAGGACTTAGGTATAATTGACATTGATTTTCCAACCATACAAAACCAAGACTCAGCTCTCTCTATTGATGGAAATCATCAGAGTCTTGGAATGAATGACTTGAGTGAAAAGACATGCCTATGTCCAAATCGCACCAAACCACCTCCAATTCCTAGCAAATTACCTTATGCTCCAAATGAGGAAAACAGAGAGAAATTGGAGAAATGGCTACTGAAGTACTACAGCTCAAGTACATTTAATGTATGCGAGCATCAACCTTTGACAATGATGAGTGGTCCACCACTGAAGCTCCTCATTGACAAAAATGCAAAACCTCATGCTGTCCATACTCCAATTCCAGTTCTTGTTCATTGGCAAAAGGCTGTCAAGGCTGGTCTTGATCGGGATGAGAAAATGGGTGTAATAGAGCATGTGCCATGGGGAACTGCAACCACTTGGTGCTCAAGAATGGTAACAGTTGCCAAAAAAGATGGTGAACCAAGGCGCACAGTTGATTTACAACCTCTCAATGCAGTGTCCTCTAGGCAAACTCACCACACTCCTGCTCCATTCAACCAAGCTATGTCTGTCCCACACAACACCAAGAAATCTGTCTGTGATGCATGGAATGGCTACCATAGCATTCCCATTGATGAAGAAGATAGGCATCTGACAACATTCATCACTCCTTGGGGAAGATATCGCTATCGAACTGCCCCTCAAGGATACCTTGCTGCAGGAGATGCCTACACTAGAAGGTATGATGAAATAATATCTGATATAAAAAATAAGACTAAGTGTGTTGATGACACATTGCTATGGGCTAAAGATATTACCAGTAGTTTTTTTCAAATTTGTGAATATTTAACTAAATGTGGCAATAATGGTATCACTTTAAATCCGAAAAAATTCCAATTTGGGAAAGATGATGTCGAGTTTGCAGGATTTGTCATATCAAAATCAAATGTCAAACCATCTGAAAAGTATTTAAAAGCCATCAAAGATTTTCCTACACCCACTGACATAACAGGTATAAGATCCTGGTTTGGGCTAGTCAATCAAGTCTCTTATGCATTATCATTGACAGAAAAATTATCACCCTTCAGAGAGCTATTAAAACCTGGTAATAAATTTTACTGGGACAAGCAATTGGATGATATATTTCAATATTCAAAGTCTTCAATTGTTGAAAGTGTAAAGCATGGGGTAAAAATATTTGACCCCTGTAGGAGAACTTGTCTCATCACAGATTGGTCAAAAGTTGGTACAGGATTCCTACTGGTACAAAAGTGGTGCAACTGTGTATCAATCAATCCTCATTGCTGCAGGGAGGGATGGAAACTAGTATTTGCTGGAAGTAAATTCAACAATAGCGCGGAGGCTAACTATGCTCCTATTGAAGGAGAATGTTTGGCAGTAGTCAAAGCACTTCTAAAAGCCAGACATTTTGTTCTCGGATGCAAAGATTTAATCATTGCTACTGACCATAAGCCCCTGCTCAAAATACTAGGTGACAGATGTTTGGAAGATATTCATAATCCAAGACTGTTGAATCTCAAAGAGAAGACTTTAAGATACTACTACAAAATTATATACATCAAAGGAGTTGAAAATAATGGAGCAGATGCAGCATCTAGATATCCAGTTAAGGAAGACTCAAATGAAGACTGTATGTTGATCAATGGCAGTGTCACATCACTTTCAGACGATATGGATGAATTTATCCATGGGTTAGTAGTTGCTTCTTTGTCTCATATTGATAACTTGGAAGTTATCACTTGGGATAGAGTACAACAAGAAACCATAAGTGATCAAACAATGTTAGAATTGTTACATATGATTCAAGAAGGGCTCCCTTCTGATATCAATGACATGCCTGCTTCTCTAAGATGTTACCATAGATTCACGAATGATCTTTCAACTTTAGATGCAACCATCCTCTACAAAGATAGAATTGTGATCCCTCTAGCACTGCGTCAGAAAGTCTTAAATTCACTGCACTCTGCACACCAGGGAACATCATCTATGAATGCACGTGCAGATTCCTCTGTTTTCTGGCCTGGGATCCATTCTGATATCTCAAATATCAGAAGTAAATGTTCTGCATGCAACAAAATGGCACCTTCCCAGCCTGATGCCCCCCCTTTTCCTATAATACACCCACAATACCCCTTCCAATATATTTGTTCAGATTATTTTTCATATAAAGGAACAAATTACTGTGTTATTGTAGATAGATATTCTAATTGGCCATGTGTTTTCAAAGCAAAAGAAGGGGAAGGATCCATACAACTAATTGAAGTAATCAAATCATATTGTGAAGTATTTGGTATACCAGAAGAACTTTCTTCAGATGGAGGTTCACAATTCAGCTCAGGCGAGATGAAACAGTTCTTAAAGCAATGGGGCATTGAACACAGGATGTCTTCCACAGCTTTCCCTCACAGTAACTGCAGGGCTGAATTAGGGGTTAAAACCATTAAAAGACTCCTCACAGATAATGTTGGACCCTATGGCAAGCTCAATACTGACAAATTTAGGAGAGCTATACTCCAGTATAAGAACACACCAGATAAAGATACTAAAGTTTCTCCTGCTCAGATAGTGTTTGGCAGAGCCATCAGAGACTTTACTCCGATTCTTCCAACAAAGTATCATCCTGCTGAAGTTTGGTCATTAACATCTGAAAAAAGAGAAGAGGCATTGGCTAAGCGACATGCTAAAGAAAGAGAACGTCTTGAAGAACACACCCAGAGACTCCCACCTTTGAAACTAGGTGATAATGTGTACATTCAAAATCAAATAGGAAATCACCCCAGAAAGTGGGATAAGTCTGGTGTTGTAATAGAAGTCAAGCAACATGATCAATATCAAATTAAAGTGGATGGTTCTGGACGTGTTACACTGAGAAACAGGAAATTTTTAAGAAAATTCTTTCCATTTCACCATCAGAAGAATCAGACACCAGATTCATTCAACAGAATAGCTTATCCACCTTTTGATTTGATTGATAATGTTCAAATTAGTAGAAGTCCTAATATCTCGCCTCCCACAGATTTTTCAACACTGCCACTGAGACCAGATCAACAAACTCCTATGAAGCCTGCAGAGAGTAAATCATCTCATCTCGCTCATCGAAATTGTCCTCCATCTCCTCCAAATTTTCAAGATGACCTGAATCAATCGGAAAAAGTCGATGATAATTCCCCAGCGAATCAAACCCTCAACGCTCAATCCTCTCCCGCCTCTGAAAATCTTAGGAATAAAACATTTTCTCAAGCTCCAAGGCGATCTGAGCGAATTAGAAAACCGAATGTTCTGCTGAAGGAATTTGTGTGGTGATGATCAGCTATTCAGATATACATATTAATCTCCATTGACTTTTCAGCTCAAATTTATTTTTGTCATGTGGAATATACAACTAATGTGCAACTCTGAACGTTTATAGAGATTAAGGATCAATATTTGTTCATTGTCAATTTTGTTTAGTTGATAGCTAGATACTAACTTTGTAACTAGCTATTTGTTTATTTAGTTCTTTTTTGATCATACTATTTCAAGATCATATTAATTACTGTTATATAATCTTTTCCTGGGGAAGGGAGATATAGGATAAGTGTTCCCTCTGTTTATGGCAACACTGCCTCCCGCTACCTATGTTATTGTTGACAGGAATGTACCTACGCGTCAGGTGCTGAGTGTTACTGTTCCTGTGTTATTATTACTCCTTACTTTCATTTATAAATAGATAACAGGATTATTTTATTTGTATATTAGTAGCATAACCATATATATTATTTTCTTTATTATTTAAGCTCTTACATAACGTTAGCTATTCTCATTTATCCATTCAATAGCCAACTAATTCGGTACATATCATAATATGTTCTTCACTCATGATTTCGTTCATTTCAGAGCTGTCATCTTATTAATATAAAGATATGCTATAAATCTAAAGCTCATATATGTGTGTGTAATTGTCCTTTAGACATGTTGGTGGAATAATGGAATTTACCATGAAATAAAGACTGGCTAGACAGTAGGGTCACACAGCCTTCAGGTAAATTGCGGTCCTTTAATTTCTAATTGCGGTCCTTTAATTTCTAATTGCGCTTGCGGCACTGTAATCTCTTAAGAATGTCTCACTCTCAAAAACATTCTTAAACTAATTTATATTGAGTTGAAACTCAATGCGTTCTAGATTTTGTTTATTTCCAGAGTGCTTCAAAATCAAAGCCATCATAGCCGCAATTTACCTACCTAATCGGCTGACCGCTGACGCTACGGTAGCGTCAGCGGTCAGCCGATTAGGACTAGGTAGCGTCGCTACCTAGACCTTGCCGGCTAGCCCCTAGGCTAAATCGACTGCTCACTTAGCCTCACTACGTGATGGCGACGCCTACGTCGTCTAGTTTAGTAGTTTACCTATAAGGCTATAATAGGTACTCACCAACAGATGGAAATGCTTCCTTATTCAAATTCTTCCTAGGTATGTGGAGACTGTGGAGTCTAGAGACAAAATTCTAGTGAAATCACTTTTCATTGTTCACAAATAGGTAGTAGCAACCTAAGTTATTATCTTTTTCATTCAATTTTCTCAAATTTCCAACACATACAGTAATCTAAGATTAAAATTTGAAGTCATGTTGATGAAATTGGAAAGATCTTATTAGGCAAGTGTCCATTAGCATGATTACCTAGGTATCTTAGGTTGTTTATCTTTATAATTACGGTTTAAAAATTGCATATTTATATTCTAGGCACCATTATAGAATAATAATATCATATTGTATAATTTTATTAATAGTTGATCAAGAATTATGAAGTTGATTAGCTTTTCGGACAATCTATCAAAGTTTACATCACACTTTGTTTACATTTTTGTTTCAGAATTTGGCGCTCAGTTGTCTGAGCTCCATGATTGGTAGAAACATCCGCCATCTTGAATGACGTCACTGCCTCACAGCTCCGAAATTTATATTATAGCGTTGTCCTAACTACCCTTCTATAAACTGTGAGCCAGAAACTCACTGCCAGTTATAATTCTTACTGCTCTCTTTTGAAGCATTTCGAGAGTATTCAAATGTACATTATATCATATGTCCCTCCCCATAATACATTACAATAAATCAGGTACGGGTAAAACAGACTATAATATATGTTTATCAATGACTTTAGAGGGAGGAACAATCTAATCCTATACATAATTCCAACTATCTTAGACAATTTATTGCAAACAAGAGATATATGGTCATTAAATTCAAATTTTTTGGTCTAGTGTGAGACCCAAAAATGTAACTTCACGCTGGAATTCAATGTTTACATCATTCAAAGTAACATCACAATCTCCATTCACAACATCATGTAACCTATTACTAAAAACAACAACCGCAGTCTTATTTGCATTAAGTGCCATTCTATTAGTATTTGACCATGTTTGAATTTTTTCAAGTTCAGCATTACCGGCACCACACAGCTCAACAAAATCAGATCCAGATCCAGATACAGTGGTGTCATCTGCAAACTGTATGGTCTTCAACCTGGAGGATATATTAGAGAAATCGTTCACATACAAAATAAAAAGAATTGGTCCTAATATACTACCCTGGGGCACACCAGCATTCACATCACCATAACTTGACAAAATATCTCCTATCCCCTTAATTAGTCAGTGTTGCATTATACCAGTAAAAACAATATTTGTTAAACTATAAATGTGTTTTAATCCAATTCCTACATTTACAGAACATATAAATATATTAACTTAACTCATCTAATCCTCTTAATAATTGTCCTCATTCCAACTGCTGCGTCTTCTCCAACTGAGTGAGTATATACAATATACATAAGTGATATTTCCACTGATTATTCATGATATATATTTTGTTAAAGATTATTTATACTGTCATTTGTTTATTTGTGTTTTTCAATCATAATTTTTTAATTAAATTTTGCTAGTTTTTATTTAATTCGTGTTTGTTTCTCTTAATATTACAATTACAAACTATTATAATATTATGAAATTACATCAATGAACATCTTATAATTCTTATTCTAGTCAAAATTCATATTTTCTGAACGATTGTATGAATTATGTTTGAAGTCTATGATCTTTATTCTTTGACAAGATCACGTGACTTATATGAACACATTCTATTTTTTTACATTCCAATTTAGAGTTAAATTGAAACATTTTACATCAGTTACTATTGCAGGTCCTACAAATGAAAAATCAAGTTTTGTCCTTTTATGGTTAAGAATGCACTCTGTTTCTTATTATGATGTATCATAATAGGTGCACTGATTCTTTACACTAGTGATACCGGTGTCCGGAAAATTGTTCTAGGTCAATTGCTCGAAAGAACAATTGCTTGAATGATGAAATTGCTCAAATGAACAATTGCTCTAATTTTTAAATTGCACAGAGTTTTTGAATTTATAAATGTCAGTTATTCTTGAGGTGGAGGAGCACCTAATCATCTTTGTTTCTCTTTTTGTAATTGATAATAACTGTGTTGCAACCCGATTATTGCATAATTAATTAACAACAACTAATTATTAATAATCAATTACAACCACTACAGTAATTTGCCGATTAAAATACAAAGCAATTGAATTCAAAGGTATTTCTAAACTTATGGCAACACTCTAGTTTCCTTCTAGAAACATAGGCCCTAAATACAATTAGACCTAGCTACTCTTTGTTTAGTTTCCGCCCAACGATTGTAAGAATAATTTTTACCGGTTAAACGACATTAACGAGTCTGATACATCAGAGTGAAGAGTGCCGATACAGTGCTAGTTTGTGAACTAAAATTAGATTATAAACTCTCACCAATTATTAATATTAATACCTTTATTGCAGACATAACACCTTCCAATTTATATACAACTTACTATTTACAAAGAAATAAACACTTTGTTTCTGAAGAACAGTCAAAACAACAGCCTAGGATTAACTCCAAACCAATCCCCCAAATCTTCTTAGCTAAAGAAACATTGGGTAAATATATAACTAATAATTATTCTCTCCAAGTTATTTGTATAATATTATTCTTAATAATGCCATATTTATTATACAGAATTGCCATATTACCTAGTGCCATACATATACTGATATTTATATGATTTATTAGCTAATTACCTCCAATTAACATTAATTATAATAACAAACTATTATTAGAATTAGTATCCTTATTCACAATCAGAATTACGTTACTTCCCATTTTGGAAAAGTCAGTACACACCCCAGACTTTTCTTACATCATGTTTCCCAGGTTTGAAAACATGACCAACCGCCAACATTTGACCAAACTGCATAAGTTAGGATAACTTCTGACAGTATTAAAAAATGTATAACATTTGTTAATACTATTCTTCTAATTCAATGCATATTTAATATACTACAATTAAGTTTTACACAACATATTTCAACTTCAGGATTAGGAATTTAATTATTTATTATAATAATTTAAAGGCCATTTGACGAGTAACATTTTGCTCGATTCTCAATTATTGTAATATCAAGTACAAACTATTTTTAATGCTTCTACATTTGCAAAAGTAATTCACTTCTCATATTAAATTAACTACAATTATTATTATTAATTATTTATTATGAACATGAAAAATGCCAAACAAATAATTCAACTCAATTTAATTAATAAACATTAGAAATAAATATTCATAATTTAACTCATTGAGAGTAGTATTAATTATTTCTATCTAACTGGCATAAATCTTAATTCACAATAATTGGTAAATTAGTAAATTAATTCAATTGATTATAATGTAAAGAATAATTTTTTATTTCTATTTTTTATTGTTATTTTGGCAAATTGTTGAAGGAAATTTAAGTCTAAATTTCTTACTGGATTTATTATTCCAGGGTCCCAGTCTAGGGAGACTCAAAGGCCAGTATACGGAGACAGTAACTTCCCAGTCTAGGGAGACGCATAGCCCAGTCTACGGAGACAGTCATTCCCAGTCTACGCTAGTCTAGAGAGACCAGCACATTTTAGTCTACGGAAACAGGACTTAACCTACGGAGAACTCGCAAATCTACGGATACTTTAGTTCCAATTTCCAGCCCTAGAATACGGACGTAGCAAACACCAATCTTGGCTACATAGCGATAACAGATTGTTACGCACGAAGGAAGTACCAATGATTATCACTGCAGCGATACCTCACACGAGAACTACTCGAACCAAAACTACAAACCAATCTGACTCAAGACATAAGCTGAGTACAATAGGAATAAATAGATAAAAATTAACTCTTGTTTGATTGTCACATTTATTAATTCATCATTTGTTTATGTATTAATTAGAACTGGAAAAGAAGAAAATAAGAGGATAGGCTATATCTAGAATATTAATAATAAAAATAAGATTTGTGTGCGTCTTAGAAGTGGATATAATAAAACACTTTCTAATACCAGAGAAACACACATTAGAAAAATCTTACAACTGTTTCAATTTTTTCATAGCTGTTTACTATTATTCATTGTATAATTGACTTTAAATCTGACTGTTCTGTTTTTACATTTTTTCCCTAGAGGTAATTTGTATTCATTAATCTACAATATTCATTAATCTGGTATAATTTAGTAGATTAATTTTCAACTAGCCTATATTTATATGGCACCTTAATAGGTGAAATAACTCAGTTATGGCAGAATAATTTTTCATCTCGAAACTAAAGTTTCATTATATTTACGAAAACTAATCAGTTAATGTTTGGTTAATGGGTATCATGTGGTATATTTGAGTATTTTTTGGTGATATTTTACGATGTAAGGACTGGAGTTGTAGCTGGAAATTTTGGACTCTGAAAGATAAATGGCCTCTCAACATAAATAGCCGTTATATAGTTTTTTGTATCCGCAAGTTTGCTGTACTGCACTTTTCGTGATTTTTTAATGACATGGCAGGGGTACAGAGGTAGCACGCGTCTCCATCACATAGATAACTGATAAGTTTTAATTTATACCGAATACAAATTTTTCCTCTCAAATCTCATGTTAAATAAATGTCCAAGATTATTACTGTTATTTATCATTTTATAACGGTTATCTGCTTTTGATAAATAGACTACACATTTTAGTATTCACAAATTCAACTTTTTATATTATTGATCTTTAGTAACATCATTATAAAACGGGGCCGAATTTTCCGAGACCAAATTTTCCTAGAACCGTTGGGAGTATATTACCTAACGGTTGTTTGAAGTAAAGATTTATCAATATATTTCGTTACGAATCATACTTTAAATCTTACTAAAGTAAATTTAGCACGACCTCTGTTATCTGTGCTACTTATCTATTTTACATTTTTTCCTACTCTATCTAATCTCCCTATTTTGTTGAATTTCCTTCTTCTACCACTTTCGAGTAATTACTAATTCAAAAAATTGTTCATCCGACAATTGTTTTTCGAGCAATTGTAATTCAAGCAATTGTTCATTAAATCAATTGTCTCTCGAGCAATTTACCGGCTACCCAGAAAACTGCCACTCTCTGATATTAGAGGTTACTCTCAAATATCAATTCGCACATACAAGTGTTCATGAAAAATATAGTAATTATTCAGATTCTATTTTTTTAGAATTAGCTAGCTAATTATTCAATTTTAATTCATTGGAGGCAGAATCATAAGACAAAGGTTCAAAATTGTTACTGCCAATTCCTATACATTGTCCTGAGGCTACATAGAGGTAGGCCTTTTTCATGATTTTGTTTAGTTTGATGTTCTTTTTCTTTGCTATCTGTAGGCTACTCTGCTATCTATAGTAGCAGAGTAATCATTAGTATCATTTACCATTCATCATATTAACATGATTAATTTGTCTCGATTGTTGATAAAATTATACTTCTTCATGAAGTCTTGGATAATATATTAGTCAAATAATATAATAATAAGTTTTAAGTTTAATTTTTCTTCCATTATTGCAGTGCTATATTATTTTATTATCTCCTATATTTCTTTCCTTAGTGGCAGTCCTTATTGGCACTAGAGAATGGTGATTCACTTTGTCTGTAAAGAAACTTTCATACCTGACTACTCTTTTGAAGTCTGTTGTATCTATTTTTTATCAGTAGGTCAAGTCTTTAATAAAGTAATTGTTTCAGATGGAGTCTGCAGGTGAGGTTCCTGCAATAGCAGATGGAGAGGGAGTTATTGCTGACCAATCCAATGTGATCTACTTGGTGGAAGAGGAAGATATCAAACCAAATGCTTCAGATCTCTCGTGTCAAGGTGTTGAACATGACCCTCTATTGCAGGGAGTGGACCAAGATGAACTTTTTCCACACAATGCAAACTGTAATGATATTAAGAATGAATTTTTTGATGAAGAAATAACTATTAAACAAGAATATAATGATTATGAGATCAGAATTGGGCCTGAATCTCAGATGAATCTGACACAAATAGGAATGGTAAGTAGTAAAGATTCAATAAATTTGGAAAAATGTGGAACACCTAATAATGTAGTATTGGAGTCTCTCAGTTGTCATGAGGAAGAAATTATCAATCAAACATTAGAAAAACCATTCAAATGCAGTTATTGTGATAAGGCATTCTCTCAGTCATCTTCTCTCAATAGACATGAAAGAGTTCACACTGGCGAAAAGCCATTCAAATGCAGTTATTGTGATAAAGCTTTCTCTGAATCATCTGCTCTGAATAGGCATCAAAGAGTTCACACTGGTGAGAAGCCATTCAAATGCACTTATTGTGATAAAGCATTCTCTGATCCATCTTCTTACAATAGACATCGTAGAATTCACACTGGTGAGAAGCCATTCAAGTGCAGTTATTGTAATGAGGCGTTCTGTCAGTCATCTGATCTCAATAGTCATCAAAGAGTTCACACTGGTGAGAAGCCATTCATGTGCAGTTATTGCGATAAGGCATTCTCTCAGTCATCTGATCTCAATAGTCATAAAAGAATTCATACTGGTGAGAGGCCATTCAAATGCACTTCTTGTGAGAAGACATTCTCTGATTTATCTAATCTCATTGGACATCTAAGAGTTCACACTGGTGAGAAGCCATTCAAATGCAGTTATTGTGATAAGGCATTCTCTAAGTCATCTAATCTCAATAACCATCTAAGAGTCCACACTGGTGAGAAGCCATTCAAATGCAGTTATTGTGATGAGGCATTCTCTTATTTATCTTCTCTCAATTGACATGAAAGAGTTCACACTGGTGAGAAGCCATTCAAATGCAGTTATTGTGATAAGGCATTCTCTCATGCGACTACTCTCAAAAGACATGAACGTGTTCACACTGGTGAAAAGCCATTCAAATGCAGTTATTGTGATAGGGCATTCTCTCAGTCAACTTCTCTCACCAAACATCAAAGAGTTCACACTGGTGAAAAATCATTGAAGCGCAACAGCTGCTAAGGCATTTCCCAAGTTTATTTCAATTTATTAGTCAATTTTATCACACTGGTGATATCACAATTGAAACTCATGCATTGGATCAAAACCTACCAATCAGAGACATCACATATCAGATAGTATCTCCTCAACCCGACACAAACTTCAAACCTCTACAGGAAAATACTGAAAATTATAAGCATAAGTTCAATATACCCACTAACACCATCTAGCAACAAACATATATAACTTTCCCTTGAAGAGCCTTCTATACCTAAAAGAATATGTTATAGCTGAAGAAAAGATTTTGAATAGTTATAGCATCTAGATTTCAAGAACGTAGAAGCTTGAAAACTTTGAGATTAAAATCATTTCAAACTGTAGATTCATGTCCTCTGATTGTAGTTTGTGAGTACTTATTTTGTATCGTTGTTAAGAGGGGTATAGTTTGTTCGAAGTATTTTACTTATCTAAAATTTTGTTTTATTGCTGTAATTACCTTTGCAGAGTGCAGAAGGTTATATTTTAGGTAGCATATTTTTATTTATCATCTGATTAACTCAAAAAATATTCAACCAAATTGTTAGAAATTTGCTGGGACGATTAGTGATTATCTAAGTACCATTTAATAAGTTTTTTGAGCAATCGGGTCAAATGTCAAGGTCATTTATAACTTAACACGTTTCCTACAATTGCCAGATGCTCAATAATGCTCCCACTGCGATTCCATATACATATGCATTATTTCCAGTGCCTGTATGGCTGTTATCAAGAGAAGTTGTGCTTGTGTTATGCTCTTTCTCATATCGTTCATTGATACATACTACAACAAAATGGTGACCATCTGTAGATCTCTTTTGCATATATTTTTTATTAATTTAATGTATAAAAAAGACTTAGGGACCCACTGGTGGGTCCCTTCGCAGCACAGGACAAGTCAAGGGAACCCACTGGTGGGTCCTTTCGCAGGAAACGTTTTAACTCGGAAAGTATTCAACCAAATTGCCCTGAATTTTGTGTGACTATTGTTCATTATCCAGGAACCAGTTTATTAGATTTTGGGAGCGAGCGGGTTAAAGGGGCAGTAAACTTTCTAAAAAATGATGTTAGTAATTAGTTGTATACATGTGAGAGTTCTTTTGTCTTACATATAAGTAACACCCATAAAAAAGTTTAGTAGTAATTTGGTTTTAAGTCCAGCATTCACGGCAAGTGGCGCTGCCAATAATTAGCCTACATTCCTGATCCGCTGTTTAAAATGGGAAGCAATCATTTTGCGTATACGCTAAAGATTACCGTTTATTAAAACAATTTAAATTTATAAAAAAATCTAAAGCTAGTAAATACGATGAAAGACGCATAGTATTACGAATGTGTGCGCATGTACGTAATTATTTTGGTCAATAAATAAATATTGGTTCAACTTACTCCATTAGGTGGCACTGAATTTGCGAATTTATCAAATTAGTTTTTTTATATAGAATTTTCAAAAATAAAATAATAATTTATTCCATTATTAGTGTCTCTTTATCGATTTATCAGCATTAGAGAAAATGCTTGTCCAAAAGTTTACCACCCTTTAATGTTGAAGGTCCTCTCCAAGCAAATTTTTTTATTACTTAAATCAACGAGGCTAATGTTTCTTATAATTTTACTGCAAACCCCATCCAATTTGATAGCATATTTTTAATTTTATAGCTTTTAAAGATTTTTATAATCCAAACCTACTTTACTTCCGACTTTCTAATTTTCAGTCTGAAGAAGAAGAATGTACACCATTTGTTTTGATTGTCAACTAGGTATTTGGTTTAATAAACCTATTTATTATTAGTTTATATGTTTAAATTTGGATAAACTTATTATAGAAACGTTTCTACACTTGAAGAAACAATTATTATCTTTAAAGAAGGCCAAAAGCTCATTGTTTATTTAAAAATCTGAATGTGAAATCAAAACAAAGAGTGTACAATCTTCTTTCTCAGCGTCAGGTTGGAGATTTACTCGATTGTTGCTCATATAGTATTAAAAAACTTTAAAAGCAAATAATAAAATATATACTGAACCGAATTGTATGCGGTTTGCGGAATAATTATCGTAGACTTTAGTTCTATAATGTTATGTAATAAACTCATTTTTTTTCCGGAGCCTGGAGAGGACCTTTTAGGTTATTTATAACTCAAGGATTATTGGACGGTCGAGGTGATTTGTAATCGGTGGCGAAGGAATGCGCTCTACCAAGTGCCTATTCTAGTTGTTTGTTGTGTCACTGCTGTACTTTTTAAAAACTGCTTTAGTCTTATATTCTATGGTAGTGACTGAGATATTTAATACTGGGTCGATTCCCTGTCTTTCTTTTGATCTTATTTCCAATTTAATTTCGAGATTTTACTGTTCATTTATAAATTAACTTTAAAAATCAAAGAATGTGATTGAATCATAACTTGAAATGTAAACAATCTAGTCTATAGTTTCAATTATTTCTTTTTTTACTCTATCATATTACTTTCTCTAAAATTGTATCCCTCACTATAATCAAATATTAGGCCGCGCGCACACCAAAAGCGAGATGGCAAGAGAGATTGCAATATTGAACTGGGTAACATGGTAAAACCAAAGATATTATACTACAACAAGATACACTACTCTCAAGAATTTCTGTTTCAAAAAGCGCCCTCTGCATTTGAAAGCAGGTACTAAAGCAACAACAACATTTTGTGTTGATCATAACATTGAAAAGTTTGAGTTTTCGCACTTCTGTCAGTACCTAGTTGGCTAGTTATAAATAATTAAATATTTATTAAGGTCATATGTGGCTGGTATGATTATTGAATTAATTTCAAATTCCCTATGTTAACTTTGATGTGCAATTAAAACCTGAAAGCAAAATAGGTAGTCACCTTTATGGTAGGTGGGTAGGTACCGTAGAGCTATATTAGACGAGTCAAAACTCTGTATCAATTTATTTGCGTATAAAAATAAAATAGCTTTCAAATATTTATAAAAAATGAATTAATTTCAGAATAATTTTTTTGTTGAACCAGCATGACCTTCACCTGTATAACTTCGCCTGAACCCTGAAAAATTTTCCATGTTTTGATCAACACCAAATTCTGTTGTTGCTTTAGTACCCGCTTTCAATTGAGAGTAGTTCTTGAGAGTAGTGGATCTTGTTGTAGTATAATATCTTTGGTAAAACTATCTAGACAGACAAAGATAGAAATCGCTTCTCAAATGATTTCACGCCAATCTAAATCTATCTTCGAGTTGACCACTTCAGTGTGCTATCAGATTTCACACGGGTAGATGTTACATCAGGCACGCTCCGCTTTTGAGCGGACATGGGTTATTGTTACAGCGCAGGGCTTTATTATTATTGCTATTAATAAATCCAATTTAATCTGCATCAGTCGCCATAATAGTTTTTAGAACAAAATTTATTCTGAGTTAAGCCTTCCCTACTTATTTATTATTTTTGTAATATTTGAATTTTTAATTGGAATTGTAGTAATTCATATTTTAGAACTTAACGTGTTCTATAATATTATTAATTTGTTCTCGAAGGTTAAGACAATGATCCATTGTTTTTTTTTTATGTGAGCTAAGTAGTTCAGTATAATTATAAGATTATTTTTTGATGCGTTTCAATATCCTTGTAAATTTGGAAATTAATTGTAATTTTATTGAATTATAATCTTATTTTGGAATGAAACAAACCAATGTTTTTGAATGACCGGTGGGAATTTATTAATAACCACGCTATCGAATATATGGAAAATTTAATTATTGAGCATACTTAGACCAATTACATGAAAAAAGGAATGAAAAGATATTAATAATGAATATAATCATTAGATCCAGCATAACACAACCTCCTCTCACCGGTGTTACAAGCGAACTACTTGTTTTTGGTGTGAGCTGGTACTATCTTTCTTTCTCTCTTGCAATCTTTCTTGCTATCTCTCTTTTGGTGTGCTTGCAGCCTTACTTTATATAAACTAAACATCGTAATTTGTCATGAAAAATAAATAACTAATTCAACTTGATCAGTTTCCTTACTGTAGGTATCTGATGCAAGGAAATGATTCTAATTATAGCTAACTATAACTTTTCTCAACTTTGAAACTATAAAAGGAGAAATAACTATGATTAAATATATTCCTAAAAAATCTAATAGCCATAAAAAGAAATAGTCATAAAACAAATTATTTGTATTTGTGCTAAACAAGGATTTTTTTATGAAGAATTAAATGTAAGGGGTTGAGAAAATGGGTTTCTAAATTTCTATTGTGAAAATTTATGCATATTTCCAGAGTGTATCGGGAATTTCACAACTGCTGTAGCCTTTATGAATTTATGAGCTAGGAGATCCATCTGCCCCCTAAAAACTAACTAAGAATTTATCAGAAAGATACAGCAGTCAAATGTAGTTACCGCACTCGCATTTGAGAGTCACAGGTACATTTTACCTTATTTTCTTTATTTGGACATACAGTGAAACTCCTGAGTTATGGAGTAACGGTTTCTTCATAACTTTAGAGCCACTTCATAATTCGTGTGTAGTGATAGTTTTCTATGATTAAAATCATAAAGAATTTTGGTTATTGAGGGATAACTATGACAAATATTTTTATTTGGATGTGCACTAAATTGGGATAATGAAACAAATGTTTTGGGAAATCAATAAAACAACTCATTATTGTAAATTAAAATATATCATGGTAGTAGGTATTTATGCCTAAATTTAAATCATCAATAAAAAATACACATCCAAATCTCATACAAAACACAGTTTTATACCTAATATAACCAATTTATTGATTACCTAAACTTTACAGTAAATCTTATCCATCCTGATTTACATTTTCATATATAATACTCTATTATAGGATAATACACAGTTATATGTAGTATCCTATAATTGGGTATTACCCTATAAATTATAATAGAGTATTATCTTATACATAATATGGTAGTGTCAGGTGGAGAAGATTGCAAAAACCCACTATTAGATTGAGGTTGTAATTTTCAATTAAAAAACTTCTATATTGTAATTGCTTGTCTTACTTGCATTTTTCATTTTCACTTCAGCAATATGACTTTCAATTCTGCCAATTCCTTATTCACTTCTACCAACTTGACTTGGAAAAGGTATAGTTATGCCCAGGATACAGTTACATATCCGGTATGGTAATCAGCTGATCGAATCTAGTTTGACGTGACCACCATGTGACTGGAAATGGCGACTCTGACCACACTTTGAAACCTGGAAAAACCTACTTAAACTAAGTGGCTTCTAAAAAAAATTTCTTACCAATTACTAACGAGGCATTGGTTAAATGTATTTCAATTATTTTTTTCCTAGGAACTACAGTTTAGCAGTTAACTAGCACTAGGTAGTTCAGGCTCCTAGGTAGCATATGTTAAGACCCTAATTTTTATAGATAAGTTAAAGAAATGAAAAATAAAAACACAACTGAATTATATCTATATATTCAACTTTAGGTTCAATCGCCGTTTTCGATTTTCCTTTGCATGAAACCCTTATAAAATGAATACTTCTCGATATTTACATGCAAATACAAGTAATTATGAGCCGCTTGGTCACAAACAATGAACGTGTTGCTGTTGTGACGTCATATTTTTGCGTCGTCTACTAGTTACTATACCCGTTTATGTTCCTGTATCCTGGTTATGCCTCTAGGACAATCGTTTTCTATGATTTAAACAAAGAAAACTACCTCATAACTCAGGAGCATTTCATAATTCAGGTCCTTCATTAATTGACTGCTTCATAAAAAAAATTCATAACTCAGGAGTTTTACTGTATGTGAAATTTAAACTCATATTAGGTTTTAACTATACCAATACCAATAATATAGTGTAAAAATATTAATTGAATCAAAATTGAGTAAGTATTAAGCGAAAAAAAATTCAATAACTGATCACAGGTACATCTGCTGCTAATTTCTGATAAATATACTGCCACCACTGAAGCCTCCTGCCAAGTCATTAAAGTTTGCCTCCAATCTAATTTTTTTATTACTCTATTCACTAGAACTAAGGTTGCTGGTTATAAAACAACAAACCATTTCAAATTTGGTTCTATATATTTTATGATCTGTAATATAAGTTATTCTTAAAGAAGTTCTACCCTTCAAAATTCGAGCAAAGAAAAAGTATGCTTAATTGCTGACAAATTCTAAACAATAACAAAGTCCTACAAAGCTTTTACACTTATAAATGGCTATCTATATCGTTACCTAAATACCATTATGTTAAAACGACATTTAGGTACCTAAATTTACGATATAAAGTTCCTTTTAGACGATTTTCTTCTATTCATTCTCATAAAGTCGGACAGTGACGTTTGAGTGTGAATATTTCTATAAGTTATATAATTAATTACGAAGCAAATACTTAATCAATTTCTTTTCTGCTAACTGTTATATTTTAATGTTATATAACATTGGCTCTACAAATTTTCAGAATTTCTAGAGAAATCTAAATTTAGAGTGGAGAGGACCTTTAAATAATAACCATGAAATGTGAAGCACAGCAGGCCTTGCTTTTATTACCATACCAATTCACGACTCAGTCTTAATGTCAAGTGGTAATAGGACCGGTGTACGTCGATCTAACCATATGATGGTTTTTACTCCTTAATTTAATATTTCATAGCACAATACATGAGAAAATAAAAGGAACTAGCTAATAAGAAGGATAAACATCATCACTGCACAGAGCTTCAATATTGAGTGGTTAATGGGTGCTTACGTTACTTTAGCGTCTAGATGGGTCCTAATGCTGCCTCTGTGTTGTTTGGTAGGAAAGGTAATACAGTGAAACTCCTGAGTTATGAAGTAATGGTTTCTTCATAACTCAGAGCACTTCATAATTCGTGTGCAGTGATAGTTTTCTGTGATTAAAATCATAGAAATTTTTTGTCATTGAGAGATAACTATGGGATAACTCTTATATGGATGTGCACTAAATTTTATACAAAATTGGGATAATGAAATAAATATTAGGTTAATGTTGTTGGAAATCAATATACCAACTCATTATCGTGCAAAAATTAATGTATATCATGGTATCAGTCATTTATGCCTAAATTTAAATCATTAACAAATAATACACATCATTTTAATCTCAAACAATGCAGAAAACACAGTTTATACTCAATATAACCAATTCATTGATAACTTAAACTTTATGGTAAATCTTTGCCTTCCTGATTTACATTTTCATATATAATACTCCATTATAGGATAAAACACAATTATAGAATATAGGTGGTATCCTATAATTGAGTATCATCCTATAATAATTATTGGGTATTATCCTATAATTGAGTATCATCCTATAATAATTATTGGATATTATTATCCTATAATGGAGTATTATCCCATAATAGAGTATTATCCTATATAATAGAGTATTATCCTATATAATAGAGTTTTATCTTAATATATGGTTGTCTGGTGGTGAAGATTGCAAAAACACACTAGCTGTTATATTGAAGTTGTAATTTTCACAAAAAAAACACTTCTATATAGTAACTGCTTGTCATACTTGCATTTTTCATTTTCACTTCTGCAATATGACTTTCACTTGTGCCAATTCATTTTTCAATTCTACTAATTCATTATTCACTTCTGCCAACTTGACTTAGAAGAAGTATAATTATACTTCAAGAACTACAGTGCTCTATGATTTAAACAAAGAAAACTACAGTACTTTATAACTCAGGATCACTTCATAAATCAGGTCCTTCATTACTCGGGTGCTTCATAATAAAAAACTTAATAACTCAGGAGTTTTAAGGTATAATTTACCTTTCAATTATAGAAATTAGTGGCAGTAGCCTCCATCCAGATAGGCTACTTTTTGCGGTTCACCAACAATAATAGAGAACGTGTGTAGGCTAATCACTAAAAACTAAAATAATTAATTGAAAGTCATATTCCACCGTACCAGACATTGAAGTGATGAAAAAACAGGAGGATGGATGAATGAACATGGAATTATTGTAGAAAGTGAGTTTGATCAGTTTTTGTTCATAACATGTTTGTATAGAAATCATTGGTTGGGTACTCAGTGCTGATATCAAAGTGATACTGGGGGACCAATAAGTTGTAAGAACAATTTCTGTATCTTAACCTTCCGAGGCTGGCATTATATAATTTAAAATCAATTGTGGCACTGTATCTGACAGATCCATAGCTGTTTTTATCCATATTTCCAGCTTTTAGCAGGACTGATTCAGAAGATGAATTAATAAATAAAAAACTGGATCATTTATTTTGCATTGTATAAAAAGAATATAGCAATTGTACAAGTACAAAAAAAGACTCCTGCTATGTACAGAGGCCAATATCAGTTTTATTTCAATTTCTGATGTTGGTCTAGCGTTTCTTTGACGTTTGTAAGTCATTTGTTTGACTTCGATGTAATTATTTTTACAAATTATTATATCTTTGAGCTTGTCATCCGATACATAAATTCCCCTATCAAATTATAGGACTTTTACTTGTTTTGCAATGTCAATAACACCTGGTTTCTCTGCTTCAATTTTATGAGCTATTGTTCTTAATCGAGATTTGGACTAGGTTTGCTCCAAGATTGTTTTACGATCTTTCCCAGTTTATGGTCTTAAAAAGACGTCATTTGAATCAATATTCATCACTAGAAACGTTTTGTTTAGTATCACTTTTCTCCATCTCTTCTGCAACATAGTCAATAATATTCTCACCATCACTTGTAACAAGGTCAGATTCAATTTCAAGTGAATCAAGCAAGCAGTGACTTTTCGATATCCATGATAAGCCTTGTAAATAAAGTGTAAATTCACTTTAGCAATACATTTTCTAGTTGAAAAACTAAAGAAATGATACTTAGGCAATAATACTAGAAACCCGAATGGTGGCAGTGGCTCTGTGAGACCCACTTTACATTAAAGCCAAGGAACATGCTGGATGAATCAATTTTATTGCTTGATCTTTTCATATTAGTCTTAATTGCACCTACTTAAAAGGTAATGATATGAGCTTTTCTAGAAAACTAAAAAAAAATGTTTGAACACTGCGCTGGGTCTCACAAACTGGGAATGGGACGATACCAAAATTTTTGCCGATACTGATACTTGCCGATACCGATACTTTCAAAATCAACCTATACCGATACTTCTCAACAAGTGCCGATACTTTCAAAAAATGCAGATTCTTGCCGATACCGATACTAGCATTTTTTTAAAGTTAATATTTATAAAACTCATTGATACTTTATGTATCAATTATTCTTATAAGTTTAATAAAGTTCTAACTCAAAACTAACACAGTTATGCTGTTCAATGTAGTATAACATGAACTGATTTACATATTTCACATTTTTTGAAATGCTTCGGTATTAGATAGATAACTTTTCTGATGTGTATTAACATCTTGTGGTACTTGTAATAAATATGTGCAAAAATTGTCAACAGTAGCTGAATAATCTTATCTTGAATTTATAGTCGGAATCAAAAACCTATTGGTAGGTTCCGTATATACTTTAAAAAATTTAATAATAATTAATAAATAAATAAAAATTACACTTAGAACTCTAGTAAGTAGTTGGTCAATGATTGGATTGGTACTTATAATGAATTTTTTTAAATTATTTATTTCATTTATGGCTATAGAATAATAGAAATTTATAAAAAGAAAATTTATGAAATGAATGAAATTTAAATAATCATACAAGTATCGCCCAATACTTTTCAATATATGCCGATGCCGATACTCTCAAAAAATGTCGATGCCAATACTTCGTCCCATCCCTATCACAAATCCAGCATCACTTCTGAAAGGTTAATTAGTCTATTGCATTGTACCCGTAAGAACAATATTTGTTAAACTATAAATGTGTTTTAATCCAATTCCTACCTTTACAGAACATATAAATTTATTAACTTAACTCATCTAATCCTCTTAACAATTGTCCTCATTCCAACTGCTGAGTCTTCACCAACTGAGTGAGTATATACAATATACATAAGTGATATTTCCACTGATTATTCATGATATATATTTTGTTAAAGATAATTTATAATGAAGATAAAACAAGGGTGGTAATAAAAAAGTCCATATTTCTTCAAGCTTTCGATTTTTTCAAAAAATCATCATCAGGAAAACCTAAACATATCTTAATTCTACTAATTCATATCTTAAATACAAAATTCTCCTATCTAGGATACAGAAATCAATGAATATCACTAATGTTACAATTAATTAAGTGAAAGATAATTTTTGTCAAGATAATTTATACTGTCATTTGTTTATTTGTGTTTTTCAATCATAATTTTTTAATTAAATTTTGCTCATTTTTATTTAATTCGTGTTTGTTTCTCTTAATATTACAATTACAAACTATTATAATATTATGAAATTACATCAATGAACATCTTATAATTCTTATTCTAGTCAAAATTCATATTTTCTGAACAATTGTATGAATTATGTTTGAAGTCTATGAGCTTTGTTTTTTAATAAGATCACGTGACTTATATGAACACATTCTATTTTTTTACATTCCAATTTAGTGTTATATTGGAACATTTTACATCAGTTACTATTGCAGGTCCTAAAAATGAAAAATCAAGTTTTGTCCTTTTATGGTTAAGAATGCGCTTTGTTTCTTTTCACGGATTCTTTACACTAGTGATACCGGTGTCCAGAAAACGGTTCTAGGTCAATTGCTTGAAAGAACAATTGCTTGAAGGATGAAATCGCTCAAATGATGAAATCGCTCAAATGAACAATTGCTCTAATTTTTAAATTGCACATAGTTTTTGAATTTATAAAAGTCAGTTATTCTTGAAGTGGAGGAGCACCTAATCATCTTTGTTTCTTTTTTTTGTAATTGATAATAACCAGAGGTGGGCGTTCCGCACGAATGTTCGCGAACCTTTATTCGCGAACCGGTTCGGACTGGAAAATGGGTTCGGACTTTCGGATTCGGAACCTCTTCAAAATCGGTTCGGACTTCTGTGTTCGGAACGTCTTTTTCGCAAGTCCGAACCTCCGTACCCGGGGAAAACTGACTTGTTCATTTAATTATTTTACGTTCTGAACATATACCGTACGTGTACGGTCATGTACGTGAAACAGCAGTTCTACCAGTTCAACTCCTCTATAATGTAGTCATGTGAAATCACAGTATAATTATTATTATAAATTTATTATATTAACCCAAATGAATTTGACATATGTTTTGTAGGCACATCTTTTTTAAATTACTTTATATATTTCCTGTCATTTGTTTAAATTAACTGGCATTTCTTGACTTTGTTCCTACATAAATACCACTATATTTTTGAATTCAAAAGTTAATTAAATATTTACATATCGGCGTAAATCAGCGTAAATCACATAAATTATGGAATTAATTGTACATTAGTGACGTGTGGCAACGTAGAAATACAGATTGGTTACCCAATGCGCAAGAATGTGTCCACGTTTTTATGTAGTAGAGAAAAATGCGCGAGCTGTGATTGGTTCATATACTCCATCCAATCACAGTTCAGCTCACTCAGTTGCCAATCTCTTAAATACCTATACCAATGTATTTACTTCTCCTTATATATTCAATATTTTTACTTGAAAACCTTCTCGTTGTTTCTGACAGTCAAACTCTTTACGGTTAATAATAATATTTAATAGTAAATAATCAGTATCTTATTGAAAAAACTTTTTTTTATATGTGTTGCCCTAATAGCCTTGGAAGTAATAAGGCCGAATATAAAAGTGTAGACTGCAGTTCACTTTCATTTTTTTAGATATAAAATATATACCTAAAAAATCCGAGGTTAGCATACAAATGTTCGGAATAAATGTTTGGTTCGGAACAAATGTTCGGAACAAATGTTCAGACCAAACTTTTCAAAATTGGGTTCGCTATACGGAGGTTCGGAACCCAAAATCGATGAAGATTCGGGTTCGGATTCGGAACCTAAAAAAAGGTTCGCGCGCCCAGCTCTGATAATAACTGTTTCAATTTTTTCATAGCTGTTTAGGTACTATTATTCATTGTATAATTGACTTTAAATCTGACTGCTCTGTTTTTACATTTTTTCCCTAGAGGTAATTTGTATTCATTAATCTACAATATTCATTAATCTGGTATAATTTAGTAGATTAATTTTCAACTAGCCTATATTTATGTGGCACCTCAATAGGTGAAATAACTCATTTATGGCAGAATAATTTTTCATCTCGAAACTAAAGTTTCATTATATTTACGAAAACTAATCAGTTAATGTTTGGTTAATGGGTATCATGTGGTATATTTGAGTATTTTTTGGGGATATTTTACGGTGTAAGGACTGGAGTTGTAGCCGGAAATTTTGGACTCTGAAAGATAAATATCCTCTCAACATAAATAGCCGTTATATAGTTTTTTTGTATCCGCAAGTTTGCTGTACTGCACTTTTCGTGATTTTTTAATGACATGGCAGGGGTACGGAGGTAGCACGCGTCTCCATCCACATAGATAACTGATAAGTTTTAATTTATACCGAAACCAAATTTTTCCTCTCAAATCTCATGTTAAATAAATGTCCAAAATTATTAGTGTTACTTATCATTTTACAACGGTTATCTGCTTTTGATAAATAGACTACACATTTTAGTATTCACAAATTCAACTTTTTATATCATCAATCTTTAATAACATCATTATAAAACGGGGCCGAATTTTCCGAGACCAAATTTTCCTATAACCGTTGGGAGTATATTACCTAACGGTTGTTTGAAGTAAAGATTTATCAATATATTTCGTTACGAATCATACGTTAAATCTTACTAATTTAAATTTAGCACGACCTCTGTTATCTGTGCTACTTATCTATTTTACATTTTTTTCCTACTCTACCTAATCTCCCTATTTTGTTGAATTTTCTTCTTCTACCACTTTCGAGTAATTACTAATTCAAGCAATTGTTCATCCGAGCAATTGCTTTTTGAGCAATTGTATTTCAAGCAATTGTTCATTCGATTAATTGTCTCTCGAGCAATTTACCGGCCACCCGGAAAACTGCCACTCTCTGATATTAGAGGTTACTTTCAAATATCTATTTGCACATACAAGTGTTCATGAAAAATATAGTAATTATTCAGATTCTATTTTTTTAGAATTAGCTAGCTAATTATTCAATTTTAATTCATTGGAGGCAGAATCATAAGACAAAGGTTCAAAATTGTTACTGCCAATTCCTATACATTGTCCTGAGGCTACATAGAGGTAGGCCTTTTTCATGATTTTGTTTAGTTTGATGTTCTTTTTTTTTTGCTATCTGTAGGCTACTCTGCTATCTATAGTAGCAGAGTAATCATTAGTATCATTTACCATTCATCATATTAACATGATTAATTTGTCTCGATTGTTGATAGAATTATACTTCTTCATGAAGTCTTGGATAATATATTAGTCAAATAATATAATAATAAGTTTTAAGTTTAATTTTTCTTCCATTATTGCAGTGCTATATTATTTTATTATCTCCTATATTTCTTTCCTTATTGGCACTAGAGAATGGTGATTCACTTTGTCTGTAAAGAAACTTTCATACCTGACTACTCTTTTGAAGTCTGTTGTATCTATTTTTTATCAGTAGGTCAAGTCTTTAATAAAGTAATTGTTTCAGATGGAGTCTGCAGGTGAGGTTCCTGCAATAGCAGATGGAGAGGGAGTTATTGCTGACCAATCCAATGTGATCTACTTGGTGGAAGAGGAAGATATCAAACCAAATGCTTCAGATCTCTCGTGTCAAGGTGTTGAACATGACCCTCTATTGCAGGGAGTGGACCAAGATGAACTTTTTCCACACAATGCAAACTGTAATGATATTAAGAATGAATTTTTTGATGAAGAAATAACTATTAAACAAGAAAATAATGATTATGAGATCAGAATTGGGCCTGAATCTGAGATGAATCTGACACAAATAGGAATGGTAAGTAATAAAGATTCAATAAATTTGGAAAAATGTGGAACACCTAATAATGTAGTATTGGAGTCTCTCAGTTGTCATGAGGAAGAAATTATCAATCAAACATTAGAAAAACCATTCAATTGCAGTTATTGTGATAAGGCATTCTCTCAGTCATCTTCTCTCAATAGACATGAAAGAGTTCACACTGGCGAAAAGCCATTCAAATGCAGTTATTGTGATAAAGCTTTCTCTGAATCATCTGCTCTCAATAGGCATCAAAGAGTTCACACTGGTGAGAAGCCATTCAAATGCAGTTATTGTGATAAAGCATTCTCTGATCCATCTTCTTACAATAGACATCGTAGAATTCACACTGGTGAGAAGCCATTCAAGTGCAGTTATTGTAATGAGGCGTTCTGTCAGTCATCTGATCTCAATAGTCATCTAAGAGTTCACACTGGTGAGAAGCCATTCATGTGCAGTTATTGTGATAAGGCATTCTCTCAGTCATCTGATCTCAATAGTCATAAAAGAATTCACACTGGTGAGAGGCCATTCAAATGCACTTCTTGTGAGAAGACATTCTCTGATTTATCTAATCTCATTGGACATCTAAGAGTTCACACTGGTGAGAAGCCATTCAAATGCAGTTATTGTGATAAGGCATTCTCTAAGTCATCTAATCTCAATAACCATCTAAGAGTCCACACTGGTGAGAAGCCATTGAAATGCAGTTATTGTGATGAGGCATTCTCTTATTTATCTTCTCTCAATGGACATGAAAGAGTTCACACTGGTGAGAAGCCATTCAAATGCAGTTATTGTGATAAGGCATTCTCTCATGCGACTACTCTCAAAAGACATGAACGTGTTCACACTGGTGAAAAGCCATTCAAATGCAGTTATTGTGATAGGGCATTCTCTCAGTCAACTTCTCTCACCAAACATCAAAGAGTTCACACTGGTGAAAAATCATTGAAGCGCAACAGCTGCTAAGGCATTTCCCAAGTTTATTTCAATTTATTAGTCAATTTTATCACACTGGTGATATCACAATTGAAACTCATGCATTGGATCAAAACCTACCAATCAGAGACATCACATATCAGATAGTATCTCCTCAACCCGACACAAACTTCAAACCTCTACAGGAAAATACTGAAAATTATAAGCATAAGTTCAATATACCCACTAACACCATCTAGCAACAAACATATATAACTTTCCCTTTCGATACCTAAAAGAATAAGTTATAGCTGAAGAACAGAAATTGAATAGTTATAGCATCTAAATTTCAAGAATGTAGAAGCTTGAAAACTTTGAGATTAAAATCATTTCAAACTGTAGATTCATGTCCTCTGATTGTAGTTTGTGAGTATTTATTTTGTATCGTTGTTAAGAGGGGTATAGTTTGTTCAAAGTCTTTTACTTATCTAAAATTTTGTTTTATTGCTGTAATTACCTTTGCAGAGTGCAGAAGGTTATATTTTAGGTAGCATATTTTTATTTATCATCTGATTAACTCAAAAAATATTCAACCAAATTGTTAGAAATTTGCTGGGACGATTAGTGATTATCTAAGTACCATTTAATAAGTTTTTTGAGCAATCGGGTCAAATGTCAAGGTCATTTATAACTTAACACGTTTCCTACAAATGCCAGATGCTCAATAATGCTCCCACTGCGATTCCATATACATATGCATTATTTCCAGTGCCTGTATGGCTGTTATCAAGAGAAGTTGTGCTTGTGTTATGCTCTTTCTCATATCGTTGATTGATACATACTACAACAAAATGGTGACCATCTGTAGGTCTCTTTTGCATATATTTTTTATTAATTTAATGTATAAAAAAGACTTAGGGACCCACCGGTGGGTCCCTTCGCAGCACAGGACAAGTCAAGGGGACCCACTGGTGGGTCCCTTCGCATGAAACGTTTTAACTCAGAAAGTATTCAACCAAATTGCCCTGAATTTTGTGTGACTATTGTTCATTATCCAGGAACCAGTTTATTAGATTTTGGGAGCGAGTGGGTTAAAGGGGCAGTAAACTTTCTAAAATTTGATGTTAGTAATTAGTTGTATACATGTGAGAGTTCTTTTGTCTTACATATAAGTAACACCCATAAAAAAGTTAAGTAGTAATTTGGTTTTAAGTCCAGCATTCACGGTAAGGGGCGCTGCCAATAATTAGCCTACATTCCTGATCCGCTGTTTAAAATGGGAAGCAATCATATAATGGATCTTTTGCGTATACGCTAAAGATTACCGTTTGTTAAAACAATTTAAATTTATAAAAAATCTAAAGCTAGTAAATACGATGAAAGACGCATAGTATTACGAATGTGTGCGCATGTACGTAATTATTTTGGTCAATAAATAAATATTGGTTCAACTTACTCCAGTAGGTGGCACTGAATTTGCGAATTTATCTAATTAATTTTTTATATAGAATTTTCAAAAATAAAATAATAATTTATTCCATTATTAATGTCTCTTTATCGATTTATCAGCATTAGAGAAAATGCTTGTCCAAAAGTTTACCACCCTTTAATGTTAAAGGTCCTCTCCAAGCAAATTTTTTTATTACTTAAATCAACGAGGCTAATGTTTCTTATAATTTTACTGCAAACCCCATCCAATTTGATAGCATATTTTTAATTTTATAGCTTTTAAAGATTTTTATAATCCAAACTCTACAAAACCTACTTTACTTCCAACTTTCTAATTTTCAGTCTGAAGAAGAAGAATGTACACCATTTGTTTTGATTGTCAACTAGGTATTTGGTTTAATAAACCTATTTATTATTAGTTTATATGTTTAAATTTGGATAAACTTATTATAGAAACGTTTATACACTTGAAGAAACAATTATTATCTTTAAAGAAGGCCAAAAGCTCATTGTTTATTTAAAAATCTGAATTTGAAATCAAAACAAAGAGTGTACAATCTTCTTTCTCAGCGTCAGGTTGGAGATTTGCTCGATTGTTGCTCATATAGTATTAAAAAACTTTAAAAGCAAATAATAAAATATATACTGAACCGAATTGTATGCGGTTTGCGGAATAATTATCGTAGACTTTAGTTCTATAATGTTATGTAATAAACTCATTTTTTTTCCGGAGCCTGGAGAGGACCTTTAAGGTTATTTATAACTCAAGGATTATTGGACGGTCGAGGTGATTTGTAATCGGTGGCGAAGGAATGCGCTCTACCAAGTGCCTATTCTAGTTGTTTGTTGTGTCACTGCTGTACTTTTTAAAAACTGCTTAGTCTTATATTCTATGGTAGTGACGGAGATATTTAATACTGGGTCAATTCCCTGTCTTTCTTTTGATCTTATTTCCAATTTAATTTCGAGATTTTACTGTTCATTTATAAGTTAACTTTAAAAATCAAAGAATGTGATTGAATCATAACTTGAAATGTAAACAATCTAGTCTATAGTTTCAATTATTTCTTTTTTTACTCTATCATATTACTTTCTCTAAAATTGTATCCCTCACTATAATCAAATATTAGGCCGCGCGCACACCAAAAGCGAGATGGCAAGAGAGATTGCAAGATTGAACTGGGTAACATGGTAAAACCAAAGATATTATACTACAACAAGATACACTACTCTCAAGAATTTCTGTTTCAAAAAGCTAAAGCAACAACAACATTTTGTGTTGATCATAACATTGAAAAGTTTGAGTTTTCGCACTTCTGTCAGTACCTAGTTGGCTAGTTATAAATAATTAAATATTTATTAAGGTCATATGTGGCTGGTATGATTATTGAATTAATTTCAAATTCCCTATGTTAACTTTGATGTGCAATTAAAACCTGAAAGCAAAATAGGTAGTCACCTTTATGGTAGGTGGGTAGGTACCGTAGAGCTATATTAGACGAGTCAAAACTCTGTATCAATTTATTTGCGTATAAAAATAAAATAGCTTTCAAATATTTATAAAAAATGAATTAATTTCAGAATAATTTTTTTGTTGAACCAGCATGACCTTTACCTGTATAACTTCGCCTGAACCCTGAAAATTTTTCAATGTTTTGATCAACACCAAATTCTGTTGTTGCTTTAGTACCCGCTTTCAATTGAGAGTAGTTCTTGAGAGTAGTGGATCTTGTTGTAGTATAATATCTTTGGTAAAACTATCTAGACAGACAAAGATAGAAATCGCTTCTCAAATGATTTCACGTCAATCTATTTTCAAATTGACCACTTCAGTGTGCTATCAGATTTCACACGGGTAGGCGTAACATCAGGCACGCTCCGCTTTTGAGCGGACATGGGTTATTGTTACAGCGCAGGGCTTTATTATTATTGCTATTAATAAATCCAATTTAATCTGCATCAGTCGCCATAATAGTTTTTAGAACAAAATTTATTCTGAGTTAAGCCTTCCCTACTTATTTATTATTTTTGTAATATTTGAATTTTTAATTGGAATTGTAGTAATTCATATTTTAGAACTTAACGTGTTCTATAATATTATTAATTTGTTCTCGAAGGTTAAGACAATGATCCATTTTTTTTTATGTGAGCTAAGTAGTTCAGTATAATTATAAGATTATTTTTTGATGCGTTTCAATATCTTTTAAATTGGGATAATGAAACAAAAGTCGTGGGAAATCAATAAAACAACTCATTATTGTAAATTAAAATATATCATGGTAGTAGGTATTTATGCCTAAATTTATATCATCAATAAAAAATACACATCCAAATCTCATACAAAACGTTTTATACCTAATATAACAAATTTATTGATTACCTAAACTTTACAGTAAATATTATCCATCCTGATTTACATTTTCATATATAATACTCTATTATAGGATAATACACAATTATAAGTAGTATCCTATAATTGGGTATTACCCTATAATCAGAGATGGGCGAAAAGTACATCGAAAGTACTTAAGTACTAAGTACAAGTACTTGTAAATCAATGTACTTGAAGTAGTTGCCCAAGTACTCAAATAAAAAAGTACTTTCAAAGTACAAGTACCAAGTACTTTCAAGTACCAAGTACATTTAAAAACTAATAATTTATGCTGACTCTTTTCTCTGATAGTACATCATCAAGGTGACTCTTTTCTCTGATAGTACATCATCACTGAGAGTCTTTTCTCTGATAGTACATCATCATAGTGACTCTTTTCTCTGATAGTACATCATCACAGTGACTCTTTTCTCTGATAGTACATCATCACAGTGACTCTTTTCTCTGGTAGTACATCATTACAGTGACTCTTTTCTCTGATAGTACATCATCACAGAGAGTCTTTTCTCTGATAGTACATCATCACAGTGACTCTTTTCTCAGATAGTACATCATCACAGTGACTCTTTTCTCTGATAGTACATCATCACAGTGACTCTTTTCTCTGATAGTTCATCATCACAGAGAGTCTTTTCTCTGATAGTACATCATCACAGTGACTCTTTTCTCTGATAGTACATCATCACAGTGACTCTTTTATCTGATAGTACATCATCACATGACTCTTTTCTCTGATAGTACATCATCACAGAGAGTCTTTTCTCTGATAGTACATCATCACAGTGACTCTTTTCTCTGATAGTACATCATCACAGTGACTCTTTTCTCTGATAGTACATCATCACAGTGACTCTTTTCTCTGATAGTACATCATCACAGTGACTCTTTTATCTGATAGTACATCATCACAGTGACTCTTTTCTCTGATAGTACATCATCACAGAGAGTCTTTTCTCTGATAGTACATCATCACAGTGACTCTTTTCTCTGATAGTACATCATCACAGTGACTCTTTTATCTGATAGTACATCATCACAGTGACTCTTTTCTCTGATAGTACATCATCACAGTGACTCTTATCTCTGATAGTACATCATCACAGTGACTCTTTTATCTGATAGTACATCATCACAGTGACTCTTTTCTCTGATAGTACATCATCACAGAGAGTCTTTTCTCTGATAGTACATCATCACAGTGACTCTTTTCTCAGATAGTACATCATCACAGTGACTCTTTTCTCTGATAGTACATCATCACAGTGACTCTTTTCTCTGATAGTACATCATCACAGAGAGTCTTTTCTCTGATAGTACATCATCACAGTGACTCTTTTCTCTGATAGTACATCATCACAGTGACTCTTTTATCTGATAGTACATCATCACAGTGACTCTTTTCTCTGATAGTACATCATCACAGTGACTCTTTTCTCTGATAGTACATCATCACAGTGACTCTTTTCTCTGATAGTACATCATTACAGTGACTCTTTTCTCTGATAGTACATCATCACAGTGACTCTTTTTTCTGATAGTACATCATCACAGTGACTCTTTTCTCTGATAGTACATCATCACAGAGAGTCTTTTCTCTGATAGTACATCATCACAGTGACTCTTTTCTCTGATAGTACATCATCACAGTGACTCTTTTCTCTGATAGTACATCATCACAGAGAGTCTTTTCTCTGATAGTACATCATCACAGTGACTCTTTTCTCAGATAGTACATCATCACAGTGACTCTTTTCTCTGATAGTACATCATCACAGTGACTCTTTTCTCTGATAGTACATCATCACAGAGAGTCTTTTCTCTGATAGTACATCATCACAGTGACTCTTTTCTCTGATAGTACATCATCACAGTGACTCTTTTATCTGATAGTACATCATCACAGTGACTCTTTTCTCTGATAGTACATCATCACAGTGACTCTTTTCTCTGATAGTACATCATCACAGTGACTCTTTTCTCTGATAGTACATCATCACAGTGACTCTTTTCTCTGATAGTACATCATCACAGTGACTCTTTTTTCTGATAGTACATCATCACAGTGACTCTTTTCTCTGATAGTACATCATCACAGAGAGTCTTTTCTCTGATAGTACATCATCACAGTGACTCTTTTCTCTGATAGTACATCATCACAGTGACTCTTTTCTCTGATAGTACATCATCACAGTGACTCTTTTCTCTGATAGTACATCATCACAGAGAGTCTTTTCTCTGATAGTACATCATCACAGTGACTCTTTTCTCTGATAGTACATCATCACAGTGACTCTTTTCTCAGATAGTACATCATCACAGTGACTGTTTTCTCTGATAGTACATCATCACAGTGACTCTTTTCTCTGATAGTACATCATCACAGTGACTTTTCTCTGATATTACATCATCACAGTGACTCTTTTCTCTGATAGTATATCATCACAGTGACTCTTTTCTCTGATAGTACATCATCACAGTGACTCTTTTCTCTGATAGTACATCATCACAGTGACTCTTTTTTCTGATAGTACATCATCAAAGTGACTCTTTTCTCTGATAGTACATCATCACAGTGACTCTTTTCTCTGATAGTACATCATCACAGTGACTCTTTTCTCTGATAGTACATCATCACAGTGACTCTTTTCTCTGATAGTACATCATCACAGTGACTCTTTTCTCTGATAGTACATCATCACAGTGACTTTTCTCTGATATTACATCATCACAGTGACTCTTTTCTCTGATAGTACATCATCACAGTGACTCTTTTCTCTGATAGTACATCATCACAATGACTTTTTTTTCTGATAGTACATCATCACAGTGACTCTTTTCTCTGATATTACATCATCATAGTGACTCTTTTCTCTGATAGTACATCATCACAGTGACTCACTGTACACGTCCACACGCTTATAATTCGTCAATGTGTTATAAATATTGGTTGTGATATCTAGCTATCACAAAATAATTATATTCAATGTACTTAAATTGGTCGATATAACTCATAGTCTCTATACATGATTGTATGTCAGAATATATAAATATTCACCGTCACATAAAAGAATACAATGTCTTCAGTCTTAGTTATCGATTTTACTGTTTGACAAAGTTTTCAATTTTACTGCTTGACAAACAATTTTCCAACATGTTGGACCTCTTCAAAGTCTAGTTTTTATCCAGTTGCTGTAAATACAGTTTTGATGAGAAAAAGAATTAATTTTGTAGAGATTTTAGAACTAATATTTCAAAATCTCTTGACTGAAAGGAAAAAATGTACTTTGCAAAGTACTTTTTACTTGGAAAGTAACAAGTACTTGTAAAAAGTACTTCTAAGTAATTATTCAAAGTACTTTTTAGAAAGTACTTAAAGTGGTACTTGAAGTACTTACTTGTTACTTAGTACTTTTACTTGGTACTTGGGAAGTACTTTCCCGCCCATCTCTGCCTATAATAGAGTAATATCTTATACATAATATGGTAGTGTCAGGTGGAGAAGATTGCAAAAACCCACTATTAGATTGAGGTTGTAATTTTCAATTAAAAAACTTCTATATTGTAATTGCTTGTCTTACTTGCATTTTTCATTTTCACTTCAGCAATATGACTTTCAATTCTGCCAATTCCTTATTCACTTCTACCAACTTGACTTGGAAAAGGTATAGTTATGCCCAGGATACAGTTACATATCCGGTATGGTAATCAGCTGATCGAATCTAGTTTGACGTGACCACCATGTGACTGGAAATGGCGACTCTGACCACACTTTGAAACCTGGAAAAACCTACTTAAACTTAGTGGCTTCTAAAAAAAATTTCTTGCCAATTACTAACTAGGCATTGGTTAAATTGTATTTCAATTATTTTTTTCCTAGGAACTACAGTTTAGCAGTTAACTAGCACTAGGTAGTTCAGGCTCCTAGGTAGCATATGTTAAGACCCTAATTTTTATAGATAAGTTAAATAAATGAAAAATAAAAACACGCCTGAATTATATCTATATATTCAACTTTAGGTTCAATCGGCGTTTTCGATTTTCCTTTGCATGAAACCCTTATAAAATGAATACTTCTCGATATTAACATGCAAATACAAGTAATTATGAGCCGCCTGGTCACGAACAATGAATGTGTTGCTGTTGTGACGTCATATTTTTGCGTCGTCTACTAGTTACCTACTATACCCGTTTATGTTCCTGTATCCTGGTTATGCCTCTAGGACAATCGTTTTCTATGATTTAAACAAAGAAAACTACTTCATAACTCAGGAGCATTTCATAATTCAGGTCCTTCATTAATTGACTGCTTCATAAAAAAAATTCATATCTCAGGAGTTTTACTGTATATGAAATTTAAACTCATATTAGGTTTTAACTATACCAATACCAATAATATAGTGTAAAAATATCAATTGAATCAAAATTGAGTAAGTATTAAGCGAAAAAAAATTCAATAACTGATTACAGGTACATCTGCTGTTAATTTCTGATAAATATACTGCCACCACTGAAGCCTCCTGTCAAGTCATTAAAGGTTGCCTCCAATCTAATTTTTTCATTACTCTATTCACTAGAACTAAGGTTACTGGTTATAAAACTACAAACCATTTCAAATTTGGTTCTATATATTTTATGATATGTAATATAAGTTATTCTTAAAGAAGTTCTACCCTTCAAAATTCGAGCAAAGAAAGAGTATGCTTAATTGCTGACAAATTCTAAACAATAACAAAGTCCTGCAAAACTTTTACACTTATAAATGGCTATCTATATCGTTACCTAAATACCTTTACGTTAAAAAAACATTTAGGTACCTAAATTTACGATATAAAGTTCCTTTTAGACGCTTTTCTTCTATTCATTTTCATAAAGTCGGACAGTGAGGTTTGAGTGTGAATATTTCTTATAAGTTATATAATTAATTACGAAGCAAATACTTAATCAATTTCTTTTTTGCTAACTGTTATATTTTAATGTTATATAACATTAGCTTTAGAAATTTACAGATTTCTAGAGAAATCTAAATTTAGAGTGAAGAGGACCTTTAAATAATAACCATGAAATGTGAAGCACAGCAGGCCTTGCTTTTATTACCATACCAATTCACGACTCAGTCTTATTGTCAAGTGGTAATAGGACCGGTGTACGTCGATCTAACCATATAATAATTGTTACTTCTTAATTTAATATTTCATAGCACAATACATGAGAAAATGAAAGGAATTAGCTAATAAGAAGGATAAACATCATCACTGCACAGAGCTTCAATATTGAGTGGTTAATGGGTGCTTACGTTACTTTAGCGTCTAGATGGGTCCTAATGCTGCCTCTGTGTTGTTTGGTAGGAAAGGTAATACAGTGAAACTCCTGAGTTATGAAGTAATGGTTTCTTCATAACTTAGAGCCACTTCATAATTCGTGTGCAGTGATAGTTTTCTGTGATTAAAATCATAGAGATTTTTTGTCATTGAGAGATAACTATGGGATAACTCTTATATGGATGTGCACTAATATTTTATACAAAATTGGGGTAATGAAATGAATATTAGGTTAATGTTGTGGGAAATCAATATAGCAACTCATTATCGTGCAAAAATTAATGTATATCATGGTATCAGTCATTTATGCCTAAATTTAAATCATTAACAAATAATACACATCATTTAAATCTCAAACAATGCAGAAAACACAGTTTATACTCAATATAACCAATTCATTGATAACTTAAACTTTATGGTAAATCTTTGCCTCCCTGATTTACATTTTCATATATAATACTCCATTATAGGATAAAACACAATTATAGAATATAGGTGGTATCCTATAATTGAGTATCATCCTATAATAATTATTGGGTATTATCCTATAATGGAGTATTATCCCATAATAGAGTATTATCCTATATAATAGAGTATTACCCTATATAATAGAGTTTTATCTTATTATATGGTTGTCTGGTGGTGAAAATTGCAAAAACACACTAGCTATTGTATTGAAGTTGTAATTTTCACAAAAAAAACTTCTATATTGTAACTGCTTGTCATACTTGCATTTTTCATTTTCACTTCTGCAATATGACTTTCACTGGTGCCAATTCATTTTTCAATTCTACTAATTCATTATTCACTTCTGCCAACTTGACTTAGAAGAAGTATAATTATACCTCAAGAACTATAGTTCTCTATGATTTAAACAAAGAAAACTAAACTACTTTATAACTCAGGATCATTTCATAAATCAGGTCCTTCATTACTCGGGTGCTTCATTAAAAAACTTCATAACTCAGGAGTTTTAAGGTATAATTTACCTTTCAATTATAGAAATTAGTGGCAGTAGCCTCCATCCAGATAGGCTACTTTTGGCGGTTCACCAACAATAATAGAGAACGTGTGTAGGCTAATCACTAAAAACTAAAATAATTAATTGAAAGTCATGTTCCACCGTACCAGACATTGAAGTGATGAAAAAACAGGAGGATGGATAAATTAACATGGAATTATTGTAGAAAGTGAGTTTGATCAGTTTTTGTTCATAACATGTTTGTATAGAAATCATTGGTTGGGTACTCAGTGCTGATATCAAAGTGATACTGGGGGACCAATAAGTTGTAAGAACAATTTCTGTATCTTAACCTTCCGAGGCTGGCATTATATAATTTAAAATCAATTGTGGCACTGTGTCTGACAGATCCATAGCTGTTTTTATCCATATTTCCAGCTTTTAGCAGGACTGATTCAGAAGATGAATTAATAAATAAAAAACTGGAACATTTATTTTGCATTGTATAAAAAGAATATAGCAATTGTACAAGTACAAAAAAAGACTCCTGCTATGTACAGAGGCCAATATCAGTTTTATTTCAATTTCTGATGTTGGTCTAGCGTTTCTTTGTCGTTGTAATTTGTCGTTGTAACGATGTAATTATTTTTACAAATTATTATATCTTTGAGCTTGTCATCCGATACATAAATCCCCTTATCAAGTTATAGGACTTTTACTTGTTTTGCAATGTCAATAACACCTGGTTTCTATGCTTCAATATTATGAGCTATTGTTCTTAATCGAGATTTGGACTAGGTTTGCTCCAAGATTGTTTTACGATCTTTCCCAGTTTATGGTCTTAAAAAGACGTCATTTGAATAAATATTCATCACTAGAAACGTTTTGTTTAGTATCACTTTTCTCCATCTCTTCTGCAACATAGTCAATAATATTCTCACCATCACTTGTAACAAGGTCAGATTCAATTTCAAGTGAATCAAGCAAGCAGTGACTTTTCGATATCCATGATAAGCCTTGTAAATAAGTGTAAATTCCCTTTAGCAATACATTTTCTAGTTGAAAAACTAAAGAAATGATACTTAGGCAATAATACTAGAAACCCGAATGGTGGCAGTGGCTCTGTGAGACCCACTTTACATTAAAGCCAAGGAACATGCTGGGTGAATCACTTTTAGTGCTTGATCTTTTCATATTAGTCTTAATTGCACCTACTTAAAAGGTAATGATATGAGCTTTTCTAGAAAACTAAAAAAAAAATGTTTCAACACTGCGCTGGGTCTCACAAACTAGGGATGGGAATTTTCGCCGATACTGATTCTTGCCGATACCGATACTTTTCAAAATCAACCGATACTGATACTTCTCAACAAGTGTCGATGCCGATACTTCGTCCCATCCCTATCACAAATCCAGCATCACTTCTGAAAGGTTAATAAGGGTAAGGATATTTATTGATGAATAATAAAAAATATATACATCAAGCCCTTATATAATTTCCCTTATTTAGGAAATTTTTGGGCAAAATTAAAAATCAAATAATAATAAACCTAAACTAGAACTATACAAAAAAATAATAGGGCTAGAGAACATAAAAAATATACATTTAAATTTATATATTCCTAGAGCAGTTATTTACATCACGTTTCTGCACTGGCATACTGATCTAGAAAATACTTCTTAAGTTTATATTTAAAGGAACTGTGCGACTGAATATTTTTCAAGTCTAGAAGCAGAGTAGTGCACACTATGTTCCGTTAATGTCAGTCTATGGCGATTTACAATAGGATCATGTGCATGCCTTGTTGGATAAGCTCTATTTGTAATGGTGAATTTATCTTAATTTTTGAAAAATATATGAGTAAGAGTTAACTATGAACATCATCTGATTTTAAAATTCCCGTGCTATGAAAGAGAGGCTCCGCATGAGCCAGAAACTCAATGCCAGTTATAATTCTTACTGCTCTCTTTTGAAGCATTTCGAGAGTATTCAAATGTACATTATATGTCCCTCCCCATAATACATTACAATAAATCAGGTACGGGTAAAACAGACTATAATATATGTTTATCAATGACTTTAGAGGGAGGAACAATCTAATCCTATACATAATTCCAACTATCTTAGACAATTTATTGCAAACAAGAGATATATGGTCATTAAATTCAAATTTTTGGTCTAGTGTGAGACCCAAAAATGTAACTTCACGCTGGAATTCAATGTTTACATCATTCAAAGTAACATCACAATCTCCATTCACAACATCATGTAACCTATTACTAAAAACAACAACCGCAGTCTTATTTGCATTAAGTGCCATTCTATTAGTATTAGACCATGTTTGAATTTTTTCAAATTCAGCATTAACGACACCACACAGCTCAACATCTGCAAACTGTATGGTCTTCAACCTGGAGGATATATTAGAGAAATCGTTGACATACAAAATAAAAAGAATTGGTCCTAATATACTACCCTGGGGCACACCAGCATTCACATCACCATAACTTGACAAAATATCCCCTATCCCCTTAATTAGTCAGTGTTGCATTATACCAGTAAAAACAATATTTGTTAAACTATAAATGTGTTTTAATCCAATTCCTACATTTACAGAACATATAAATATATTAACTTAACTTATCTAATCCTCTTAATAATTGTCCTCATTCCAACTGCTGCGTCTTCACCAACTGAGTGAGTATATACAATATACATGTGTGATATTTCCACTGATTATTCATGATATATATTTTGTTAAAGATAATTTATACTGTCATTTGTTTATTTGTGTTTTTCAATCATAATTTTTTAATTAAATTTTGCTCGTTTTTATTTAATTCGTGTTTGTTTCTCTTAATATTACAATTACAAACTATTATAATATTATGAAATTACATCAATGAACATCTTATAATTCTTATTCTAGTCAAAATTCATATTTTCTGAACGATTGTATGAATTATGTTTGAAGTCTATGAGCTTTGTTCTTTAAAGGTCCTCTCCAAGCTCCGGGAAAAAAATGAGATTATTACATAATATTATAGAAATAAGGTCTACGATCATTATTCCGTAAACCGCATACAATTTTGTTCAGTATATATTTTATTATTTGCTTTTAAAGTTTTTTAATACTCTGTGAGCAACAATCGAGCGAATCTCCAACCTGACGCTGAGAAAGAAGATTGTACACTCTTTGTTTTGATTTCAAATTTAGATTTTTAAACAAACAATGCGTTTTTGGCATTCTTTTAAAATAATAACTGTTTCTAAAAGTATATAAACGTTTCAATAATTAGTTTATTCAAATTTAAACCTTAAAACGAATAATAGATAGATTCATTAAACCAAATACCTAGTTGACAATCAAAACAAATGGTGTACATTCTTCTTCTCCAGACTGAAAATTAGAAAGTCGGAAGTAAAGTAGGTTTTGTAGAGTTTGGATTATAAAAATCTTTAAAAGCATATAAAATTAAAAATATGCTATTAAATTTTATGGGGTTTGCAGTAAAATGATAAGAAACATTAGTCTCGTTGATTTAAAAAATAAAAATAAATGCTTGGAGGGGGACCTTTAACAAGATCACGTGACTTATATGAACACAGTCTGTTTTTTTACCATTCCAATTTAGTGTTAAATTGGAACATTTTACATCAGTTACTATTGCAGGTCCTAAAAATTAAAAATCAAGTTTTGTCCTTTTATGGTTAAGAATGCGCTCTGTTTCTTATTATGATGTATCATAATAGGTGCACTGATTCTTTACACTAGTGATACCGTTGTCCGGAAAATTGTTCTAGGTCAATTGCTCGAAAGAACAATTGATCGAAAGAACAATTGCTTGAATGATGAAATTGCTCAAATGAACAATTGCTCTAATTTTTAAATTGCACATAGTTTTCGAATTTATAAATGTCAGTTATTCTTGAAGTGGAGGAGCACCTAATCATCTTTGTTTCTCTTTTTGTAATTGATAATAACTGTGTTGCAACCCGATTATTGCATAATTCATTAACAACAACTAATTATTAATAATCAATTACAACCACTACAGTAATTTGCTGATTAAAATACAACGCAATTGAATTCAAAGGTATTTCTAAACTAATGGCAACACTCTAGTTTCCTTCTAGAAAAATAGGCGCTAAATACAATTAGACCTAGCTACTCTTTGTTTAGTTTCCGCCCACCGATTGTAAGAATAATTTTTACCGGTTAAACGACATTAACGAGTCTGATACAACAGAGTGAAGAGTGCCGATACAGTGCTAGTGTTTGTGAACTAAAATTAGATTATAAACTCTCACCAATTATTAATATTAATACCTTCATTGCAGACATAACACCTTCCAATTTATATACAACTTACTATTTACAAAGAAATAAACACGTTGTTTCTGAAGAACAGTCAAAACAACAGCATAGGATTAACTCCAAACCAATCCCCCAAATCTTCTTAGCTAAAGAAACATTGGGTAAATATATAACAAATATTTATTCTCTCCAAGTTATTTTTATAATATTATTCTTAATAATGCCTTATTTATTATACTGAATTGCCATATTAGCTAGTGCCATACATATACTGATATTTATATGATTTATTAGCTAATTAGCTCCAATTAACATTATTAATATAGTTAATTATAATAACAAACTATTATTAGAATTAGTATCCTTATTCACAATCAGAATTACGTTATTCCCATTTTGGAAAAGTCAGTACACACCCCAGACTCTTCTTACATCCTGTTTCCCAGGTTTGAAAACATGACCAACCGCCAACATTTGACCAAACTGCATAAGTTGGGATAACTTCTGACAGTATTAAAAATGTATAACATTTGTTAATACTATTCTTCTAATTCAATGCATATTTAATATACTACAATTAAGTTTTACACAACATATTTCAACTTCAGGATTAGGAATTTAATTATTTATTATAATAATTAAAAGGCCATTTGACGAGTAACATTTTTCTCGATTCTCAATTATTGTAATATTAAGTACAAACTATTTTTAATGCTTCTAAATTTGCCAAAGTAATTTACTTCTCATATTAAATTAACTACAATTATTATTATTAATTATTTATTATGAACATGAAAAATGCCAAGCAAATAATTCAACTCAACTTAATTAATAAACATTAGAAATAAATATTCATAATTTAACTCATTGAGATTAGTATTAATTATTGCTATCTAACTGGCATAAATCTTAATTCACAATAATTGGTAAATTAGTAAATTAATTCAATTGATTATTGTCGTGGAATAATATGCCACGTTAAATTTTATCGAATTTTATTGGTTATATTTTATTAAAGTGTATCTTAGTATCGACTTTTATGATGTCTGTTTTTATGTATAGATGGCAACACTGCGACAACACTATTTCTGTGAGCCGGCGTTTTCTTAAAATCATTAAGCCATTTTACTTCAACGTGATAAGCTAGTTTTAATGTGTATACTGTGCTTATTTTGAGGTTTTATTTATTCAGTGTTTTCACTTTTGATAGTATAAATATGTTTGGCGTCTTTCTTTGATTGATTAGATAGTTTATTTGAATCGCCTTGGTATTGATATCATTTGTTGGTGTCCTGTCTAGTTATTACAGTGAGTAGGTGACACTTGTAGTGTGATTATCTGTGTGATGGGAGACAAATAAATAATTTAGGAATTATTAATTTTTCACAGTGGCTAATTATTTTGATAGGCTTTCTAGTTCATTATTCAGCATTGCAGCTGAATTTTAGTATGTGGGTAAGGGTAAGAATTCAGATCTAGATTTTAAATTTTATATTTTCTTTATTTCGGGCAAGTTTTAACGCATATGCTACCTGTTTTAAAATGATATCTTTTAATTCCATGATGTGATATATGGCAGTCATGGGTAGTAAATTTAAATGTGATTCCATTTTATATGTTCTATTTAGGTATGTATTTTTAGCTCTCCATTTATTTTGTATTTTTCAGAATAGGTAGTAGGTTCCATCCTAAACCCGCAGTGGTTAGGCTATTAATGATTGCTGTGATAATTATAGGCCGGCAGTGGTCATAGTGATAAATTGCTATCTGGTTTGGCAAAGGTCTCTTGTACTATATCCCATTCTCCCAGACACTCCCACAGTCCGTAAGTTTAGATTTCATGGAATAGTTTGATTGTGAATTTTAGTAGAATGGTTTATTGAGATTTTAATAGAATGGTTTTATTGAGAATATTGATGAATTTTTTTATTGAGAATTTTAATGTTGTCATTTTAGGACTTTTAATTTATTTTAGCTTGTATTCACAGGCACGTTGTAACTCCACTCGAACGAATAGAAATTTAAGCAGCCAGTCTTTCATTCCTTTCCTCGAGTGACAGATATAATGTAAAGAATAATTTTTTATTGTTATTTTGGCAAATTGTCGAAGGAAATTTGCATAGCCCAGTCTACGGAGACAGTCATTCCCAGTCTACGCTAGTCTAGAGAGACCAGCACATTCTAGTCTACGGAAACACGACTTAACCTACGGAGAACTCGCAAATCTACGGATACTTTAGTTCCAATTTCCAGCAATAGAATACGGACGTAGCAAACACCAATCTTGGCTACATAGCGATAACAGATTGTTACGCACGAAGGAAGTACCAAAGATTATCACTGCAGCGATACCTCACTCGAGAACTACTCGAACCAAAACTACGGACCAATCTGACTCAAGACATAAGCTGAGTACAATAGGAATAAATAGATAAAAATTAACTCTTGTTTGATTGTCACATTTATTAATTCCTCATTTGTTTATGTATTAATTGGAACTGGAAAAGAAAATAAGAGGATAGGCTATATAGATAAGTAATAATTAAGTAAGATAAGTGTGTGGCTTAGAAGTGGATATGATAAAACACTTTCTAAGACCAGAGAAACACACATTGGAAAAATCTTACATTGTCTTACTAATTTAAAATTTCTGTTATCTTTTCACTAGGAAAAGTGCCGCATGCTTCTATCACGCCAACATATAATTCCGTTAAAAATTAAACTATGATATCGTCACGCTAATTGATAATTTCTGTTATCTTTTCACTAAGCAGCATACGCCGCACGTTTCTATCACGCCAATACATAATTCCATCTGATATTAAACTATACAATTGTTATCGTCACGCTTATTGATAATTTCTGTTATTTTTTCACTAAGCAGCGTACGCCGCACGTTTCTATCACGCCAACACATAATTCCATCCGATATTAAACTATACAATTGATATCGTCACGCCAATTTATATTTTCTGTTATCTTTTCACCAAGCAGCGTGCCGCACGTTTCTATCACGCCAACACATAATTCCATCCGATATTAAACTATACAATTGATATCGTCACGCCAATTTATAATTTCTGTTATCTTTTCACTAAGAAGCGTGCCGCATGTTTCTATCACGCCAATATATAATTCCATCCAATAACAAACTCTACAATTGATTTCGTCACGCTAATTTATATTTTCAGTTATTGTTGTACTAAGTTGCATGACGCACGTTTCTATCACGCCAACAAATAATTCCATCCGATATTAAACTATACAATTGATATCGCCACGCCAATTTATATTTTCTGTTATCTTTTATTTGTTATAGGCTATATCTAGAATATTAATAATAGAAATAAGATTTGTGTGTGTCTTAGAAGTGGATATAATAAAACACTTTCTAAGACCAGAGAAACACACATTAGAAAAATCTTACAACTGTTTCAATTTTTTCACAGCTGTTTACTATTATTCATTGTATAATTGACTTTAAATCTGACTGTTCTGTTCTTACATTTTTTCCCTAGAGGTAATTTGTATTAATTAATCTACAATATTCATTAATCTGGTATAATTTAGTAGATTAATTTTCAACTAACCTATATTTATGTGGCACCTTAATAGGTGAAATAACTCAGTTATGGCAGAATAATTTTTCATCTCGAAACTAAAGTTTCATTATATTTACGAAAACTAATCAGTTAATGTTTGGTTAATGGGTATCATGTGGTATATTTGAGTATTTTTTGGGGATATTTTACGATGTAAGGACTGGAGTTGTAGCCGGAAATTTTGGACTCTGAAAGATAAATGGCCTCTCAACATAAATAGCCGTTATATAGTTTTTTGTATCCGCAAGTTTGCTGTACTGCACTTTTCGTGATTTTTTAATGACATGGCAGGGGTACGGAGGTAGCACGCGTCTCCATCCACATAGATAACTGATAAGTTTTAATTTATACCGAATACAAATTTTTCCTCTCAAATCTCATGTTAAATAAATGTCCAAGATTATTACTGTTACTTATCATTTTACAACGGTTATCTGCTTTTGATAAATAGACTACACATTTTAGTATTCACAAATTCAACTTTTTATATTATTGATCTTTAATAACATCATTATAAAACGGGGCCGAATTTTCCGAGACCAAATTTTCCTAGAACCGTTGGGAGTATATTACCTAACGGTTGTTTGAAGTAAAGATTTATCAATATATTTTGTTACGAATCATACGTTAAATCTTACTAATTTAAATTTAGCACGACCTCTGTTATCCGTGCTACTTATCTATTTTACATTTTTTTCCTACTCTACCTAATCTCCCTATTTTGTTGAATTTTCTTCTTCTACCACTTTCGAGTAATTACTAATTCAAGCAATTGTTCATCTGAGCAATTGCATTTTGAGCAATTGTTCATTAAATCAATTGTTTCTCGAGCAATTTACCGGCTACCCGGAAAACTGCCACTCTCTAATATTAGAGGTTGCTTTCAAATATCAATTTGCACATACAAGTGTTCATGAAAATTATAGTAATTATTCAGATTCTATTTTTTTAGAATTAGCTAGCTAATTATTCAATTTTAATTCATTGGAGGTAGAATCATAAGACAAAGGTTTAAAATTGTTACTACCAATTCCTATACATTGTGCTGAGGCTACATAGAGGTAGGCCTTTTTCATGATTTTGTTTATTTTGATGTTCTTTTTCTTTGCTATCTGTAGGCTAATCTGCTATCTGTAGTAGCAGATGGAGTCTGCCATTCATCATATTAACATGATTAATTTGTCCCGATTCTTGATAGAATTATACTTCTTTATCAAGTCTTGGATAATATATTAGTCAAATAATATAATAATAAGTTTAAGTTTTATTTTTCTTCCATGATTGCAGTGCTATTTTATTTTATTATCTCCTATATTTCTTTCCTTAGTGGCAGTCCTTATTGCCACTATAGAATGGTGATTCACTTTGTCTGTAAAGAAACTTTCATACCTGACTACTCTTTTGAAGTCTGTTGTAACTATTTTTTATCAGTAGGTCAAGTCTTTAATAAAGTAATTGTTTCAGATGGAGTCTGCAGGTGAGGTTCCTGCAATAGCAGATGGAGAGGGAGTTATTGCTGACCAATCCAATGTGATCTACTTGGTGGAAGAGGAAGATATCAAACCAAATGCTTCGGATCTCTCGTGTCGAGGTGTTGAACATGACCCTCTATTGCAGGGAGTGGACCAAGATGAACTTTTTCCACACAATACAAACTGTAATGATATTAAGAATGAATTTTCTGATGAAGAAATGACTATCAAACAAGAAAATAATGATTATGAGATCAGAATTGGGCCTGAATCTGATACAAATAGGAATGGTAAGTAATAAAGATTATGTATTGGAGTCTCTCAGTTGTCATGAGGAAGAAATTATCAATCAAACATTCGAAAAACCATTCAAATGCAGTTATTGTGATAAGGCATTCTCTCAGTCATCTTCTCTCTATAGACATGAAAGAGTTCACACTGGCGAAAAGCCATTCAAATGCAGTTATTGTGATAAAGCTTTCTCTGAATCATCTGCTCTCAATAGGCATCAAAGAGTTCACACTGGCAAAAAGCCATTCAAATGCAGTTATTGTGATAAAGCATTCTCCGATCCATCTTCTTACAATGGACATCAAAGAATTCACACTGGTGAGAAGCCATTCAAATGCAGTTATTGTGATCAGGCATTCTCTCAGTCATCTCATCTCAATAGTCATCAAAGAGTTCACACTGGTGACAAACCATTCAAATGCAGTTATTGTGATAAGGCATTCTCTCAGTCATCTGCTCTCAATAACCATTTAAGAGTCCACACTGGTGAGAAGCCATTCAAATGCAGTTATTGTGATGAGGCATTCTCTTATTTATCTTCTCTCAATGGACATGAAAGAGTTCACACTGGTGAGAAGCCATTCAAATGCAGTTATTGTGATAAGGCATTCTCTCATGCGACTACTCTCAAAAGACATCAACGTGTTCACACTGGTGAAAAGCCATTCAAATGCAGTTATTGTGATAGGGCATTCTCTCAGTCAACTTCTCTCACCAAACATCAAAGAGTTCACACTGGTGAATATGCAAATACCTCCACTGGATCATATGCAAACACTACAAGATAGAAGCAATAGATAAGGTGTGGGAACATGAACCACAACCTATCATTGAGAACCATCAAGCAATAGTTCACTACGACAGAATAATCCCTACAGCAAACTACATCCAAAATAGAGCAATCAAACCAGACCTTGTAATAGTTGACAAACAGACTAATACAGGCCTCATAATAGATGTCAGTGTGCCTAATGATGGTGGTATCAGCAGATCAGAGAGAGAGAAGGTGACTAAGTACCAGCAGTTGAGTTATGAGTGTAGGAGAGTGTGGAGGCTGGAGAGGGTGGAGGTGATACCCGTGATTGTTGGTGCAACTGGTCTTGTCAAGAAGATCCTCATTAAGTATCTAGAATCGATTCCTGGGAATCCAAAATATGAAGAGGTTCAACTATCGGCACTCAAGGGCACTGTTGGTATCTTGAAACGTGTCCTTGGAGTAAACATACAGCAGTTACCGGCTGGCGGTGACTTGCTCCACTGCTGTATAGCTATGTTTTAAAATTTGTATTTTAAAGAGTATGAAAATAAAAGTGAAAAATCATTGAAGCGCAACAGCTGCTAAGGCATTTCCCAAGTTTATTTCAATTTAATAGTCAATGTTATCACACTGGTGATATCACAATGGAAATTCCGCATTGGATGAGAACCTAGCAATCAGAGACATCACATATCAGATAGTATCTCCTCAACCCGACGAAAGCTACAAACCTCTACAGGAAAATGCTAAATATCTTAAGCAGATGTTCAATATACCCACTAACACTAGCTAGCAACAAACATATATAACTTTCCCTTGAAGAGCCTTCTATACCTAAAAGAATAAGTTATAGCTGAAGAACAGAAATTGTATAGTTATAGTATCTACATTTTAAGAATATAGATTCTACACAGAGAAAAAAGTTTACTCATATTTAATGGGTCAACAATTTATGCTTTGAATCAATTTATTACGTGAGTAGGTTTGACTATATTCATGTTTTCATGTGTGTCAAAACAACTATGACGTGTGTGTCACCAAACATAGTTAATTCAAATCATTTTATGGATTGAATCAACTTATTATGAGAGTTAGAGTTACATTTTGGGAGTTTGAACATATGTTAAAACAACTAGGACATAGTGTGTTGAAGTAACTCACAAAGATTGTCAATTCAATGTATCTGGTGTATGAATTAACTTACTATGAGAGTTGACGCTACTTTTTTAAGTTTAGGTGCGAGTTAAATCAACTGTGACATAGTGTGTTATAGTAACCCACAAAGACTGTTAATCCAGTGTATTCTGCAGTGTATGAATTAACTTACTATGAGAGTTGGCGCTACTTTTTTGTAAGTTTAGGTAAGAGTTAAAACAACTATGACATAGTGTGAAAATGTAACCCACAAAGACTGTTAATCTTATTTATCTGGTGTATAAATTAACTTACTATGAGAGTTAGTGCTACTTTTTTTTAAAGTTTAGGTGTGAGTTCAATCAAATGAGTGAGTGGCAACTTATGCTTTTCTCAAAGCTAATTTATTCGCATAACACTTTTCAGTTTAAATCTTGTTTCAAGTGTGTTACGTGTTGAATGTGAACGCTCCTCAATACCATTTTATATCAAGTGCAAACAATTGCGTTATATGCATTAAATAGTATTATCACTGCCGATCGATTATTAATTATTAATTAATTCCATTAATAAATTGATAAATGTCTGCCTAAATATTCTAAAATATTGGTGATTGATAGTTTGGTGGCTTTATATAGGTAGTTATTCGAAGAGCTGATTATCAGTATATAACTTTTATAATAATAAATTTTGATTACTGCCTTCCAGTTTGTAAACTGATATCCAAACTAATTTTCCTAGATTATTGTTAAATGTTATTATAGGCAGTTACTGCGCTGTCCTCAGAATAGGGTAAGTTCCAAATTATCAGGCGATTTCAAATTTTCGGTCACGTATGAAATATAGTATATAGCTACCTAATAGCTAATTAAAATAAAAGTTAATTTAATATAGTTTTTCTTACGCGACCGAAAATGTGGAGCCGTCCGATATTTCGGAACTTATCCTAGTATCTTAAGTAAAGTGGTCTGATAATCTTATATTTTAAAACTAGTTGGTGTACCTATAGGTAGGGTTACACAGCCAAATTCGGTTCCTTAATTTCTAATTGTGACCCTATTAAGAGAGTCTCTAAATCATTCTGAAATTAGTTTAGCTATATACTGAATTGTTGAACATCATAATTTAAGCTCAATTTATGATAGGTTCTATTCATTTCACGAGTGCCTTGAAGTCATGATGGTTATTAATGTTTCTGAGATAAGAGACCGCAGTTAGTTAAAGTGCCGCAATTTACCTAATTGACCCTAGTTTTCTATGACTGGGAGAACTCCATCCAGGGAGATAGTCGGAGGAGAACACCGTCCAGGGATTTAGCAGGGTGAGAACACTCCAACCAGAGGTGAGCCTTTTGATATATTATACTTTCTTGGTATTTAATTAAAGTCTACATTATGAGTGTATGATGAACAAAGTTATTAGGATTAGCTAGAAAAATCCATTGCATTTATTAGAGCTAAATTTATACTGCATCTGAAGATTTATAATTAGTTTAACATTTTATATAAATAATTTACCTATATGAAAGAATTCTCAGTTAATAATTCTTTTCATTTCTTTATTAATATATGGTTTTCTATATTTTCTGAATCTACTTTCAGATCTTGATGAAGAATTGATGAAGTAGATCAACGTCATCAACTATCGGAGTCCTCTTCAATTCCTTTGAATGGTTCAAGAACAATTATGCTAGGTCAAAGTAAGTATTTGAAAATATTAGATGATTATTAAATATGTATTTGCAATATGATTAGCTCTTACTTTTTCATATGCTTTTAGGGATTCCAGACATGAAAAGAATATCGAAGCTGTCGCTATCTCATCACAAAAGGAAAAAGAGTAGGTGATGTTATTGATAATGTATATGAACGATACTGTGAATTTCTATTCAATATATATATTAATATACGAATCTCTTATTTCAGGAATTGGCAACCTACAGTCGTGGAAGAAAGTGACGAGAATTCAAATTGTACTTCTAAATAATAAATCTAAAACTTAAATGTTTATATTTCGTTTTCGATTTGACCTTGGTAATTCTATTAGTATATTTCAATATCAGTGCCTATGAGTAAGATGAATTGCACTAAAATATGGTTTAGAAGATAAAGGCTTTATCATTAATTTATTATTCATTAAGTTATAGTACAATTGCAGCATATCAAAGATTTATCAACTTTTGTAATCTAGCCTGGTTAATTAATTACGTAAAGTTATTTATGTCATCTAACTACTTATTTATAAACTGACCTGATGAGATTACTTATTCAATCTAATCTATTAATTTACAACTGATAACCATATATCAATTCATCGGATCGAAAACATTTCAAAAAGCAAGGATAGGTCTATAGGTGACCAATTATTTTTTTAAATTAAAATAGTATGCATATCACAGAAGCAAAAGTAGAAAATAAATGTGAACATGTTAGATTTGGTCCTAGAAAATAAATAGTCTAATCTAATTGATACCGGGACCTAACTCGAGATTATAATTTAATAGAGTAAATATAGTGACTGAAAAAGTCTTGTAAAAAGTCTGGCTACTGCTAACCAGACCAATATTTCAACCTACACTATAATAGTTGATGTACATTTACTTAGTTTACAAGTAGTTGATATAACCAACACGAGAAGATGATATAACCTACACGAGTAGTTGATATAACCTAACCGAGTAGTTGATATAACCTACACGAGTAGTTGGTATAACCTACACGAGTAGTTGGTATAACCTAACCGAGTAGTTGATATAACTTACACGAGTAGTTGATATAACTTACACGAGTAGTTGGTATAACCTACACGAGTAGTTGGTATGACCTACACGAGTAGTTAGTATAACCTACACGAGTAGTTGGTATAACCTACACAAGCAGTTGGTATAACCTACACAATTAGTTGATATAACCAACACGAGTAGTTGATATAACCTAACCGAGTAGTTGGTATAACCTACACAAGCAGTTGGTATAACCTACACGAGTAGTTGATATAACCTACACGAGTAGTTGGTATAACACATAGGAGTGATTGGAGAAACATACACAAGTAGTTGATGTAACCTTGTTCTGTAGTAGTTTTAACCATTACATATAATTGGTTCAACTATCACGAGTAGTTTTGACTATCACAGATAGTTGTTGTGACCATCGGGAATTAAAAATAATCAACTCACATATGTGTTGTTTTAACCAACGTCAATTTAACTCATATTAAATAGTACCTGCAACTCACCACGTAGGTAGGCGCACAGATAAACCATAAAATTTAGTCAAAACAAATCAAATATGATTTGATTCAACTAATCCTTTCTCTGTGTGTAGAAGCTTGAAAACTATTTGAGATTAAATTCAATTCAAACTGTAGATTCATGTCCTCTGATTATAGTTAGTGAGCATTTACTTTGTATCGTTGTTAAGAGGGGGAATGTTTGTTCAAAGTCTTTTACTTATCTTAAATTCTGTTTTACCGCTGTAATTACCTTTGCTGAGTGCAGAAGGTTATATTTCAGGTGACAAATATTTATTTATCATCTGATTAACTCAAAAAATATTCAATCAAATTGTTAGAAATTTGGTGGGACGATTAGTGATTATCTAAGAATCATTTTACAAGTTTTTGGAGCAATCGGGTCAAATGTCCAGGTCATTTATAATATAAATTATTTTCAAACAAATTGCATGAAATTTTGTGTTGCACAAATAATCAATATTAAAAAAACAATTTGTTAGATTATGGATCCGATCGGGTTGAAGGTTGAAAGGGCCTAAACTTTCTGAAAAATGCCATTTTTTATAAAAAAAAATAATGTTAGTTATTAGTTGTATACATGCATAAGTTCGGTTCTAGGTAAATTCTCCCATGGAAAATTCCACCACGGAATATTCCGCCGCCGGAAAATTCCACTTCGGAAGATTCCACCTCATAATACTGGATTTCATTTACAAAAGGTACATGTGCTGTACAAATGTACAGCAAAGAATAAAGTTCTGTTAGTTTATAGTTTATAAGTATTTCCTCATTAAAGTTAAAAGGTTTATTATGTGATTAACTTTATGATATTTCATCTTACGTTTAGCTCATATTATTTTCAATATTTGTTCTAAATTTGTAATATCTAGTTATTTATTTGGAAATGTGTACGAGCAAAGTTCGTTACGCAGTTCTGTTCTGAAGTTCTGAACCCCCATAGTTCTTGCTAGTCGGTGTGAAACTAGCCCAGTAAACACAGTCCTTTCTATTAGCTATCTACTTGTAGCGATAACGTTGCTAGTTGTAGCGAAAATCGGAATTGCTTCGAAATAGATAGCTATTAGACATCCAATGTTATCATCGAAGTAGCAATAACAGCCATATGTATCTAAAATGAATCTTAAAGATATTTTTTTTGAAGATATACTCTCATTTCTAAATTATTACTTAAAAGTGATTTCTTTTCGATGGATTTTTCCATCTATCTAATAGAAAGGGTAAATATAAACTAATTGTGGACATCTATTAGAATTTTAGTGATAATCAAAACGTTTAGTTTGCGTAACGTCATCACAGCAACACTTTAATATCAAATCTAAGGTAATTTAAGAGTGTTAAATTATAAAGAACTATTTATTTATTGCCAATATACGAAAAGAAAAATGGGTGTATTCAATTATTCAAACTACTTAACCCTAATTTTCGATTAAATGTATTACCTTGATGACATCACGATAACAAATCACTCTATTGTTACTACTATTAATGTACTGTGTGTTCAACGGCCACTTATAATTTATATATAGTATGATTTTAGTAGTGAGGTGGTGTGCACGCTAATTTTGCGTGCTCCAGTTTGGATCAATTTGACCATTTATTGTTCATAAATTGCTTATCAGCTGTTTTCTGAATGTGCTAGCGTTCACTGAAGAGAGAGCATAAAATTTTCCGTACTCTCAAAAGGACGGCAAGCTCAACACTGCGTCAGGAGTGAACTGTACGACAGACTTTAAAATGTATCAGACGTACAGTATGATACTTCCTGTACTATAACTTCCTTGGCTTAGTATTCTTTGAGTGATTCGGGTGTGAAAATTGTTTTTATTAGAACTATAGCAGGTTGAACATCTGTTTCCGGTTGAATAAGAGCTTGAAACAGCGTTGACCAGCTTGTTAATTTTTGGTCACCTTTTCCTTGTAATCAGTTATGTGCGTTTCATATTTTTAATTCACGAGGTTTAAAGCTTTATGTTTGTAGCTTTTCTGTACGTCTGTTTTTACTTTAATTTCCCCCTCATGGGCTCTATCCTGAAACTGTTTGTAGTGAAAGAAAGAAGAGGAGGAGGATCTTGAGCACAGAACTGTTGTAATTTGGATTAATTATTTGTCGTTTTTTTTTCTCATGATTGTTGTTTTTTAATGCTACACTCAATTTTGGAGGATATGCGTTAGGGTTATTCTCTTCAACTACGAGGTCTTAGATTCCAGTGTTAAGTAGACTCATAATTTGCAATTACCTTTTCATTTTCCTCTTTAGTTTTAAAGTTAGCTAGGTGGGCTTCATTTACTATCACTTCTTTAGCATTGAAATTTGCATGAAAATGAATGAATTCGGTACAGTGATTAATTTCCTATCTAAATCAGTAACTCTAGTTCGTTTATTTTTCATGTATTTCAGATTCTATAATTAATTTAAATATGTAGATACTTATAATAAAAAGTTAAATATAAATAATTGACTTCTTTATCTCCTTTTTTTAGTTTCTGTAACTTCAATATGTTTACTAATTGGTTTGGTATAGTAATAATAAATAAACCGGCAGTATATTATGGAAAGATAGCTTATTGGAAGAGAAAAGATATCAGGAATTGTATTGCTAAAACAGAGATAATTTAAAGAGATTTCGCTTCAAAATAGATTTCTTTCAGATACCGAATCGCGGTGCATCGTACTTTCTTTTAGAAATCTTCAAGTAATCAAATCGACAAAACAAGAAGTATAATATCGATTTTTTAGCTCTCTTTTTCGTTTCCATTTCATTACTTTGTGTTTACTTATAGCAATCGAAAAGAAACCAGGAATAGATTATGGAAGATAGCTTATTGGAAGAGAAAAGATATCAGGAATTGTATTGCTAAAACATAGCTAATTGAAAGAGATTTCGCTTCAAAATAGATTTCTTTTAGATACCGAATCGCGGTGCACCGTATTTTCTTTTAGAAATCTTTAAGTAATCAAATCGACAAAACGAGAAATCGAATATCTATCTTTTAGCTTAGAGCGCACATGTCTTTTTCGTTTCTACTTCATTACTTTGTGTTTTCTGGGAGACTTCGGGGTGAGTGTACGTGCCCTTTCTTTCGCACTCCAGTTGTGGATTGGATTCAAATAAACTTATGTAAATCAGGAGATAGTAAAATGTAAGTTCTGTGTTTATTATTTAACATTTATTAGCGCTGGTTCTTTTGCTATATAATGAATATTGTAAGTAAGAAGATTTATATTTTTTGTAGCTAATCTGTAAACTTTCTTTAAATGTCCATTTCTTTAAATGTTCGTATATTTATGGTAGTTTTTTGTTCTCTTTCTCAGGATTAAATATCATTCAAAAAATTGTACTTGTTCAAGAATTACAATAAAGTACGGACTGAATTACTGACTGTTTATATTGAGAGTCTCCTTAAAATATGAAAAGCCCAGTACAGTATAAAATTTAATAAAACTGATGCAAAGAAGAATGTAACCGAACAACATTTCATTAGTTAAAAAGGGAAGAAATTATAAGAATATGTCATGTTAAGAGAAGGCCTAAAAGATAAGCTAAGGAGAGCATACGAAATAATAGACAGACCAATTTATATATTAAATATGAATCAATTCAATTTAAGAAAAATTTAAATGTTGTAAATTCAACATAACGTTCCACTGCTTCAGTGACCAACGATTAAGATTCTGTTTGATTCTCCTTTAAGCACATATATGATGAAACTGAAATTAAAGATTATATTTTGTTTGTAATATAAATTTTATTTTATATATATTATCTATCACCCTAGTTTTATATATGATCAGTGACGATAAAAGGTGGAATTAAAAAATAAATTTGACACATACTGAAATAAAATGTTTAATTAGTATCGATATATTTTAATATAAAAAAGAAAAATTACCAAGATGAAACTTTCTGAAACTGTATAATAATCTCTATTGAAAATATTATAAAATAAAGTTTAAATATACTGCATTTCAACAAAATTTTGAACATAAGGTTAGGCAGGAAATTTGCAGTACATTAACTAGCTTCAATCTGAAATCACTGACACACGAATAAAAATCATAACTTCAAAACTTACATAAGATAGTTACATAAATCATAACATGTATAGAGTTTCTTTTGATATGAAACATCTTAATATAAAATCGGTTCAGCAGGTCTCTGATTTAAATTGAAAAAATGCTTATCATATTGCTGCTTAATATTAACTTTTTCAATCATGAAACCTAAAAAAATATATTTTGTATCAAACATCAAAATCTGAAATTAGTGTTTCTGTTAATGGAATCAACAAGCTAAATTTAGCATTGTTGCCACTAGTTGGTGTTCCAATATCAGCATCATATTCTGTCACGATTAACCAGTTAAATATTTAATGCCTACATATATGATGGTCGGATTATTAATTGTTTTATATTTAAAAGGAAGAGTTGTTCATTTATAATTTTACAATTATCAATAACCTAGACTTACAAATACATTTTAAAATAAACTGTTGATTTATACTGTTCATTTGTAGATTTTTTTCAAAATGTTGGAATTTTCCACATCTGGAATTTAACGCCAGTGGAATCTTTCGCGGTGTAACTTACTGGCCACAGAGAGTTCATTGTCTTACATATAAGTAATACCCATAAAAAATTAATTAGTAAATTGGTTTTAAGTCCAGCGTTCACTGAAAGGGATGCTGCCAATTGTTATTGCCTATATTCCTGTTCAGCTGTTTAAAAATGCATATAGTAGTTCTTTGGCATATACGCTAAAGATTAACTTTTATAGAAACAATTTAAAATTTATAATAAAATTGTAAAGCTAGTATATACGATGAAAGACTCGTAGTATTACGATTGTGTGCGTATGTACGTAATTATTTTGGTCAATATTTTTTTTACAATTGACATCTGTAGTTTCAACTAACTCCAGTAGGTGGCACTGAATTTGTGAATTTATAAAAAAAAATTTCATGTAGGTTTTTCAAAAATAAAATAATATTCTATTCCATTATTAATGTCCCTTTATTGATTTATCAAAATTACAGAAAATGCTTGCCCTTTATGGTCAAGGTCATTTATAACTCAGGGATTATTGGACGGTCGATGTGGAACTGGAATTTCATCGGTATACCGCAGGGCCGTCAACCCGCCAGCTGTTCTACACACCTCATCCCTCTCCCGCCCTAACACCCCATGCGTCCTCCAAAAAAGCACACACCTTTCCAGTGTCATGCTCCCCAAAGCACATCACCTCCTCCATCGTCCGCATCCCATGTCGCTCTCTCACCGCCTCCAGACTTGGACACTCAAGAATAAAGTGCTCAAGAGTCTCCTCAACAGCTCTGCACCACATCCCCCCAGTGTCTCATCCTCCAACTCAGTCCTAACGTGTTACTCCTCACTCCAAACATAAACCTGGATCCCCAACTATTATCATAAAATTCTCCTCCAATCCTCTCCTTCTCCCTATTATACCCCAATGTTGACTTCTCCTCAATCTCCATCTCCCATGCTCCCACTCATTCGGCCATTGCTCATATCCTCCATCTGCCCCCAATCCAGACCCACCTATCCCAAGTATTCATCCACCATCCTCATCCGCGGATCACGTCTCTCTTCAACCCTCATCTCCTCAATCACCCTTCTCAACACCACACTCCCCGACCTCATCATATGCTTGGCAAACTTCAGTTTCTCTTTCATGTCTCTGGCATGTACAGAGGAACACCCCACTTCCCCTTGAAGCGTCACTATAGGTGTCCTTGAGGGAGCAGCCATTACCTTTCTCCACACTCCATTCTCTATTCTCTGCAACCTTGTTTTCTCCCCCTTGTGATTTATAATTGGTGGCGAAGGTATGCGCTCTACCGACTGCCTATTCCAGTTGTTTATTGAGTCACTGGTGTACTGTTTGTAAATTTATAAACTGGCTTAATTTGACAGCGAGTGAGTTATTCATTACATTTAATATACTGTGTCCATTCCCTGTCCTTCTTTTGAGCTTATTTCCAATTTAATTTCGAGATATCTGTTCTGGGCACGCCAGATGGAAAATTTCAGTGAAAGAATAGGTTTTGTTTCTCCGTTTACTTCCGATAATCCACATACAACACGTTCTCTGTGAACAATGAACTAAATTACACATTTGTTGCAAATAAATATTATTGACATGGTGGGATAAAAAAGGTATCATGAATATAAGTTTGAGGCTATTATAAAAGAACTGAATATCTGAGGACAGTAATATAAACTTTAACCTATCACAATTTGATGTACTTACAGCTGGTGATGGTCTATAGCTTATTTAATTACGACAATCAGTTTGTATACAGAACAGGGAAAACAAGGGTGCAAATCTCCTTTCTATCATCTCAGTCAAAAACAAACCACCACTGGGACGAAAGAATGTCCCTAGATAGTGGCAAAAGATACCTCAAAATGCCATTTATAATACTTTCTTATAAATAATAGATGAAACGATAAATGGCAATGAAATACGATGAACATAAAACAAATCAAAATTAAGGTTAAACATATATAAATTTTAAATTGCCGGCTATTCCGGCACAATATCACTGTTCATTTTTAAGTTAACTTTAAAAATCAAAGAAGTGATTGGATCCTAACTTCTATTTCCAAAATATCCATCTTGAATGTATTTATTACTTGAAATGTAAACAATCTAGTCTATAGTTTCAATTATTCAATTTTTTCTCTATCATATTGCTTTTCTGTGTCTCACTACTCTCAAAAATTACTTTATATAAACTAAACATTGTAATTTGTAATGCAAAATAAATTATTCAACTTGAACAGTTTTCAGTTTCCTTATTGTAGGTATCTGATGTAAAAATTGATTCGAATCAAATGTTAGGCAAGGCTTCAATTTTAAAACTATAAAAGGAGAAATAACTATGATTATATAGCAGCATCTAAAATATATAATAGGAATAGAAGGAGGAGATATATAAACAAATTATTTGTATTTGTGCTAAACAAGAATTTTTATGAAGAATTAAATGTATGGGGTTGATAAATTGGGTTTATAAATTTCTATTGTGAAAATTTATGCATCCTTCCACAGTGTATCGGAAATTTCACAACTGTTTTAGTCTTTATGAATTTATGAGCTATTAAATCCATCTGCCCCCCAAAAACTAACTAAGAATTTATGATAAAATGTACAGCAGTTAAATGTAGTTACTACACCAGCATTCGGGTACTATTCAATAGATTATTAAATTTAAAAGAGTTTTGGCTTTGGTCCAACATTGTTAAATTCATAGTTTAGGAGACATTCAAGACGAAAGTTTTTTCCATACTGTTGCACACTAATCACCGGAGTGAATGGTATATAGTTTTTCATCCATTTTTCCGCAGAAACACAATTATATTATTATAATTTGATATCATCTGATAGATTATTGAATTTAGAAGAATTCTAAGTACGGAACCAGCATCGAAAAATGTATGGTTTAAGAGAAAACACCATATATCTCACTGTTTCACAACTCATTTTTCAAAAACTACCATATGATCACGTCGTACGTCTGGTATTTCTTTTTCATACTGTTTAACCTGTTATAGTCTATGAACCTTGGGTGTAGTATGGGCAAATTGGGTATAACTAAATCGCGAAATGAAGGTATTTCGCGAAATGAACATGAAATGAAGGTGAATCGCGAAATGAAGCTTACAGAAATAATTTGAATGTATTTGAAGAGTGTAAATGATAGAATGATAAATAAATGGAGTAACTTAATACCTAAATGAAGATTATAAATACCGAAATGAACGAAATGGAGTGACTAAATACCGGAATGAAGGTAAGAAACCACGAAATGAAGTGACTAAATACCGAAATGAAGATTAAAACCCCCGAAATGAACAAAATGAAGTGACTAAATACCGAAATGAAGATTATAAACCCCGAAATAAACGAAATGAAGTGACTAAATACCGAAATGAAGATTATAAACCCTGAAATGAACGAAATGAAGTGACTAAATACCGAAATGAAGATTATAAACCACGAAATGAACGAAATGAAGTGACTAAATACCGAAATGAAAATTACAAACCCCGAAATGAACGAAATGAAGTGACTAAATACCGAAATGAGGATTATAAACCCCGAAATGAACGAAATGAAGAGACTAAACAACGAAATGAAGATTATAAACCTCGAAATGAACGAAGTGAAGTGACTAAACACCGAAATGAAGATTACAAACCACGAAATGAACGAAATGTAGTTACTAAATACCGAAATGAAGATTATAAACCCCGAAATGAACGAAATGAAGTGACTAAATACCGAAATAAAGATTATAAACCCCGAAATGAACGAAATGAAGTGACTAAACAACGAAATGAAGATTATAAACCTCGAAATGAACGAAATGAAGTGACTAAATACCAAAATGAAGATTATAAACCCCGAAATGAAGATTACAAACCACGAAATGAACGAAATGTAGTTACTAAATACCGAAATGAAGATTATAAACCCCGAAATGAACGAAATGAAGTGACTAAATACCGAAATAAAGATTATAAACCCCGAAATGAACTAAATGAAGTGACTAAACAACGAAATGAAGATTATAAACCTCGAAATGAACGAAATGAAGTGACTAAATACCGAAATGAAGATTATAAACCCCGAAATGAACGAAATGAAGTGACTAAATACCGAAATGAAGATTATAAACCCTGAAATGAACGAAATGAAATGACTAAATACCGAAATGAGGATTATTAACCTCGAAATGAACGAAATGAAGTGACTAAATACCAAAATGAAGATTATAAACCCCGAAATGAAGATTATAAACCCCGAAATGAACGAAATGAAGTGACTAAATACCGAAATGAAGATTATAAACCCTGAAATGAACGAAATGAAGTGACTAAACAGCGAAATGAAGATTATAAACCTCGAAATGAACGAAATGAAGTGACTAAATACCGAAATGAAGATTATAAACCCCGAAATGAACGAAATGAAGTGACTAAATACCGAAATGAAGATTATAAACCCCGAAATGAACGAAATGAAGTGACTAAATACCGAAATGAAGATTATAAACCCCGAAATGAACGAAATGAAGTGACTAAACAACGAAATGAAGATTATAAACCTCGAAATGAAGATTATAAATCTCGAAATGAAGATTATAAACCTCCAAATGAACGAATTGAAGTGACTAAATACCGAAATGAAGTGACAAAATAGCGAAATGAAGTGACTAAATACCGAAATGAAGTGACTAAATTCCGAAATGAAGATTATAAACCCCGAAATGAACGAAATGAAGTGACTAAATACCGAAATGAAGATTATAAACCCTGAAATGAACGAAATGAAGTGACTAAACAACGAAATGACGATTATAAACCACGAAATGAACGAAATGAAGTGACTAAATACCGAAATGAAAATGACAAACCCCGAAATGAACGAAATGAAGTGACTAAATACCGAAATGAAGTTTATAAACCCCGAAATGAACGAAGTGAAGTGACTAAACAACGAAATGAAGATTATAAACCTCGAAATGAACGAAATGAAGTGACTAAATACCAAAATGAAGATTATAAACCCCGAAATGAAGATTACAAACCACGAAATGAACGAAATGTAGTTACTAAATACCGAAATGAAGATTATAAACCCCGAAATGAACGAAATGAAGTGACTAAATACCGAAATAAAGATTATAAACCCCGAAATGAACTAAATGAAGTGACTAAACAACGAAATGAAGATTATAAACCTCGAAATGAACGAAATGAAGTGACTAAATACCGAAATGAAGATTATAAACCCCGAAATGAACGAAATGAAGTGACTAAATACCGAAATGAAGATTATAAACCCTGAAATGAACGAAATGAAATGACTAAATACCGAAATGAGGATTATTAACCTCGAAATGAACGAAATGAAGTGACTAAATACCAAAATGAAGATTATAAACCCCGAAATGAAGATTATAAACCCCGAAATGAACGAAATGAAGTGACTAAATACCGAAATGAAGATTATAAACCCTGAAATGAACGAAATGAAGTGACTAAACAGCGAAATGAAGATTATAAACCTCGAAATGAACGAAATGAAGTGACTAAATACCGAAATGAAGATTACAAACCCCGAAATGAACGAAATAAAGTGACTAAATACCGAAATGAAGATTATAAACCCCGAAATGAACGAAATGAAGTGACTAAATACCGAAATGAAGATTATAAACCCCGAAATGAACGAAATGAAGTGACTAAACAACGAAATGAAGATTATAAACCTCGAAATGAAGATTATAAACCTCGAAATGAAGATTATAAACCTCGAAATGAACGAATTGAAGTGACTAAATACCGAAATGAAGTGACAAAATAGCGAAATGAAGTGACTAAATACCGAAATGAAGTGACTAAATACCGAAATGAAGATTATAAACCCCGAAATGAACGAAACGAAGTGACTAAATACCGAAATGAAGATTATAAACCCTGAAATGAACGAAATGAAGTGACTAAACAACGAAATGACGATTATAAACCAAAAAATGAACGAAATGAAGTGACTAAATACCGAAATGAAAATGACAAACCCCGAAATGAACGAAATGAAGTGACTAAATACCGAAATGAAGTTTATAAACCCCGAAATGAACGAAGTGAAGTGACTAAACAACGAAATGAAGATTATAAACCTCGAAATGAACGAAATGAAGTGACTAAATACCGAAATGAAGATTATAAACCCCGAAATGAACGAAATGAAGTGACTAAATACCGAAATGAAGATTATAAACCCCGAAATGAACGAAATGAAGTGACTAAACAACGAAATGAAGATTATAAATCCTCGAAATGAACGAAATGAAGTGACTAAATACCGAAATGAAGTGACAAAATAGCGAAATGAAGATTATAATTACCGAAATGAAGTGATTAAATAGCGAAACGAAGATTATAAACCCCGAAATTAACAAAATTAAGTGACTAAATACCGAAATGAAGATTATATATACTCAAATGAATATTATATTTACCGAATAATTCAAATAACACGATTTCAAAAATTATATAAATTTTAGCTACTTTTAACACTAATTATATTAAGTAACGAGATCTTCCACTGAAAACATATAGAATGTTCTATTTTTATCTCAACATTCTGGATACTAATGAAGAATTCATATAATATATATTTTGAAAAATTTCACATACATCTCATATCAATTTTAAATTACAGGATGACGAATTACTATTTATAAGTATAACCATATTTCAGTTACAGTTACAGATAAATGAAAGGGGGAAACCCATTTACCGAGAAATTGATTACTTTCATCATTTGTAACTTCTTTTTGCAATAATAATATTCTAATCAATTAGGTACTGAAATAGATCGAATTTCTAAATAATTTACATTATTCTATAGAAAGATGAATTTAATATCTCATAGTTGCATCATATATAAAGATGATTTATATAAATTAAACACTGATTACATTTTTTTATTTAATGTGAATATTGTATTTTTTTCCAGAAACCAATCCTGTAGTTAACAGAATGGTGATTATGACAAGAATTTAGTCTGCAATGCCTCTGATGGACAAATTGTGCCAGCCGATGAATCTGAATCATCAGAGTTAGAGTCTCACATCATTCATTGAAGATAATGAATGATGTGAGACAAAGAACATGCGATTTAGTATTTACGATTGATTTTAAGGATAAGTTGAGTTGACATGCTGTTATTCAATCGTATTTTAAATGACTGAAAATTATCTTTCTCATTAAAATTGTAAAGATTTGTAATTTATCGTAAGCCTTTACTTACGAGTTACCTATTTTCAATTGTCGTTACTTCATTAAAGATGAATAATCTATACTCGTACTCATTTATCCTTTCAAGTTATTATCATTATTATTTGGTAAATCGTTTGTAAGAAAATTTGCTTTTCTTAAAGTTGAAATATATAATGGATAACATAATAATTTGAAAATTTCAGATATAGCTAGTATCATTTTGAAAACTATACATTGGCCATCATCCAAAAGATTGTGGCACCCGTTGCTATGCTGTATTATTGACCATTGCAAACATCGGCGTGGTTGCACGAGTACATTGGCCCAGCATCTTTTAAGGGCCGTACACACGCAGGGTTTTTTCAGTCTTTCCACCGGACTTTTTGCTAAGCTCCTCCCACTTTTTCCACGAGACTTAAATTTTGCACCGAAAGTCCGAGACTTTTCAACAACCTACATGTTCTATTATTTTCCCCCAATCAAGAGGTGCAATCTTGGAAATCTTCGTATAGCTACTGTCAACTCATAAAATATATTGTAATAACACGATTGGTGTTCATTTTATGACAAACTTTGCTCCATTCATTTCTTTACCTTTGAGGTAAAGAATTCTCATATTTTCCTTTTTATGAAAGACTGCCAGTAAAATTGATAATACCTAGTAATGTTTCTTTAAACTTTTTTTTAGTATAGTATATTTTAGTAAAATAAATATTACTATATCTTTATTATATTTATTTCAACATATTACCTATTAGCTAATACCTTTATTTTATTTATTATAACGCAATACATATTATACCTAGTACCTACAAATAAATATATGTATCTATACATATTGATACTTTTACCTAAACTTTATATAATAGCTAAATTACATTTGTTGAGTGGATTAGATTAATCATTAAATCAAGTGAAGCGAGAATAATCTCAGTTAGTTTATTACTAAATATTGTAATAAACTTCATAAAAATTATCATACTAAGTTAATTAGTAACTAAATAATCTTAGTAATCTAGGTAGGTAGTTCTCTAGTAATTAATTAATCTAGGTAAAAGTAACTAACCTATATAATTAGTAAATAACTAACCCAGGTAATTAGTAATTTTAACTATCCTAGGTAATTAACAGTTACTAACTACCTAGGTTAGTTACCTAGTTTAAAAAAATAGAGGAGGGCTTATGTCGCCTATATGAGTAGTTAATTGCACGACATGTAAATCCACGAGATTAAAAAGTCAATCCACGTGTGGACGCTATTGACTTTTGAATCAAAAGTCTGGTGGAAAAGCGGAGAAAAAAGTCTGGTGGAAAGACTTAAAAAACCCTACGTGTGTACGGCCCTTTAGATGTCTTTTAGTTGGTGCACGATGAATGCCGATAAACTTTACAAATAACTAAATGAATATTCTAAATACTAAAATAAATAAATTTGAATGACTAAATACCGGAATGAAGTTAATCATTACTTAAATAAAAATTTGAAATACCAATTTGAAGAAAATGTAGTGATTAAATACCGAAATGAAGATTATATAAATACAGAAATGAAGGAGATACCAAAATTCATTTCACTTGATATGAAAGAAAATTTATTTCACTTGAAAACGATCTAATAGGAAATCTGATCGAAATATCCTGATCTAAATAACGATATTGAAGCCAGCAGAGTCATCAATACTATGAATAATCCTGGCATTCAAAATATACACACAAAAGATACCAAAGAGAAATTAATAAATTCCAAGATAAAGTTTATTAATACCAAAATTAAGTTTGACACTGAAATTGTAGAAATAAATTTAGTAACTATAATACATTATTAAAAATCATGAGGATGATTTACATCTGTATTTTTATCTGTTTATATCATTCTCATACTGAAGACTATTTATACGTACCACCATACACCATGCACTACCACAAAATATCTTATAATTTAGTCAATATAAAAATGTATGGACCTAAGTAATAAAATGATCTTCGCGGGATATCCCTGCGATATTCCCATTCGACATCCCCTTGAGGTCCCCAGAGGATATCCTATTTTTGGGGATATCCTGTTGGAGATTTCCCTCTCATAAATAATAATATACCGCTTGCAGTCAGCTTGCAGGTGGATGGAACACTAAAATAATTATCAAAACTTTAGTTCTTAAACCTAAAACTTAACTGAAATGAGACGCCCTGAAACTTATAGATCGCTGTAAGCGCTCTCTGTCACAAACCAACAAATACCGCTGCCAGTTATTTTATATGCAAATCCTGACCAAGTGGCACCATGGATTAAATAGTTCTAACTATTTAATTCATGGATGGCACTAACTCAATTCAGTGTTGGAAGAATTTATTTGTACCTGCAACTTCGCTCTGACTGTGACAGAGAACAGAAGAACAACTTTCACCATCACAACCTACTGAAAGTCCTCACTATTGATTGCTGAATTGATTAGCTATATCAGACAGCATTTAAATCTTATTATTCCTCTGTGATAGCTGTACAATTTATCATGCATCACTAAAACCAAGGAACTATAGGGAGTATCAGGGACATGACTGCAACCATCATCGGAATATCCGCACTATACTGGACACAAAGAGGAATAAGCTTGTTTTTCGCGTTCTATTTGCGTAGGGGCTTACTTCAGCAATTCGCTTAGCTCCTCTAAAATTTAATTCTCAATTAAACAGTCTTTGCCAGGGTACAGAAACTAAGGGTATAGCAATCAGCTTATCGAATTATGTGACGTGACCGCATTGTGACGTGACCCAGAAAACCTTATAAAGAGGTAGTAAACCTTTGGACAAACTTTTTCTCTCGTATTGAAAAAACGACAAAATACTATTAATACTGTATTATGGTGCAGTCAAATTATTCTTTAAAATTCTCTTTAAAAAAATAATTAATTTTTATCAACGTTCAGCGCCATCTATGAATTCCTTTTAGATTTACAAACCTGAAATAAAAACGTACATACGCACGCATCCTCTACTATGTCATTCAAAACAGTAGTAAATTAATGAAAACTTACACAATTCGCAACGCCCTCTTTGCAAATGTGGAGTAAACTGCACTTACAATCAAATTATTATATATTACTTTTGTTCAATAAATACGAATTTTCCAACCCAATAAATTATCATATGTATAAAACTAATATCTAACTTCATTTTAATCATAAAAATGCCATATTTTGATAAAGTTCACTACCCCTTCAAATTGCATTGATTTCTACAAGAAGAAAATAGTTTTTGGTTCAAAACTAGTTCATTTTCATTCAGAATGGTTACATTTTTTGTATACAATTATATACAAAATATAGAAGTACATTAATTACAGTTAAATTTTTGATGAAGATTTTTGGTCTGAAGGTTATAAAAGAACAAAAACTACACTGTTGTGGAAAGTTGTGCATTCAAGCATCCAATATTAAGCTACTAACTATATGCTATATTTTGTTCAATAATAACTTCAATTAAGTTTTTAATGAGTAATACAATGTATTTCGGGGTTTTTAATTTTCATTTCGGTATTTATAGTCACTTCATTCCGTTCATTTCGGGGTTTATAATCTTCTTTTCGGTATTTAGTCACTTCATTTCGGGGTTTATAATCTTCATTTCGGGGTTTATAATCTTCATTTCGGTATTTAGTCACTTCATTTCGTTCATTTCGGTATTTAGTCACTTCATTTCGGTAGTTAGTCACTTCATTTCGTTCATTTTGGGGTTTATAATCTTCATTTCGGTATTTAGTCGCTTCATTTCGGGGTTTATTATCTTCATTTCGGTATTTACCCAGTAAACACAGTCCTTTCTATTAGCTATCTACTTGTAGCGATAACGTTGCTAGTTGTAGCGAAAATCGGAATTGCTTTGAAATAGATAGCTATTAGACATCCAATATTATCATCGAAATAGCAATAACAGCCATATGTATCTAAAATGAATCTTAAAGATATCTTTTTTGAAGATATACTCTCTTTTCTAAATTATTACTTAAAAGTGATTTCTTTTCGATGGATTTTTCCATCTATCTAATAGAAAGGGTATATATAAACTAATTGTGGACATCTATTAGAATTTTAGTGACAATCAAGACGTTTAGTTTGCGTAACGTCATCACAGCAACACTTTGATATCAAATCTAAGGCAATTTAAGAGTGTTAAATTATAAAGAACTGTTTATTTATTGGCAATATACGAAGAGCTAGAGTAATGCGTGTATTCAATTATTCAAACTACTTAACCCTTATTTACTATTAAATGTGTTACCTTGATGACGTCACGATAACAAATCACTATATTGTCACTAATGTGAATTTATTGTGAGTTTAACGGCCACTTATAATTAGTGTGATTTTAGTAGTGAGGTGGTGTGCACGCTAATTTTGCGTGCTCCAGTTTTGATCAATTTGACCATTTATTATTCATAAATCGCTTAAAATATTAACCATAAATCATTTTAATTCAATAAAAAGGATCTTGAGGTACATTTTTATCAGCAATATTGTCTTCGAAACTATAATTAAATAAAATTCGTACGCAGATTTATCAGCTGTTCACTGAATGTGCTATAGTGTTCGCAAGCTCAACACTGCATGAGGAGTGAACTGGACGACAGACTTTAAAATGTATCAAAGACGCAATATGATACTTCCTGTACTATATATAACTATCCTTGGTTTTATTATTCTTTGGGCGATTCGGGTGTGACAATTATTTTGATTAGAGCTATAGCAAGTTGAACAGCTGTTTCTGGCTGAATGAGAGCTCGAAATAGCTTTGACCAGCTTGTTAATCACCTAGCTGTTCCTTGTAATCTGTTGTTTGTTTCAGATTCTTAGTTCACGAGGTTAAAGCTTTAAAGGTCCTCTCCAGGCTCCGGGAAAAAAATGAGTTTATAACATAATATTATAGAACTAAGGTCTACGATCATTATTCTGCAAACCGCATACAATTCGGTTCAGTATATATTTTATAATTTGCTTTTAATGTTTTTTAATACTCTGTGAGCAACAATTGAGCGAATCACTAATCTGATGCTCAAGAAGAAGATTGTACACTCTTTGTTTTGATTACAAATTTGAATTTTATAAACAAACCATACTTTTTCGGCCTTTATTATAGATATTAATTGTTTCCAGAAGTGTATAAACATTTATATTCTAAGTTCATTCAATTTTATACCTTTACACGAATATTAAATGGATTTAAAGAACCTAATACCTAGTTGACAATCAAAACAAATGGTGTACATTCTTTTTCTTCAGGCTGAAAAATTCTTAAGCTAGTAAGTCGGAAGTAAAATAGGTTTTGTAGAGTTTTGATTATAAAAATCTTTAAAAGCATATAAAATTAAAAATATGTTACCGAATTCGATGCGGTTTGCAGCAAAATGATAAGAAACATTAGCCTCGTTGAATAAGGCAATAAAAATATTTGCTTGGAGGGGACCTTTAAGTTTGTAGCTTTTCTGTCTGTTTGTACTTTAATTTCCTCCTCAGGTGCTTTATCTTGAAACTGTTTGTGGTGAAAGAAAGAGGAAGAGTGGTGTCTCTGGAGCACAGAACTGTTGTAATTTGGATTAAGTATATATTGTCTTTTTTTTCCACATGATTGTAGTTTTTAAGGCTACACTCAGTTTTGGAGCATATCGCTAAGGTTATTCTCTTCAACAACGAGGTCTTAGATTTCAGTGTCAGATAGACTCATCATTTGCAATTACCTCTTCATTTTCCTCTTTAATTTTAAAGTTAGCTTGGTGGGCTTCATTTACTATCACTTTTTCATCATTGAAATTTGCATTAATATGAATTAATTCGGTAGAGCGCTTAATTTCCTCTCTAAATCAGTAAGTGTAATTCGTTTATCTTTCATGTATTTCAGATTCTATAATTAATTTGTATATGTCGTTACTTATAATAAAAAATTAAATATAAATGATTAACTTCTTTATCTCCTTTTTCTTAGTCTCTGTAACTTCAATATGTTTACTAATTGTTTTGGTATAGTACATAACAAAAAGAAACCAGAAGAATATTATGGGAAGATAGCTTATTGGAAGAGAAAAGATAGGTACCAGGAATTGTATTGCTAAAACATAGCTAATTGAAAGAGATTTCGTTTCAAAATGGATTTCTATTAGATACAGAATAGCGGTGCACAGTACTTTCTTTTAGAAATCTTTAAGTAATCAAATCGACAAAACAAGAAATCAAACATCTATCTTTTTGCTTTCTTCTTCGTTTCTATTTACTTACTTTGTGTTTACTTATAGTAATCGAAAAGAAACCAGGAATAGATTATGGAAGATATCTTATTGAAAGAGAAAAGATACCAGGAATTGTATTGCTAAAACATAGCTAATTTAAAAAGATTTCGCTTCAAAATAGATTTCTTTTAGATACCGAATGGCGGTGCACCGTATTTTCTTTTAGAAATCTTTAAGTAATCAAATCGACTTAACGAGAAATTTAATATCTATCTTTTAGCTTAGAGCGTACATATCTTTTTCGTTTCTACTTCGTTACTTTGTGTTTTCTGGGTAGTCACATCATTTCGTTCATTTCGGTATTTAGTCACTTCATTTCGGGGTTTATAATCTTCATTTCGGGGTTTATAATCTTCATTTCGGTATTTAGTCACTTCATTTCGGTAGTTAGTCACTTCATTTCGTTCATTTTGGGGTTTATAATCTTCATTTCGGTATTTAGTCGCTTCATTTCGGGGTTTATTATCTTCATTTCGGTAGTTAGTCACTCCATTTCTTTCATTTCGGGGTTTATAATCTTCATTTCGGTATTTAGTCACTTCATTTCGGGGTTTATAATCTTCATTTCGGGGTTTATGATCTTCATTTCGGTATTTAATCACTTCATTTCGTTCATTTCGGTATTTAGTCACTTCATTTCGGTAGTTAGTCACTTCATTTCGTTCATTTCTGGGTTTATAATCTTCATTTCGGTATTTAGTCACTTCATTTCGGGGTTTATTATCTTCATTTCGGTATTTAGTCACTTCATTTCGTTCATTTCGGTATTTAGTCATTTCATTTCGTTCATTTCGGGGTTTATAATCTCCATTTCGGTAGTTAGTCACTTCATTCCGTTCATTTCGTGGTTTTTAATTTTCATTTCGGTATTCAGTCACTTCATTTCGTTCATTTCGGGGTTTGTAATCTTCATTTCTGTATTTAGTCACTCCATTTCGTTCATTTCGGGGTTTATAATCTCCATTTCGGTAGTTAGTCACTTCATTCCGTTCATTTCGTGGTTTTTAATTTTCATTTCGGTATTCAGTCACTTCATTTCGTTCATTTCGGGGTTTGTAATCTCCATTTCGGTATTTAGTCACTCCATTTCGTTCATTTCGGGGTTTATAATCTCCATTTCGGTAGTTAGTCACTTCATTTCGTTCATTTCGGGGTTTGTAATCTTCATTTCTGTATTTAGTCACTTCATTTCGGGGTTTATAATCTTCATTTCGGTATTTAGTCACTTCATTTCGGTGTTTATAATCTCCATTTCGGTATTTAGTCACTCCATTTCGTTCATTTCGGGGTTTATAATCTCCATTTCGGTAGTTAGTCACTTCATTTCGTTCATTTCGGGGTTTATAATCTTCATTTCGGGGTTTATAATCTTCATTTCGGTATTTAGTCACTTCATTTCGGGGTTTATTATCTTCATTTCGGGGTTTATAATCTTCATTTCGGTATTAATCACTTCATTTCGTTCATTTCGGTATTTAGTCACTTCATTTCGGAGTTTATAATCTCCATTTCGGTAGTTAGTCACTTCATTTCGTTCATTTCGGGGTTTATTATCTTTATTTCGGTATTTAGTTACTTCATTTCGGGGTTTATAATCTTCATTTCGGTATTTAGTCACTTCATTTCATTCATTTCGTTATTTAGTCACTTCATTTCGTTCATTTCGGGGTTTGTAATCTTCATTTCGGTATTTAGTTACTTCATTTCGGGGTTTTTAATCTTCATTTTGGTAGTTGGTCACTTCATTTCGGGGTTTGTAATCTTCATTTCGGTAGTTAGTCACTTCATTTCGTTCATTTCGTGGATTATAATTTTTATTTCGGTATTTAGTCATATCATTTCATTCATTCTGGTATTAAGTCACTTCATTTAGGTAATTATAATCTTCATTTCGGTATTTAGTCACTTCATTTCGGGGTTTATAATCTTAATTTCGGTATTTAGTCACTTCATTTCGTTCATTTCGGGGTTTGTAATCTTCATTTCGGCATTTATAATATTCATTTAATCAATTAGTCTCTCCATTTACTAATCATTCTATCATATGCACTCGTTAAATACATTCAAATTAATTCTCTTAGCTTCATTTCGCGATTTATCTTCATTTCATATTCATTTCGCGAAATACCTTCATTTCGCGATTTAGTCATACCGTGGGCAAATTCATTTTTTCCGTATTTTAGACAGTAGCGTGAGCATGCACGTAAATTTTCAGATGATGGTCTCCTGCTTGCCAAGAGTGTAGATGACATGAGAATACTCATTAGAACTCTAGTGAAGGCAGCAGGAGATATAGGACTGAAAATCAATAAAAGCAAATGTAATTTGGTTGTGATGAATATGGCTGGTGGCCCAGCAGAAGTGGAGGGTGTAAAATCTGTTAAAAGTATGAAATACCTGGGGGTAACTGTTGGACATGACATATTCAAATCATATAAAGAAAACAAAATTAATAAATCTAAAAAAATGACTAACATGACATATTCTGTTATTATGCGATCATGCAATAAAGTAATTGATAGGGAAAACCTATTGGGAGTCTGTAGTGATACCTTCTATAATGTTTGCTTCATCAGTTATTGACTGGACTAAGGGAGATATGGAGAAACTTCAGAGAGTTGAGAACAGTGTGATGAGGTTCATTCTTGGTGCTCCGGGATACACCCCTATTGTTGCTTCACGGGGAGAACTCTCTGATATGTTTGATAAGGGGTATGATAAGTGGATGAGGATTGTAGACTTTGTAGTGGAGTACATGGAATGCATTGGTGTGTCAGATCTGCCTGGGCTATCGCGGTTATCTGAAACAGAAATAAGTAGGAGAGTACATGAAACAGAGGAAAGGAAGTGGTTGAGTGAATTGGAAGAAAAGAGTTCTATTGAAATGTATTGTAGTTACAAAAGAGCCATTAAGGCCGAAAATTTTTATGACAACACCTTCAATTCATGCTTACTGTTTAGAGCCAGGAGTAATACTTTGAAGTTGAATTGGAGAAAGAGGTTCGAAAATAAACCAGTACATTGTCGATTGTGTGGTACTGGTGAGGAAGAAACCCAAGAACACTTTCTGATAAGTTGTATGGCTCTAAATGAAGTAAGAAATGTTTATGGATTTGAGGGAAAGAGTATGGCAGAGGTGTGTTTATTTGTGGGGGTTGAGAGAAGTGAGGACTGTAAAAGGTTCATTGGTGCAATGTGGAGAAAGAGAAAAGAGATATTGGGTGAATTGGATCGAGTGAGTAACATAATCTAGTCTTTCAGTGCAATTATATATTTTTATAACTTTTATTATTTTTCAGTTTTACTTTGAATTTTGATTAAAAGTATGTTTATTTTTTAGAGGAAAAAATGATGTGTGTATATTGGTATGTATGAAATGTGTGTGTGGTGCATGTGATTGTGTGGATGTGCATGGAAAGATTTTAAATAGCTATTTCTAGTTTGTTTGAAGGAAAAGTTACTATGCTGGAGCAATCGATTGATTATGGTTGGGTGTTCCTTTTTATTCTTATCTTTGCATTGTATTTTTAAATGGTATTTTTTATTTTTTGAAAAAGAAAAATATATTAGTTTTAATTGTCAGGCGGGAATATTTTCAGGGTTTATGTGTGCGATTGGGAGCATATAATGATGATGGATATCGTTGAGGTGCTGTAGCAATACAAGCGTAACCCTCATCCTTTTAAAATACTGAATACTGAAAATTTAAGAAATCTTCCAATGAACTTTACAGAAAGGTATTCATTAATTTAGATTTGACTAGAGAGAAGAGGAGATGAAGCTTAGAGAACAACTGAAAGAGAAACGGGATTAAGAAGAAGAGGGTTTGAAAATTAGGAAAGGAAAATTAATTAAACAGAATTTTCAGTAAATGGGAGGAATAAAAATGAAATGAATATATGGCTATTGAATATTAGACTATAATAATTAGAACAATTAATAAGAGTAAATTGACGCAATTACTTGATATTGTCAAAAGTGAGAAAAATAATATCTTGTGTCTTAATGAAATGCATGAAAATTATAGTAGAGTAGAAATACCAGAGAGATATGAGAAATGGGTAAAGAGAAGAGAAATGAATGATAAAAAAGGAGATGGTTTGATGGCCCTGATTGATAAAAGTTTATTTGATTTTGGTACAATCCTAATGAATACTGATAGTTCTGATATATTGCATTTAAAACTTAGAATAGGGGGTTTGGTGTTTAATATAGTTTTAATTTACATGAATGTTATGGATCAGACCAGAAATGGTAAAATTAGAAGAGAACTAAATTCAATTGTTGAGGGTACAAATGAGAGAGAGGGTTTATTGGTTTTAGGCAATTTTAATTGACACTTGAGATTTATAGGGGATCAGCATCTTGACAATAATGGGAGATAGGTATGTGTTGGAAATTATTGAAGAATATAACTTAATTTTACTGAATAGTGATGATGGGTGTGACCGTGTGATGGAATAATAACTAGAGAAGAAAATGGTGTGAAGAGTGTTATTGACAATTTGACTTTGTTATGGTTAATGAAATGATATATAAAAATTTTGTGAAAATGACCATTGACCAGGATAAACCGATAAAGTTATGTATGACCTCTCCGATCATTGTCTTATAAGGGTAAAGTTTATAGTAAGCGGTGAATGTGAGTATAGAAAAAAATTAAAAAATGAACAAATAAATAAGGAATATTATTGTACAAAAGATGAACTTAAAGAGCCTTTTGTAGCTCAAATGGAGGAAAGAATTAGAAATGAGGATTAGCTACATGAGTATGATTAATTCTGAAAAATGCTTAAAGTTGACAGCAGGGAAAGTTTTTAGAAGGAAAATCAAAGTAAGAAATAATCAGAATAATAAAGAAGACCCTGTTTGGTTTAATAAAATAATAAAAGATGAGATTGAATTGAGAAGAGTATTTAAGAGGCAGGTGAGGAACAACAGAGATGAAACGCAAAAGGAGCAGCTTGACCCTTGAAATAGCATACAAAACCCAAAAGAAAAAGGTGCAACTGTTAGTTAAGAATGCTATAACTGCCCATGAACTAAAATTAACTTGTGAAATCAAAAGTTGTGATAATAGTAAGAAATTAAGAGGAGATAAGAAATGTAATGATCATGTAGAGATTTATGATGATGATGGACAGATTATAAGGAGTGGTGAATGGGAAAAGAAAGTTGAAGACTACTGGAGAAGAGTGTATCAAAAGCATGAGAAGAGAATAGTGGAACAGTGGATTCGTGGAATGAAGAAGAAAAGAGAAAATATGTGAACGAATCTGCCAATGATCTTGTATTATGGTAGAATGATGCCGGTGCGACTGAGACCTGCATATGATTTTGTGAGGAATTTAATGGAGAGTGTTGGATTGGAAGATGGCAGTAGGCGAGTGATAACAAGAGTGGATGATATGCAAAGTATGTATGTGGTGCCAGATTTATTAGAACATGATATGGGTGGAGTGATAGATGTTAAGATGTAGATAGGGTAAGCAAAATAGAAGGAGTACATGTATGATGTAATCAATCAGGATATTAGAAAGCAGATCAGGAAGATGAAAGCTGGAAAAGCAGGAGGTCTTGATGGTATAAAGCCAGAAATTTATAAATGATTGGAAAGTAGCGATACTTGTGTTAGTGCACAGTGTGAAAGTATGAATGAAGTTCTTAGAACGAGCATGATACCACCTGGATGGATAACTTCTAAAAGTATACTAATACCAAAGAAGAAAAAGCCTAAATATAATGAACTCAGACCTATAGTCATTACAAATATTTCATATAAGCTTTCTATGGGAGTTATGAAGGAAAATATAAGTATGAATGCTGAGAGGAATGATAAATTGAATGTTTTCCAAGCTGGATTTACAAAGGGTAGAAGAATAGCTGACTGCATCTTTGTTTTCAATTATTGTATTCAGGAGGCTTACAGCAATAAACATCCATTGGTAGTTACTGCTGTTGATTTTTTCAAAGCATTCGACTCCATCAAAAGAGAGGAGCTCATTAGTTGCCTGGAAAAGCTGAAATGTGATGAGAATGTCATTGATGTGTTGTCCAATGTGTATAGCAATGACAGCACTCAGCTATGGATGAATGGTCAGGAGATAGGGAGTGTAGGTATTAGTAGTGAGGCAAGGTTGTACTGTTTCTCCTCTTCCCTTCATATTGATGTTAAATAGTGTTATTCAAGAGGCAGTTAAAGAATGGCTAGGTTTTAGGAATGATAGATTCTACATACCGGTTCTGTTTTTCGCAGACGATGGATTGCTCTTGACTAAGAATATAGATGAAATGATAAATTTGATAGAGTTGATTGAGACTACAGGCAGAAAAATTGGGCTGGATATTAATAGGAGTAAAAGTGTTTCAATATGAAGAGTAAGCCTATTGCAATAAGTAGAATTGCTGTGAAGAATGAAATGAAATATTTAGGTCTTACTATTAATTACAGTTAAAAGTGTTTTAAAAGTCATAAGGAACATAAGTTGAAAGAAATAGAAAGAATGGGAAATTTGACGTATAGCGTAATAATAAAGAGCTGTAATAGAATATTGATGGGAAAAACTTATTGGAACAATGCAGTAATGCCAAGTATTATGTATGGAGAGTCTTTGCTGGTATGGAACAAAGGGGAGATGTTAAAGATTGAGAGAACAGAAAACTCTGTCTGGAGGAAAATATTAGCAACCCCTGGTTATACCCCAATAGTGGCCATGAGAGGAGAGATCCAGAGTAGAGGTCTGAAAGCAAGGGATATAAAGGTGAAATTGAATTTTGCTAGATATTTGTACTCTGCTGAAAATGAGATGGTGAGAGAGATCTTTAGAGAACAATTTGAGAAAGGTGATGATAAACTAGTGAAAGTAATTAAAGAGTACTTTGAAATTTTGAATATTGAAAATATTTGAGAACTTAGTAATATGTCAAAGGAATGGTTGGAAAGTATGGTTGAGGATTATGATGAGATTAAAAGAGGAACTATTTTATGAAACCATTTTCTTTCGGAATGTAATAGTTTAGAACATAGAGTGGTGAATGGTCTGGTTGGCAAATCCTTGGAAGAAGTTTTATTGTTTGTTGATGGTGTATGTCCAGGTGATGCTAAAGCCTACTTGAAAGCTATGTGGAAAGAAAGTTGAAAATGATTGAATGAGATTGGCGAGCTGGTGGTGTTGTGTGTGCGTGTTCATGGTCTGGTGCTATTTTCTTTTTTAACATTAAAATGTATATATTATATTTGTAGAGAGCAGAACTATCATGCACTGCATTTTTAACTTACTTTTTAAGTATGATCAATAAAGTCTTTAAAATGGACAGCCTTATGATGATTGCATCCGGGGAGTGTAGGTCCGTTTCATATGGGCAACCTCCTCCCTTTGCTTTAAAATCTGACTAAATGAATGACTTTTTTTCCGCATTTTAGACAGTTGAAAGAGCGTGCACCATAGTAAACAGAATAGTATAGTACCCGAGTTACATGTATTATTCAAATTTATTCTGGGTAGGCTGTGACGTCATGTATGCAAACAAGAGGTCACGTCATAGTAAACAGAATTGCTGTGGGTCACGTGGAATAAAGAATTAAGATGGCGGCCAACGCGACCGATCTGACTAATGATCTAATTATCTTGAATAAATCGTCTTCTTCAAGACTAAAAATTTGTTACTATTTTGGGTGTAAAAAGACCAGTAGCAATTTCATCAACAGTCATTTTTTAATTTTCGTCCGTATGACTATAAAGATTGGATAATAGCATGCGGTAATGTGGAATTAAAAAAAATATCACCGAAAACGTTATTTAACAAAACTTGGGTGTGTTGCAGCCATCTTTTGTGTTTGTACTGTACGTACAAACGTACGCACCATTGTTGACATGTGACGTCACAGCCTACCGGGACACGCGTAATATCCCCCCTATAGCTCTGGGATACTATATATTCTCTGTACTGTGGCGTGCACGCCAATGAATTCTTTCTTTCCATGTTTTAGTTGCATTCAGGGTACAGGATAATATTGAAGGGAAATGCTAATAGAAATTTTCCACAATATGTTTCAAAGTATGCATGAGAAATGGAGTAAAGTGATATTGGAATATATGACACTTCTTAATATTAACAATCTGACAGAACTGGAACAGATGACAGGGATAGTTGGAGAGAAGAGTTTCTGGTTGGGAATGGGATGGTGAGGTCGAGGAATGGTTGAAGGAGATTGAGGAGAAAAGTACCATGGAAGTATAAAGACGATTTAAGAGAGAAATAAAAGAAGAAAAGTTCTATGACAATACTTTTAGTTTTGTACTCCTGTTCAGAGCAAGAAGTAACTGTTTGAGGTTGGGTTGGAACTTGGAGACAGAGGTTTGAGGGTGGAGAGAATGTGTGTGTGATGCTCCTGAGGAGACACTGAGTCATTTTCTGGTAGAGTGTACTGCATTGAGGGAGGTGAGAAAGAGGCATGGTATGAGAGATGTGTTGATTGAAGATATTCTACTCTTTAGTGGAAATAGAAGAACAAATGATATAAAGAGACTTTTGAGTGATATGTGTTCAATTTGACTTTTGAGAGAGAAAATTGAAAAGTTAAAGATTTGGTGAATTGGATAGTTTATTTTGGTTGTTTCAAGTGTGTTTGATATGTTTTAAAGGTAACAAGTTGGTGATCTTGCCATGGCTTTCCTTTCTTTAAGAAATTCTTGGGAGTGTTACTGAGTGTAATGTCCTAGATTGCTAATTTTTGATTATTTGAATTCTTCATCCTTGTTTTTTCTTTTTTAAACAAAATAAAGTTCCTTTGTTAAATTTCCAGATCGTATTTGGTGGTAAATTCCAATGATATGTTGGGAGATATTCAATTTCTCTAATAAAAAATTCCTGCAATGTCGGAGAATATTTAGCTATTAATTAGTAATTACTATGTTACCATTAATTTTTAGAGGAGAAACTGGAAAAATGTTGGAGGACTAGACAAATTGAAGAAAAATGTTGGCAGCTATTTCTCACATTTTGAAAAAGTCAGAGGAGTTCAGTGCGCCAAATACAAACTGGCAGTTTGTTTTAACACGTTGGCGGTCCATGACGTCTATAGACGTCATCATCATCTTGTACAATTGATGCCACCTTCAATACAGGTACTTTTGGTTTTTCCATGTAGATATGCTTATTTGCTACTGAAAGCTGGACAAAATGCTCACTGAGTGGGCTGAGGCAGTGCACAACATGCACACCTACTATAAACTCACGTATAATAACATTAAAAACATTAGAACAGGACGCCATGACACGTCTGGCTCATTTTATGCTGGTAAAAATATGACGTCTATAGACGTCTGTTCAATTTGTGCAAAGTGAAATAATGCTGGTGGACCGCCAACGTGATATAGTGATTATTTTGTGAGCATTTTAGTGTTCAACTTTTAGTACACGTTTGATAGGTAGAGATTCATAATGATGATATACAGTGATTGATCGGAGTGCTTTTACAAAAAGCTATACTCCTCTCATTAACTTGAATCTGGAACATAAACGGGTATAATACCTAGGGGCTAGTAGACGACACAAAAATATGACTTCACCGTCCACAACAACACATTCCTTGTTTGTGACCGAGCGACTAATAATTCCTTGTATTTGCATGTTAATATCGAGAAGTTTGAAGTCATTTTATGAGGGTTTCGCGCAAAAGAAATACGAAAATGGCGATTGAACCTTAAAGTTGAATATATAGATATAATTCAGGTGTGTTTTATTGTTCATTTCTTTAACTAATCTTCATGAAATAGGGTCTTGAAAATATGCTAGATATATAAACAACGTATATTGATTCGATTTTTTTTGATCGCCTTGCCTGGGATCTCGACTTGATGGATTGTACCATCGAATCGACAGACTGTTGTTTGTAGGGCCCAGGGGTAGCATATTTTCATGATACTACCTAAAAACCTAAACTGGTGCTAGTTAACTGCTAAACTGTAGTTAACATTAACAAATAAGGAAATAAATAATTGAAATACAATTTAACCAATGTAGCAATGCCTAGTTAGTAATTGATAAAAAAAAAAGTAACTAAGTTTAAGTAGGTTTTCCCATGTTTGAAAGTATGATCAGAGTCGCCATTTCCAGTCACTAGGTGGTCACATCGTCAAACTATAGATTCGATCAGCTGATTACCATACCCTATGTTACTGTATCCCAGTCTGTATTTGGTGCACAAAATTCCATTGCTTTTTTGTAAAAGCTGAAAAAATCCACCATAAATTTCCAGTTATATGGCTAATCCACCAACATTTTGCCCATTTTTCCACCAAAAATTAATGGTAACATAGGAATAATTTGCTAAAAATCCCTGTCTGCAGAAACTGGTAAAGTGTTCGTAGAGATCTCTTATTCTGTTTGTAGCAAAATTAATGTAAATAGCTATAGGCCAGTCTGTATTTGGTGCACAATTTACCAAGAAATACAGACTGGGCTATATGAATTAATTCTGAAGTGTTCATAGCAAAATTAATGTAAATATTGAATTTAATTCAAAATTGTTTGGAGAGAATATCCCTAATATCTCCCATATTCTGCAGACTGGTAAAAATCCACCGACTTTGCCAGAATATTATTTTCAATGGAGAAAAATTCCACCGATAAGTCGGTGGAATTTACCATGAAATACAGTCTGGACTGTATTTTGGTTGTATTGAGTCGTGGGTTTCCAGGCAAAACGGAGTAACCACTTTGGTTAACCCAAATCTTTAGGTGGCCCCTCATGAGTCATGGTCACCAACTCCGAATAGGAAGAAGAAGCATTCCAGTCTGTATTTCGTGGTTAATTCCACCGACATGTCGGTGGATTTTTTTCCCTACTGAGAATAATATTCTGGCAAAGTTGGTGGATTTTCAGCTATTTATTCCTATGTTAGCATTAATTTTCAGTGGGTAAATTGGGAAAATGTTGGTGGATCAGCCAAATTATTGGAAATTTATGGTGGATTTTTCAGGTTTTTGAAAAAGTCAGTGGGATTTTGTGCACCAAATACAGACTGGGAAGCATTGAGTCGTGGAGAAGGTTGTAAGATTAGGTAAATTTGCAGAACAGCAAGAAATGTCAAAAAACAGACCTGTACTAATCAAACTTCAATCTCCTGGAGAAAAATGGAATATCATAAAAAAAATATGAAGAATGCTCCAGATATATTAAGAGGAATAGTCATTGCTCTTGACCTGACACGTGAAGAGCGTGAAAAGGAAAAGAAGCTGAGGGAAAAATTAAAAAGGAGGAGAGAATAATCTTAATATTAGAAAGGGAAAAACCATGTTTCAGGGGCTGGAAAATTGTAAGCCAATTTGGCTCATTTTTTAAAAATTTCAAACCAAAATTAACATGGGAACATGGAATTAATTCAAAATTTTAAGCCAATTAGACATATCTGAGTTTTGTCCTTTTGAAATCTAAGCCAATTAATTGGCTTTAACTGACATACTCTGTAACATGGGGGAAAAGTTAGTGTGTTCCTGATAAATATTAGAAGGTTAACCAAAATAAAATTCGCTGAATTGCTCAACAGTATAGATGTAAAATATTGTATAATTTGTATTGTTGAAACGCATGAAAAAATACCAGAAAACTGATATCCATTAAAAATTTGAGTCTTTCTCTCTAGGAAGAAACCAGGCTGATAAGAAAGGTGGAGGCATTTTGACTCTCTTTGTAAAAGACTCTATGAATGGGGAAAAAATTGAAACAGTTTCGCCAGATATTCTTCACCAGTTCACCTGAGAATTAAATTCAGGGACTTGAACCTGACACTAGTGATAATTTATAAATTATATGGATATGAGAGATCAAAGTAGACCAGTCTGCAGAATATGGAACATTTTTCCAAGACTCTCTGCGGGAGTTTTTGATTGAATTTTAGAAATTGGAGGACTCTGCGGGAGATCTTGAATGAATTCCAATGTTACCATTAATTTAGCTGAGATTCTGAAATTCTGAATCTGCTGATGAGAATCAGAGAGTAGCTCTCTCTCAAATTAAAATCTATGCGAGAGATATATTTTGCAGACTGGAAAGTAGAAATGATGGTATTAGACAGGAGCTAGATAAATTTTGGGTGAAAGTGAGGATGAAAATCTTATCTTATTGGGGGATTTTAATGGTTATTTGGGGATTACTGGGAATCAAGAATTGGATAGAAATGGTAGCCTGGTAGTAGGTATGTTTTTAGAAATAATGGAAAAGTACAATTTGGTGTTACTAAATGGAGATCATAGGTGTAATGGGGAAGTAACTAGAGTGGAGTCTGGAAATATGAGCAGTATATAGACTTTGTTTTAGTAAATTCCAGATTTTACAGCAGTTTTATTGAAATGACTATTTATGAAACTAAGAAATTTTTGATTTGTCTGACCACTATTTAATAGAAACTAAATTCAATTTTAATCGGAGTCCATTTAATGAAATTATAGCAACTGAAAATAAGGAATTTTACAGTGTATGTGGACAATTAAAAGGAATATTTTTGGAGTGAGTTGAAGAGCTTCTTGGTGACCAGATGGAGGATATATCTATGGAGGGTTTTGATTCTGTGATGAGAAATGCAGCTGATGATGTTCTGAAACGGGTATACAAGAAAAAGAAAAGAGTAAATAATGAATGTCAACCTGTGTGGTTCACTAAAGAGATTAAAGAGAATATTAAAATACGAAAATATTATAGTAAACTATGGAGAACAAAAGATTATAAGAGATATTATGAGGATATGTATAAAGAACAAAAGAATATAGTACAGGGAATGGTAAATAAAAATATAACAGAATATGAGGAGAAGGTCGTGAGGGAAATTAGGAAGGATAAAGATGGCAGAAAACTTTGGAATAATATAAAAAAAACTTAGGGGACAAAATGTAACCAATCAAAGATCAGTATGTACAAAGAGGATGGTACAGTTATGAGTGAAGATGAGATTAAACCAAATGTACTAAATTATTGGTCACAGATATACCAAAAACATGAAAATAATATAAATCAAATTTGGAATGATACAAAGAAAATATTATATGAACAAGAAACGAACAATGAGAATGTTTGAGTGTAGTTTAATAGGTTAGTAACAGAAGAGAGCAGGATTATAAATAATAACTTCAATAGGCTTCTGAGAATAGCTGGGCAGGGAGTGGGTGGTTGTTGTTGTTGTTTAACCTCCCCAACATCCTCGTCGGGACGGAGGGGCGGCCAGGGGCGCCCCGGGTTTCAGCCACCCGAGGCACTGTGTGGGAGTGTGTGGGCCTAAGGGAAACCCGCATCACTCAGGAAGTTAATAACTGCCTGAGGATGGGTCCAAAGGTGCTCCAGTGAGTGAATGTTGTGTGTAGTCCTGTGTTGGTGTAGTGACGGACATTGTGTGAGAATGTGAGAGATCGTGCCCTGGTCGGCTTGGCAGAAGTCGCACCGATCAGAAGCCGATCTCCCAATCCTGTGCATGTAGTAAGGAAGAGAAGGATGGTGGCCACATCTCAGACGTGATAGGGTGACCCTATCACAACGAGACATGGCCGACTCACTAGGGTCGATGGCTGGAGGCCTAGACCCAAGGAGTGGGTGGTGGGTGCAGTTGGTGGAGAAAGGCTAATAACAGAGGAGGAAAACATGAATTATATTGAAGTACCTTTTTCCTTGCTGGATCACTATAATGCTGTTGCCATGAATAAACCATATGCTGAATATGTCACAAAAATGAATGATTTTGAAATCACTGTTGAGGATCTGAGAAAGCAACTTAAAAGAATTAAATGTGGTAAACAACCTGGTCCAGATAAATTAAAAGGAGAAATCTGCAAATGGCTACTTGAGAGTGAACTGTGTCTACAGAAATTAACCAGTGCACTAAATTGTGTTTATCTGAGCCATGATGTTCCAATGTCATGGAAGACCTCAAAGACTGTTCTGATTCCTAAAACTAGAAAACCTACATGTAAACAACCAAGACCCATTTCACTTACCGACATGTCATACAAATTGTATATGGCTATATGCAGAAACCAACTTGTGCATCACTTGAATGCCAATGGAAAGATGAGTGTGTATCAGGCTGGCTTTAGTACAGGCAGGAGAATAGAGGATAACTTGCTGATTTTGAGCTACTGTCTAAATGAAAGTAAAAGAATGAAGAGAGTCCTTTACTCTGCAGCTATAGATTTTGAGAAAGCATTTGATAGCTTAGACAGATGTGAGATTGTGAGAACCCTGATCAAATACAAATGAATGTGATTCAAGAATTATAGATTTAGTTACCAATCTGTACTGTGGTGTTCACACCTCTCTGTATCTAAATGGTGATAATACAGTTGAGATGGGACCAACAAGTTTAGCACATCATAGTGCTAAATTATGTGATTGGAAAGATGGTGGATTCTGGTATAGGATTTAAAAATGATGAAGCTTATATTCCCTTTTATTTTTCGCTGATGATGGGTTGATACTAGCTCAAAATCTACGTGAACTGAAAAAATTAGTTGGTACACTCACAAAAACAGCAGCAGAAGTTGGTTTAGCAGTAAATAAGAAAAAAATTTGTGTTGTGATGATTGGACATGTAGGTCATGGAAGTAACATCTAAGATGCGATATTTGGGAATTGACCTCTGTGTCTGAAGAGATGTTTCTAAGATCAAAATGGCACAGAAGATGTCTAATATGACATACTCTGTCATAGCAAGATCATGCAATATATTAATGATAGGAAAAAGCTTCTGGAACAGTGTTACTTTACTAATTATTCTGTATGGGAACGCTATGATCTGCTGGACGAAGACTGAGCTGTGCAAACTGCAGAGACAGGAGAATTGTGTTTGGCGAAAGATTCTTTGTGCACCAAGATATGCTCCTGTGTCTGCTATGAGAGGAGAAATTGGTGCCACATCAATTATCTGCAAGGATATTAAAGCCAAACTAAATTATGTCAAACACATACTGAAGGGAAACAATGAATTGCTATTAGAAATTTTCCACAATATGTTTCTAAGTATGCATGACAAATGGAGTAAAGTGATATTGGAATATGACACTTCTTAATATCAACAATCTGACAGAACTGGAGCAGATGACTGAGAGATAGATTTGGAGGGGAGAGTTTCTGGTTGGGATGGTGAGGAATGGTTGAAGGAGATAGAGGAGAAATGTACCCTGGAAGTATATAGACGATTTAAGAAAGATGACAATACTTTTAGTTCTGTACTCCTCTTCAAAGCAAGAAGCAACTGTTTGAGGTTGGGCTGGAGACAGAGGTTTGAGAATGGGGAGACTGTGTGTGGGATGTGTGGTGCTCCTGAGGAGACACAGAGTCCCTTTTTGGTGGAGTGTATTGCATTGAGGGAGGTGAGAGAGTAGCATGGTATGGTGTGTGCTGCTGCGTTTGCGCGTGGTGGCATCTCGAGCTCAGACCCTGTATGAATCATACTGTCTATCAGTGGATCTATTCTGGTAAGCAGGACTGATAATGAGGGATGAACCTAACGCAGTGCTAAGAGGCCTAAGTGACAGCCATTTCTTGTAACCATTGGAAGGGTGTTGTTAGCTGAAGACAGCAGGACGGTGGTCATGGATGTTGACATCCGCTAAGTAGTGTGTAACAACTAATCCTGCAAAGATAGCAACCCTGAAAATGGATGGCACTAAAGCTCTCTCCCGATGCACGTTCTTCGGAGCAAAACCGATTGTGAAGTCTGATCAGTCTCGATGCTCCAACGAGTAGGATGGCGAATCGGTGAGCGCAGAAGGCTTAGACGTGAGTCCGGCTGGAGCCACTTGTAATGTAGTACTCTGGCGAACAATCTTGAGCCGTGGGGATATGATTAGAGTTTGGTGTCAACATTGCTTGCACACTTGTTAGTTGAGCCTAAGCCTACCATCAACGCGATCAGCATACTGTCAGGGACGTAAGAGTATTCTCTGTCAAGGTGTTGAGGAGTAGCTAGTGTGATGTCTTCTATCGCCTGCTCTGATGCAGTTGCGATGATTTCTTTGTGTCTTGTACCTGCACGCTTTCCACGCATAGCACCTCTGTGACAGAGACTTATTATTTTCACTCATGTTTTTCTAAAGCAACATAAGATGGAACTGTAAACCTGTTATAACAACATACATATTTTATAGCATATAAAATAGGTTAGCTACAACCAATATATATAGTAATAATGGGTAGCAGGGTAAGATCCCGGCACCCTACCTGGTTGTTTGAGTCTGGTCTTTTTATCGGCCGGATGGCTTCACAGCAATATAAACTGGTTAATGCCACTGGTAGTGACACGAGCAAGAGTTCTCTTCTCTCATTGACAAAGTCTGTGTCACTTGAAAGGGCTTTCCACGAGGAAGGCGTGGTAGGTTCTGGCAAAGCTCCTCAGCCTGCTGTAGGAATAATTATTACTTTTATTCCAATTTATACTTTTGCAGAACAAATAAATTTATTAATCTAATTCATCTAATCATTTAGTGTTTCCTCATTCCAGACACTGCATCTTCACCAACTGAGTAAGTATATGCATATGTGTTTTCAATAATTATTCATATACATATTTTGTTAGCTATTCTTTATTCTGTCTTTCATTTAAGTTTTTTATTATTGGGTTTTTTATTAATTTATGATAAACCCGAGTAACCAAGCCAGTCCTCACGGATTAATAAAAGTAACTTTAATTCTTAAATAGTATGGAGCTGTCTTTTCATGACTTTTACATTTTCACATAATTACTTATGATTAGACAAAAACAAAAGCAAAAAAGTCAAGATAGCTTCTGGAATTATGAGCATTATTTAAATATATTAGGAGTCTATCACAGCTCTCTTCAGGCCAGCATGATATGCACAAGTGTGTTTGAGAACATAATGGGGCTCCAAAATGAAGCTAGAGGGTATTTACATTTTTGGTTGAACAATACATTTTGGAAAAATGTGATTTTTTCACATGAAAATGAATAGAACTATATGAGTTTTCACGTTACACGAAAACCAAAGATAGTTTTTGGATGCCTCAAAAAAATTATAACTAACTTGTTCCCAATTTTCTACAATTTCTTCTTTTGTCACAGTTCAAACCAAGAAAATTATGTTTTTTTATTGAATTTTTCATAAAAATTAACATATTCAATGAAACAGGAAGGAAAAATTAAAATTTAGTTTCGTCCCTTCATAAGAAAAGTTTCTAGTGTTCTGAAACTGTTTTAGTGTTTGTTGTAGCATGTAACCTCATATATATGTTGACATCTAATCTTTTGAAAGTTACAAAATTAAAGAAAACAATAATATTAAACCTTCATTTTCTCAAAATAATGCCAAAATCAAATTAATCTCGCAAACAAAGTGTGTTCATTTTCCAAAGTTACATACACTTAGTAAATTTTAGAATAATCTGTCTACAAATAAAAAGTTCTGAAATATGAAACTATTCCTTCAACTCTAGGCTACTATGGATGCGTATTCTGACCATTTTTATTCTGATGATATCATCACACATTTTGTGATGTTTCTGCCATGGATAAACTTGATCAATATTATATCTTGAAAGTCCATTACTGAAATTACTGTTGTTGAATGGTTGAAAAGCAGAACATGTTAACCTTACATATTTTCTAGTAGAGATGACAAAGGAAAGTTTCAAATGTTTTTCAAGAATTGTGGAACCAACCGAAAAAGTTTTAATTAGCTACATGAATAAAAAATTATGAGCGTTTTTATAGAACTATATATCAATAATAACTGTACTATTCCTGTTATTATTAAATAATATTTGTCCAAAACAAATGGGTATCGAAAGGAAGAGAAACACAAAAAGACTGAGAACAGTTTATTCTATCAGTAGGTCAAGTCTTTAATAAAGTAATTGTTTCAGATGGAGTCTGCAGGTGAGGCAATAGCAGAAAAAGAGGAAGTAATTGCTGACCAATCCAATGTGATCTACTTGGTAGAAGAGGAAGATATCAAACCAAATGTTTCGGATCTCTCGTGTCAAGATGTTGAACATGACCCTCTAGTGCAGGGAGTGGACCAAGATCATCTTTTCTCTGATAATACATACTGTAATGATGTTAAGAATGAATTTTTTGAAGAAAATTTAACTATCAAGCATGAAAATATTGATTATGAGATCAGAATTGAGCCGGATTCAGAAATAAATATGATGCACATAAAAAAGGAGAGTAATAAAGATTTATTAAATTTAAAAAAATGTGGAACACGTACTAATGAAGAATTTGAGTATTTTAATTGTCCTGAAGAAGAAGTAACCCATCAACGAAATGAAAAGCTATTCAAATGCAGTTATTGTGATAAAGTATTCTTTCGGGCATCTGATCTCATTAAACATCATAGATCTCACACTGGTGATAAGCCATTCAATTGCAGTTATTGTGATAAGGCATTCTCTCAGTTGTCTAATCTCAATAGTCATCAAAAAATTCACACTGGTAAGAAGCCATTCAAATGCAGTTATTGTAATTTGACATTCTATTATTCATCTACACTCCATTACCATCAAAGAATTCACACTGGTGAGAAGCCATTCAAGTGCAATCATTGTGAAAAAGCATTTTCTCTATCATCTGCTCTCAACAGACATCATAGAGTTCACACTGGTGAGAAACCATTCAAGTGCAATTATTGTGAAAAAGCATTTTCTCTATCATCTGCTCTCAGTAGACATCATACAGTTCACACTGGTGAGAAGCCATACAAGTGCAAATATTGTGATAAGGCATTCTCTCAGTCTGGTGAACTCAATAGTCATCTAAGAATTCACACTGGTGAGAAGCCATTCAAGTGCAGTTATTGTGATAAGGCATTCGCTCATGCAGCTTCTCTCCGTAAACATGAAAGAGTTCACACTGGTTGGAGACCTTACAAATGCAATTATTGTGATAAGGCATTCTATCAGTCATCTCATCTCAAAAGCCATGAAAGAATTCACACTGGTGAGAAAGAATTCAAGTGCAATTATTGTGATAAAGCATTCACTAAGGTATCTTATCTCAATGGTCATCAAAGAATTCACACTAGTGAGAAGACATTCAAGTTCGATTAGCTACTGTGTTTATGCTTTCTCTCAGTCATCTGATCTCATTAGGCATAAAAGAATTCACACTGGTGAGAAGACATTTAAGTGCAATTATTGTGATAGGGAATTCTCTGAGTCCTCTAACCTTGATAGACATACAGAAACTCACATTGGTGCAAAATCATTAAAATTCAACAACTGATAATGCATTATGCACGTCATCTCTTTTTGATTGTGTTCACATCTCTAATTGATGTGTTCACTCTGGTTATATCAAAATAGAAATGTAATCTCACGCGCCAGATGAATATCAATCAAGAATAGACATCATAAATCAGACAGTTTTTTCCTCAACCTTTCACAAGCTACAAACTTCTACAGAAAAATATTGAAAATTAAGCATTAGTACAATATCCACACTAACTACCAGTTCAGCAAAAAGCATGTAGAATTCTTCCTTGAGGTGCCTGAAAAACTCAAAGGTAAGAAGCTCAATCAGCTCTTAGATTCAATACCAAGTAATTTTAAATCTAACCTATAAATAAATATAGACCTATATGCCACCGTAACACCTATGTACAAACTCTTCACAGGCCTAGAATCGGATACTATCCACCACGTTCTCAAAGAATGAGACTATCTTGAATCTGATCATAGGAGCTGTTGGAGAAAATGCTTCGGAGCAAAAGATCAGTTTCTTCTCAACCAAACTATTCTGGAGGAACGAAGATGACGACCCAGAAACCTCAGTTCAGTATGGGTAGAACCGTGTCGTCATATCATAATTAAATGTTAGTTGGTCACTGTTTAAAATGTGGGGATAATACGGTCTTCTTGATATTGCATGAAGTGTCAAAAGCCCATTTTCCAAAATATTGAACAGCTCATGGTGGGACATTCACTGCAATTTGTAAATCAGTGCAGGAACAGCGGCATTGAGAGTAGAAGTAGGATTGTTAAGAGTTAGATTGGCAGTTAAGAGTTTTTACTTTTTCTATCATTATGTTCTAATACTGTAGCTAATTTTTATTGTGTCACTGGTGTATTGTTTATTATTTTACAAACTGGCTTAGTCTTATATTCTTTGGTAGTGAATTATATTCATTACACTAATACTGTGTTTAGAACAACTCCTGGTCTTGTCCGAAGTTCGGTAACTGATTATGATCGTTGATTTTGTGTAGCCCGCCCCCGCAGGGGGCGACCGAATGAATGCGTCCCGAGAGAACTCACCAAAGGGCCAGGCACGGATGGGAGGTGTGGGCCTAGGACCTAAGTGAACCTGATATCCCTCAGGAAGGCAATGACTGCCTTCCTGACTATAAGTAAGTGGTCTGACTCTGATCTAAGTTTTGTGTAGTGTTTTCCACGATTAGCGAAGTGTGATTTCAGGGGTGACAAGTGTAGTATCTGGTGATGTTGGTTGTGTGTGCATGTTAAATTGTTTTCTTGTTGGTGTGTGTGCGTTGTTGAGGAGTATTATGTATGTGTCAAGTTATGTCTTGATTGTACCAGCTTGAATGTCTGTTTTTTGGGTGATGAGCCAGGTTGTCACGTGAACATTGAAGTCCCCCAGGGTGATGTGTTAAGATGTTCTAGTTGTGGGGTGTATCCTGGAGGGATAAACTAAAGTATGCTGGCTGACTATTCCCCGCTGGACTTTTCCCCGCCTATTGTTTTTAATTTAAACCTTGGAAGACAATTTAATATTAAGAATTTTCAATTAGTTTTTTTGAAAAAAAAAAGTTTTGTAAATCAAAGTCTGCCGCTGCAACTAGCCAATTTTTTGGATTTTTTTTAAACTTGGTTGCATGGAAGTTGGTCACTAACTAACTCCTTGAACCGAACCCGTTTTGTAGTATATCTAAATCGTTCTCAAATCTGACTAATTGAAAAGTCTCTATTTAAGGTTTTCTACACTCTAACTTATGTATTTTCATAATAATATAATCCATTGTAAGTTCTTCAATTTAAGTAATAAATATTAAATAAGCATAATAGAAAATAATACATTATAAAAAAGCCAATATAAAGTGTAATAAAAAAATATGTAGTAGGATTATTAATTCTGTAGTCTATTATATTAATTCTCAAATTAATAAACTATAATTAAATATATACTTCTGGAAAAGTATATATTTGAACTAGAAGTAAATAGATGAACATTTTTAATAATAACTGACAAAGAAAATAATAAATTTTCGATATGTATAACTTTAGAGCAGAAATAAACTGAATTAATTGTAGCTTTTTAGACTAAATTGCTACATTTTGCAATCCATTAGAATTACCATAATGTTTTGAACTTTGTATCATATCTTGATTTTATGCAAATTTACGAATGTACAGTCTTAAAATATAAACGACCAATATCGACACATACGGAAATCGGAAATCAAAGCTAAAAATAAGACTGTATTATTGTGTAAGTCTGTTATTAAAATGGGTCTTCTATTGATAAATGGTTTGTTTTATCAAAATTATAATTTAATAGCCCAAAATACAATTATTTTATTCAGCGGGGAATGATCCAGCGGGGAATAGTCCGGCGGAGAAAAGTCCCAGTGCCGCTGGCTCTTACTAAAAAACAATGTGGGGTCGTCTTTGTGTTCACCTTTTTATGAATAGCTCCATTTTATAAGCTATTATAAAAAATTATCATTTATTAATTCCATAATGCAAATTTTAAATCTACTACTATTATTTATCTGCAAAGTATGTACGGTTGTACTTACCTCTATAAAATCTACCAACCCATTGTGATTATTCAATATTCCCAGCAATTTAAAAAATAAAATGGTACAGGTAGCTACTGAGATTCTATCGTTCGGCATAGAAAAATACAATATGTGCCACCCCTGTTCTAATCCCTTCCATAATTTTCCCTTTTACCCACTTTTCCTCCTATAAGATCTCTGACTCTATCTTCACTGCGTCTCCTACGTTCAACTCAGAAAGCTGTCGCGTGTTCCTATCTGAATATTTATTTTAGTTGTCTTTAATTTCTCTTCTAATGTTTCTTTCCACAACCATATCTAACAGGTACATTATTTCTTCAGTAGTAACGATTTTGTTCTGAGCTGTTGAAAACTCATGACCCATTGTTGGTAATCTCCTCCATTCTAAAATTATTTTCAGTGGTTATTAGATCTTTTGCTTTAGTTAATATCTTTTTAGCTATTTACATAAACTCGCAGCTTTACCATTGGATTGCTGGCGATAAGGAAATAACAATATTTAAAAAAAAATTCTGGTGAACTGCAGTGCACTCTCACTTCCTCATCAGGTACTCTATATCGAGTGAAATAAGTTTTTACTTTCGATATGATTACTTCTGTTGCAGTTGATGTCAAAACATTCATTTCAAAGTGATAGATAAATAATTAGATGGGATCAAATACTTTCATAAGTTTCATTATTTTCCTAACAGATCGATTTTAATCTTCTCCCAAGGTCTTTCTGTCAATTTAGTTTGAAGTAACTAGTAGTTTTTTTTTTTGTTGTTGCTTAGTTTGGTACTAGTTGCAAATTCCGCATATATCCGATTTATTAGATATTTCACTGTGCATCGAGAGCCAATATAAGGAATCTCTACAAATATGGCTTCCTTTGCTAAATAGCTCCCAGGGGCTCTATCTTGAAACTGTCTGTGGTGAATGGATGAAAGGGGGGTGAGGAAAACTGTTGTAATTTAGATTATATAGTGCCTTTTTCACTCTTGATGCTACTTTATCTAGCCACTTCTCTTTCTAACGGCTTCTTCGTGTCCCTTGTACTTATTTTCCTTTTGACGTCAGCGATATGGCATTTGATTCCGAAATAGGCGTTGAACTTCTACCAAAATAAATAAATGAATGCAATTTAATTAAGTTTTCTATTTATTTACGTTGTATAGTTGAGGATAAGGATATGTATTGATGAAAAGGTAAAATAGAAAAGCATCAAGCAATTGTATAATACCCCTAGTTGGTGATTTTTCCTCTCTAAACTGATGAGAAGGCAGATTCGTCAGTGGATTTTGCAGCAACCATCCAACGAGAAGTTCCTTTACTTCCAACAAAAAACCACACTGAAAAAATGATGGAGTGTACAGTGAAAGTGTGGAGTTCTTCATAATGATGGATGGAGTTATTCATTGAAAGTAGCCCCCAGGGGCTCTATCCTGAAGCTGTTTGTGGTGAATGGAAGAGAAGGGGGGGCGGCGTCCCTTGGGCCCCGAACTGTTGTAATTTGGATTATGGATTGTCTTTTTTCATTTTTACCATGTTTATCATTTATTTTAACGCTACTCTCAGTTTTAGAGGATAGCGCTAGGGTTATGCTCTTCAACTACGAGGTCTTAGATTTTTTTGTTAGGTAGGCTCGTAGGCTTCATTTACTATCACCTCTTCATTTTCCTCTTTCATCCTTGAGTGCAGCCACCGGTGCTTGTGTTCCGTTTCGTCACATTCCTTGGTAAGTGACTGCATTCACGGAGTAGCTTTTCTGCATCCATGAGCATCGTTACCGACGGTGGTAAGTGACTTTGTTCATGGAGCCACTTTCCTCTCTGATCTTATTTCTTAAATAAAGTAAAAGAAATGAAAACTATAATAACACTTGAATTATATCTATGTGTTCAACTTTGAGGTTCAATCTCCATTTTCGCTTTTCTTTTACAAGAAACTCTTATAAATCTTATAAAAATGACTTCAAACTTCTCGATACTAACATGCAAATACTAGGAATTATGAGCTGCTTGGTCACAAACAAGAAATGTGTGTTGTTTTGGTGACGTCATATTTTTGCGTCGTCTACTAGTTACTATACCCAGGGTACATGAACATAAACGGGTATAGTACCTAGTAGACGACACAAAAATATGACGTCACCACAACAACACATTCCTTGTTTGTGACCGAGCGTCTCATAATTCCTCGTATTTGCATGTTGATATCGAGAAGTTTGAAGTCATTTTATAAGGGTTTCGTGCGAAAGAAAAACGAAAATGGCGATTGAACCTTAAAGGTCCCCTCCAAGCAAATATTTTTATTGCTTTATTCAACGAGGCTAATGTTTCTTATCATTTTGCTGCAAACCGCATCGAATTTGGTAGCATATTTTTAATTTTATATGCTTTTAAAGATTTTTATAACCAAAACTCTACAAAACCTATTTTACTTCCGACTTACTAATTTAAGAAATTTTCAGCCTGAAGAAAAAGAATGTACACCATTTGTTTTGATTGTCAACTAGGTATTAGGTTTAATAAATCCATATAATATTCGTTTTAAGGTATAAAATTGAATGAACTTATAATAGAAACGTTTATATACTATAGGAAACAATTAATATCTAAAATAATTTAAATAAAGGCCGAAAACGCATGGTTTGTTTATAAAATTCAAATTTGTTATCAAAACAAAGAGTGTACAATCTTCTTCTTGAGCATCAGATTAGTGATTCGCTCAATTGTTGCTCACAGAGTATTAAAAAACTTTAAAAACAAATTATAAAATATATACTGAACCGAATTGTATGCAGTTTGCAGAACAATGATCGTAGACCTTAGTTCTATAATATTATGTTATAAACTCTTTTTTTTTCCCGGAGCCTGGAGGGGACCTTTAAAGTTGAATATATAGATATAAATCAGGTGTGTTTTATTGTTCATTTCTTTAACTTATCTATAAAAAATAGGTCTTGAAAATATGCTACCTTGGAGCCTAAACTAATGCTAGTTAACTGCTAAATTGTAGTTCCTATGAATAACAAACAAGGAAAAAAATAATGGAAATACAATTTAACCAATGCCTATTTAGTAATCGATAAGAAAAAATTTAATTTAGAAGTGACTAAGTTTAAGTAGGTTTTCCCATGTTTTAAAGTGTGGTCAGAATCGCCATTCTTGTCACTCGGTGGTCACGTCAAACTATAGATTCGATCAGCTGATTATCATACCCTATGTTGCTGTATCCTGACTATACCCTTTATTTTCCTAGTTCTAGTTAACTGCTAAACTGTAGTTCTTTTGAATAACAATAAAGGAATAAAATAATGGAACTATACAGGCAGGCCTCACTTTAGTAAAAGTGGTCCTTATTTTGAGTCATGATTCGAAATAAGAACTGTTCTTCAACATAGAAAACGGAGACAATTTTCTGTGATTTTTTCACGGTAACTAAAATAACATCAGAATTATAATCCAGATAAGGTTATTAGAAGCAATTGGTTAAGAAATTCAACATGTCCCATTTTAGGGTTACTTCCGTGTTATTGCACGGTTCCATATTTTCGAACACGTACTAATCTTTATTTAACTTTTATTTCAATTGGTATCCATGATACCAATTAGAATAGAAGTTAAATAATAATTAGGTATAATATTTTCTTTTATGAAGTGTCCGAAATTGTAGAACCAATAAATAACTTGGAACTTAGTACCCTACTACAAAAAGCATTTTATAGAGCATAAAATTGCTGTTTGTTTAATGTAGCACAAAAATTGTAGAAATCTAAGTATCCATTAATTACTCCTCTATACTGAATGGGATCGTTAAGCTATGGATGGATTTTAAAACAATTAAGAAGTGCAATACTTAATCATTTTCATCACAGTTACAAACAATGAAAGACTGCATATTATTATTAATATGCGATGCGTATTGCTCTAATAAGTTAATAACCCTAAAACAAATTTTCTTTCAATAACTCATAGAAAATGAGATACATATATTCGAGGAGTGACAATTATAAATTTCTTGTTACTTTTATTCGCTTTAGTTACAATTTGGTAACTAAACTGAGTCGTGATTTGGTAACTAAAGCGGGGGATGCCTGTAGTTTACCCAATGCCTAGTTAGTAATTGATAAGAAAAAAAATTAGAAGTGACTACGTGTGGCCCGCGGTGTAGGTAGTCCCATTTTTCAAGTGTGGTCAGAGTCGCCATTTCCGGTCAAGCCGTAGTCATGTCAAATTAAATTCGATGAGCTGATTAGTGATTACTGTATCCTGGGTATAGTAGTTATGAATTCATACCTCCGTTAGGTGCATGTTCATCCCCTGAATAGCTACATCCTCAAAAAAAACATAAGAATTCTTACCTATTACCCGCTTAAAAATCATAGGAATTCATATACCTAGGTATGGTCATTTGCATAAAATTAAAAATCTTTATTGATCTAACATCGACGTATAGAAATGGGCACACAAAATCGAACAAAACATTTCTATTTGAACTATAATGAGGAATCACTGACTAAAATTATGTTAGTTTCCCCTTGAAATATTTTCTATGAAAGATTACGCAAAGAAAACTAACCTCAGCATATACTCTTGTAACATTTTATTCTGACGTTTGGAAGCAAATACGACTAGAAATGAGTATAAAATGGTAAAACATGATATCAATTGGAACATAAATCGACTAAATGTATACTGAATTGTCACAATCAGAACTATTCCGGAATAAAACAACTGCGTTTTGTTAATTCACAATCCGTTCCCGAAATTGTATGAACCTGTCTTCCAAAGTTCCACTACTAGCTGGCAGCTGCCTGGAACATTGGATCTTGTTCATAAAGAAATGAAAGAATATCCCAAATATCTCCCATATTTTCATCATTCTACAGACTGGAAGTCATTAAAGTTTCTTGACTTTATTCAAGGGATACTTAAGTACCCTAAGGTCATGAATACTCAACAGTATCTAAAAGTTGAGGAGTCCTCCAGAGGTCCACAGTACTTTCTATTGGATGGTCTCATCATAAATGGCTGTAATGTAGTTTGTTTTATCCGACTATCTGCTAGTCGTGAGAGGTGAAGTCAGTCGACATGCCAGAGTGCAGGAACTGGCCAGTCTGAATTAATTGCATTTTGAATCAATTCCTAGGTTCCTAACAATTTTGAAATAATTTCTAATTCCTATGTCACATTAATTTTGCTACAAACACCTATGAATTAAATAGATTTGCAGTTTACCAAGAGAGCATAATATGAATGTTATTGACCAAACCACAGATGAATATGTGGAGCATTTGGAGTTTGAGATAGCTATAGCTATAGTCTAGTGTGAATAATGAATTTTTGGAATTACATTTTTTTAATTTTTAGATATTAAAAATATCTTTAATAGGATTTCAGAAATATGGAGAAAGTTTGAGAATTTGAATTTTGTTAACTTATTGAATATTTTTAAATAATATTATTTTAAAAGGCTTCAAACATAAAATTAGTAGTAAATAAATTAGAAGAATGATAGGATAGGATTATAAAATTATAATTCAATATAGGCTAGCTACTCAATTAATATTTAATCTAAATAGTGAAATAATTTTCTATTTCCTACATTTATATAATTTTATATTCTTATTTAATTTCATTTCTAACAGCTATTAATTAGAATGATCATTGGTCAAAACTAGCTACATGTCAATATCTATAGATATGTAATATTATTTAAAACTTATGCTGCCTGCTAAATACCTATTCAATATTGATTAAATAAATAATATTATTAATTCTTCTAATGTTTTGCTTGGTACTAGATACCATAGTAAATGAATAGAGAAGATTATCAAGTACAATATTGGAACATCCAAAAATATTATGAGTGATGTCACACAAAATATTTTACATTCCTTTAAATAAAATTTGTGCTGTTATTCATTTAAATGTGCATTTTCATGGAAATTAACTTACATAAAATTGTTTTCATCGCGTTTTACACTTTATTCACTTATAATATTCACCTAATAAAACTTAAAATATTTGAGTTATAGTGAGGCGCCTGTTCTGGCTGTTCATCCCCTGAATAGCTACATCCGCAAAAAAAAACAGAAGAAAGAAGAAGTATTTGAGAGTACTCTATCACCAGTTGAGTAGAAAATAGGTAAATTCTTCAATTTGTAACTAAGCTTTTCAAAGGACAGAAACCATTTATAGTAATTAATTTTCTTATGTGGAAGAGCAAATTTCAGCCCATGACAGATTGAACTTATTTTCGACTATTCCGATAAATGGACTGAAATTTGCTTTTCCACCTAAGAAAATTAATTACTATAAATGGTTTCTGTCCTTTGAAAAGCTTAGTTACAAATTGAAGAATTTACCTATTTTTTACTCAACTGGTGACGGACTTGACATTATTAGGAGTGGATTAAAATCAATTGCTTTCAAATATTTCTACGGCTACAAACCATCTCTTAATTATCTACAGAGTACTCTATGTGACGCCATTTGTTTACATCGTTTCTGAAGAATCGATTAAGTTCACCGTCAATGAATAAAAACTTAGTATACTTCTCTTTTTATTTACTATGCTAGACTCTTGAAAACAAGAACATGGTTGGAATTTTAGAAATAGCTACTCCACTAATTAAAAAAATAATTGCAATAAGCTAGTAATATTGCTATAGAAATCATGGTTTGGATTTAAAAAAGATCTAAATAACTATTAACTAACGTGTTTAATTATAGTATAATTAATATTATACTATGTATAAATGAGTATTGAAAATGTTGAAATTGTGACAAATAGGATAACCAATCTATTTGATTTGATTTTATTTATTATTAATTTAAATATATTTTTTTAACGTAATAGATGCCTAATAGATCTTATTATCTAAAATTAAAAATACAACTGGTAGCTATCAGCACTTTTTCCAGATACCAAGTACCGTACCGATTCCAGAAAAATTGTCTATACTGATACATTGTCCCATCCCTAATCTAAGCAATAATGGAGAACCAATAACCTGTACAATATTTTCAATGTATCTTGGTCGGTGTGTTGCATTGGGTATAGCTATAGTAATAATTATTACTTTTATTCCAATTTATGCCTTCACAGAACAGATAAATTTATTAATCTAATTCATCTAATCCTTTAGATAATTGTCTTCATTCCAAACACTGCTTCTTCGCCAACTGAGTGAGTATTTACATTTTTTCACTGATTATTCATAGTACATTTTTAGTTAGCTATTAGCTATTTATTCTGTTATTCATTTCAGTTTTTTGTTATTGGCTTTTTATTCATTTATGTTCAACCCGAGTAACTTGTTAGCCGATAGTCCTCATGGGGAAAAAAATAATAACTTTAATTTTAAATTGATTTAGAACTGTCTCTATTTATGACTTTTACATTTTCACATAATTACATACGATTAGACAAAAATGAAGGTGAAAAATGTTAAGATATCTTCTCATATTATGAGCATTATATGCTTATTCAAATATTGTTATAGGATGCATATATATATTTATATATTCTTTTAAAATAATAAATGTAAAACCTAAAAGATAGAAATATTTAATTAGTAAATAAATATAGTCATAATTTATAATTTGTAAAATCTGAAATTAAAAGTTTATTATTAGATTATTAAAATATGTAAATCTAAAAAATTATTAAATCTGAAATGAAATAATAATTAGTACAGGTGTGAAATGTATGTCACTAGTAGGTGATGCTTGATAATTAATTAGTAACAGAGTTGTAAAGTTTAATTCATAGGTAGGAGTCACAATAAACAGTCAGTCTTAGTCTTGTTGGTGTAGTGTGTAGACCTAACTTTGTGCTCATGTGATAAACCTTAATTTGTGAAATTTGTGTAAGCTGATTCCTAATGTCTTATGTATTTCACAGATACAATTGTATTTAAGCTTTATTATAGCTATACTGTATAATGAACCATTAACAAAATGTGTTACAAAATTGAGTTGTCTTCTGTGTTGATTGTAATAACCAGGGTAAGTGTATACCTTTCTGTTTGTTTATAATTTTTGTGTATTAGGATGAATTATTGAAACTAGCTTATTTGTTTGTTACAGCCTGGTTATTTTGAAGATATTGAATAAAACTAAAGAAAACTAGGATTCTTACTTCTACTCAACAATAGCTTTCATCTCGAGATAAAAGTCAATAAAACAGATCTAGCATAACTTAAGCAAGCTACTTATTGGAAAATAACAGATAAACTCTAATGTTCGGGAACACGGCCCCCCAACATTAAATGGTGCCGTGACTAAAAAAAAAAAAAAACTGATTCAGTCAACAACTCGTGTCTTCATCTGGTCGTTTGCTGTGTTATACTGACCTGAAAAGAAAAGGAAAGCAATGAGTGATGAGGAAAAGTTTTCGGATCTAGATGAAGAGTATGAAGCAATTAATGGGAATTGGAATGAATGTAAGCAGTTCTTAGATGACATTGAGAAGAGATCAGAACACGAAATGAGTGAAAAGACTAGAGAGTTGATTGGTACTATTAAGCAGTATTTAAAAGATTATATAGAAAGATCAACTGGAGCTATTCCAAAGGTTGTAAAGAACAAGGAAGAAAATGGCAAGATCAAAGTAGAAGAATCTTCTAAGAAGAAAGAAGAATCTGCAAGATACAATAAAAAAGAAACAGATACTGAAGAGTCATCTAGTGAAGAAGAATCTTCATTCTCTTCAAGTTCACAAACCAGTTCAGGCAGTTCTATTGCTGTAAAGAAGAAAAAAGGAAAGCGACGTAAATCGGTAGAAGAATCAGAAGTTTTAAGCAAATTGATGAGAAAACTAGATCACAGAATTGTCCCTAAATTGGAGAGCTACGATGAGCAGGCAGGACAAGACTTGGTGGTCTATTTGAAGAAATTTGAACAGTATTGTAAAGATAACTATAGAGGAGGAAAAAGTTTTTGGCTAAACGAGTTAGAAGCCCGTTTGAATGGTCAAACACTCGAAACCTTCAAAACTATGAGAGATGCAGATGACGACTACAACGACATGAAGAAGAAATTGCTCAACTGGTTTAAAGAAGAGAAAGTCAACAGGAAGATAAAAGCAAGAAAGAACTTCAAGAATATACGAATGAAGAGAGGAGAGTCTCTTATTGTATATTCTGGTAGAGTGCACTCTTTATTCAAACTGGCTTATCCAAATAAAGACTCAGCATATAGTGGCATTCTCATCAACAAGCTTAGAGACACTATTCCAAAGACTGCCCAAGCTAAGTTAGATCCTCAGATTGTCCAACATAGGATGTATGATAAGAAAATGAGCTGGAATAAAGTGCAGAAATGTCTAAGGATGTGTGATATTGAGAAGAAGGAAGAAAGCAGCGAAGAAGAAATTGTCATCAATTTAGGAGGACCAAGACAGTGGAATAATGAGATCAGAGAACAGAAGTGGAATGGCAACAACCGTAATAATTATAGGCAAGGTATCAACAGAGATAATTACGAAGGCCATAGACCAACTAATCATTATTATTCAAGACCTACAAAATCACCAACTAGAGAGGAGTATGAACACGAAAATGTGAAATTCTTTGGAAAATTGAACGAGGTGTGCAGATTCTGCAAAAGATTTGGCCACAGTGAACAGAATTGCAGGAAAAAAGACAAGACTTGTTTTAATTGTGGGAAAAGTGGGCACTTTGCAAGAAATTGTTGGGCTTCACAAAACGGGAGAAGTGAATATAGACCTGCGGGAAGAAGTGAATCAAAATCCCCAAGAAAAGACGATAATAATGAGTATAACACTAACAATTGGAACAGGAAACAACATGTAACATGGGAAGATGAAAGTTCAAAGAATTTAAACTATTCACCTCTAGCATAACTGAGGCTGTGCTGGAGGAAGAAAAATGTGGAGATCTGAAGTCCTCAGAAATAGAAAGAAACAACAATGAAAAACAGAAAAAAGGTGAGAATGAAAAACTTGATGAATTTATTATAAATGCCTTAGTACCATCCAAATTGTTTTTAATTGATGTCAATTTAAGAGATTTGAAAGTAGCTGCAATGTTAGATAGTGGAACGTCCTATTCTTTTGTGAAAAAGTCAATTGCAGATAATTTAAAGCTTGATATCAATATGAACATGAAAAGAGAAATAATTGGATATGGTGGTCATAAACTAACTACAGAAGGAGAAGTAAATACAGATATGAATATTGCAAATTTGAAATTAAACTGTAAAATGAATGTGATTGGAGATGAGAATACAAAATATGATTTAATTTTAGGTTTGAATTTTCTTAAAGCTAACAATGTTGAAATGGATTTAATGAAGAGGACGGTTAAGATTGGAAAGAAAGATTCGCTGAATGGCATATTTTGTATTGATAGCAATAAAAATATAACCAAGGCTCTTTATAATAATATCCCTGTTTATGCTGTAGAAGATAGGATTTTAAAAGCTAATGAAGAATGTTTAATTTCCATAGCAGTTGAAACTGCCATGATCGAAAATACTGATTTTCTGTTTGAAGAAACTGATAATGAAGGTGTAAGCTTTTATCAAGGAATTGTGTCTGACAGTAATCAGAGTGTTATATGCTGTAATTTAACTAAGAAGACTAAAAAAGTAAAGAAAGGTGATCACATCGGTAATGTTTCAATGTTAGTTGAAGAGGAAGCTGAATCGCTGAATGAAGAGAAGTGGACATCACAACTACTACGTGAGAAGATAAATCTTCAAGATGGACTCTCCAGTGATGAGGAGTCTGGTGTCTATGAAATGTTAGGAAGAGTTCAGAAGGCTTTGAGTGTGAGTGATAGTGATATAGGTGAAGTAAATGTAGTACCACATCATATTCAACTCAATAATTATTCTCCTATCTGGCAAAAACCTAGAAATTTCTCAGAACCCATCAACAGAGAAATTGAGGAGCAGTGCCAGCAACTATTAACTGATGATATTATAGAGTACAGCCATTCTAACTGGTCTTCACCTGTGGTTCCGGTGAAGAAGCCTGATGGAAGCTTAAGACTGTGCATTGACTACAGAAAACTGAATGCAGTGACAGAATCTCAGAATTTCCCCATGCCCAGTCTAAATAAATGTCTGTATAAAGCAAACAAGATGAAATTCTTTACCACACTTGATTTGGTGAAAGGATACTATCAGGTTAGATTGTCTGAAGAGAGCAAAAATCTAACAGCATTTAGCACTTCAAAAAATCATTTCCAATTTAAAAGACTTCCGTTCGGATTGAAGAATGCAGCCATAGCTTTCCAACGCATGATGCAACAAATTATTTCTCCGGTAAGGTCAAATAATGTGATCATTTATATTGACGATATATTGATAATGTCAGAGACGTATGAGGAACATATTAGATTGGTAGAAAAAGTCTTGGGTACCTTGTCAAGATATAATGTAAAAATAAAGGTGAAAAAGTGCAAGTTCTTCAAGAAAAGAGTACAGTTCTTAGGACACATGATAGATACAGAAGGAATAAGAAAGTGTGAAGATTATGTGAAAAAGGTTCGAGAATGTCAAAGACCAACAACCGTAACAGAGCTACGTAAGTTCTTGGGTCTAATAAATTTTCAGAGAAAATTCATTCCCAAGTGTTCTGAAATAATGAAATGTCTCTCTGAAATAACAAGTGGCCCTAAGAAAGCAAAAATAGAGTGGAACGAAGAAAGAAACAATGCCTTTGAAACACTCAAAGAAGAGATAGAAAAGGACATCATACTAACTTATCCAGATTATGATGAGATTGCTTCACCTCTGGAACTCTATGTCGATGCATCTGGCATTGGGGCAGGCGCTTGCTTAGTTCAAGAACAGGATGGAGAGAAGAAAGTCATAGGATACGGATCAATGTGTTTCTCTACTACTCAATGCAGGTATTCCACTATAGAAAGAGAGTTAGTAGCAATACAGTGGGGTTGCGAAAACTTTAGGTCATTTTTGTTTGGTGTCAAGTTTTTGTTATATACTGACCATAAACCGCTGGTGTATATGAATAATATGGCAATCCACAGCTCGAGGGTACAAAGAACTCTGGATCATCTAACTGAATATGACTTTATTATAAAATACATACCTGGTACAGAGAATACTGCTGCAGATTACTTATCGCGTATGGAAGGAGAGAAGATTGACGATGATTTCCAAGAGGGACTACCAAAAGATTTCAAAGTGCTAGAGAAGATGGAAGGTGGTGGTAACTCCATGTTCAAAGCTTTGCTGTCCGCCATGAGCTACATCTGTGAGGAAGAAGAACTCCCGAATGACCATCTGGAAATGAGAAAAATGGTGATTAGTCAATTATTAGCTGAACCATTAAAATATAAATTGATTAATAATAAACATGAAAAAAGAAAATTAAAAGTAATGTTAAATGATGACCAACTACCATGCTCTGAAGCATTGTTAGCAGCTTCACATTTGTATGATATTGAAATAAGAATATATCATAATATAAAAACACCAGTAGTATATAGAGCTAATAATAGCAATTGTGAAAGAATTGTTAATTTACAATGCATATCTTTTATTCATTATAATCCAATTTATACTAAGAAGGATGTAAAAATAAATGTCATTAAAAGATACATAAATGATATTGATGAGATAACTGAAAATTCTAGTTTCCAGGAACATTGTGATCTAAATTGCGCAAATCTGTTTACTGAAGAGCTTGAAGAAAAAGAGTGTACACATTCTAGCTTGAACTCAAGTACACAAGTCTCTTACAATGATAAAACACTTTGTACTCTCATAGATACAGGTGCACAAGTGAGTTTGATTGGTGATGACACATGGAAGAGAATAATGAAAGGAGATGAGACAGTAACCAAAGATGATTCACTAAGATTTGTTGGTATTGTGGGAGAAGGTAAGAAGTGTTTAGGCATAGTGAATTTGTGTATCAGATTTGAAGACTCAGAAGAAATGGAAAAGTTTCCCTTTGCTATTGTCAAGCAGTCAGATTTACCTTGCTGCATGCTGCTTGGATTGAACTACTTAGAGCACATTGAAGGTAACATTAGCTTTGGAAAATCACAAGTTCTTATGAGTAATGGTTGTACGATAAATTTTAGAACTGGTGTAACTATTGCTTTTGGTAGAGAACAAGTAAACCTAACTAATGTAGAGCTTACAGATGAGGATAATGATGCTGCTCCAAAAGTTAATTTCAGAATTGATAAAGAAGAATTGAAGAAGATGCAGTCATCAAATCATGCAATTAGCATCCTGAGGAATAAAATTGAAGGAAAAATTGAACCCAAAGCATGGAGGGAACATTCAATCAAACAATTTTCTCGGTATGTTGATTATTTGACTTTTGAAGATGATATTCTGATTAAGAGGGAGTTAAACTATAGTACAGTTGTAGTATCTTATTCATTTCTGGTCGAAATTGTAAATAAAGTACACAATAGATTAGCTCATATTGGTAGAAAGAAACTTATTGAAGTTATAAAAAAACATTTTTGGCATCCTGCTCTAGAGACAGTAGCAAAAGAATTATGTAGATGTTGTCACTACTGCCAAACTAATAAAGTAAATAGATTAAATGACTTACCTCCAACATTGAAGATAAATGCACAATGTCCTTTTAATCTTGTTGCTATGGATCTTTTGAAGCTTCCCAGATCTAAAGCAGGTTTTGACACAGTATTGGTATGTGTTGACCATTGCTCCAAGTGGATGATGGCTGTGCCAGTTAGAAACAAATCTGCAATGACTATAGCGAAAGCACTGAAGTACCAGATTATGCCTAATATGATGAAGATACCTGCAAACATTCTTAGCGACAATGGAATGGAATTCAGAGGAGAGCAAACTGAAAGGGTATTGGAAGAGTTCAATATTAAACATTTATATACATCTCCATACTCACCGGCTTCAAATGGAGCTGTTGAACGGCTGAACAGAACTTTGATAGGTTTGATAAAAGCATTAATAAATGATATGACAGAATGGGACCAAGTTTTAGCCAAGGCAATTATTCTCTATAATAATACTTACCACACTCAGCTCAACATGTCCCCATCAGACTATCTGCTGAGAAATAGTCATATTACACAAGAATTATTACCTATTGAAAAAAGGGCTGATGAAACTTGGAAAGAAGGTAACCCCAATTTCAAGTCCTTTGATATCAATCAAAAAGTCCTAAAAGAAATAAAAAGAATGGGAGATAGGGTTAATTACAAGTTAATGCCTAAGTTTGAAGGACCCTTTATAATTAAGAAGATCCAGTCAAATGGACTATCCTATGAGATTGAAAAACCAGGAGAGCCAAACACTATAATAAAGTGTCACCATAAAAGACTGAGAGCATACAATGAGCTGTCTGACAGTATGAGGAAATGTATCATAGAAGAAGCGGAAGAAGAATATAATGAAGAACCGTGCACAAGAGATAACAAGGATTTGAATGAGGATAAGGAGTACGAAGACTTGTGCCTGAGTGAAACTGATTCACAATCAGCTTTTGAAGGTTTCCCTGTGTTATCTACAAGTGACTCTGAAGCTAGTGCAAGTGACGAAGGAAAGAAATATAGGAAACAAAAGAAAAAAAAGGGTCTTAGAAAGGAAAAGAAAGTTGAGAAAAGTAAGAAAACACCGAAAAGAAGAATGAACTTGAGAAACTCTCCTGAAGAAGAAGTGAACAGAAGAGAGACTGTAGCCTTGCAAACATTCCACTGTTCAGAAATGGTTGATGAGGGACAATATAAAAACTCAACACCTGAATCTGGTAATGTTGTGAAATTCTATGACTATATGAAAAATAATATAATCGAATTTTCTTTGTCCACTTTAGATAAAACTATTTCTCAACATGAAGAAGTCTTGCTAGTGGTGGACACAGAACAGAAAAGTTTAAGTTTACTCATGAGTGACTTATCAGTTCAAATGAATAAAGCTTTTATTGAGTCTAATAAGTGGGAGAGCAGTATGAATGACTACAGTGGTTTTCAGGAAACCTCATCATTTCATAGTCAGATAGATGGCAGAATATCTGAACTGAAGAGGATAGTAGCTGAAGGAAGAAACAGTATAGCTGAGAGCAGAGAGAGGAGTAGAGCATTAAGAAAAGAGTTATGGGACTGGAGGAGGACACGGAGCTTCAGCATCACTGCTGATGATACTACTACCCTTGGTCAAGTGGGTTGTGAACATAATGTACCGGTTATGAACCAAATGACCAGCACTCCAAAGAGAGGACACTCTGGCAAGATGAATGTAGAAACTCCACAAGCAACTGAAAGATATTGACTTAGGAGAAAGAAATAAATTAGTTAATTATTGTATAGCCTTTATGATAATTTAGAAATGTTTTAGTTGGTATAGTTTAATATTGATGGCATTTGCTAAATTGAATTTTTTTTAGTTTTTCTCTTATAAAAACTAGGAGGGGAGGCATGTTATAGGATGCATATATATATTTATATATTCTTTTAAAATAATAAATGTAAAACCTAAAAGATAGAAATATTTAATTAGTAAATAAATATAGTCATAATTTATAATTTGTAAAATCTGAAATTAAAAGTTTATTATTAGATTATTAAAATATGTAAATCTAAAAAATTATTAAATCTGAAATGAAATAATAATTAGTACAGGTGTGAAATGTATGTCACTAGTAGGTGATGCTTGATAATTAATTAGTAACAGAGTTGTAAAGTTTAATTCATAGGTAGGAGTCACAATAAACAGTCAGTCTTAGTCTTGTTGGTGTAGTGTGTAGACCTAACTTTGTGCTCATGTGATAAACCTTAATTTGTGAAATTTGTGTAAGCTGATTCCTAATGTCTTATGTATTTCACAGATACAATTGTATTTAAGCTTTATTATAGCTATACTGTATAATGAACCATTAACAAAATGTGTTACAAAATTGAGTTGTCTTCTGTGTTGATTGTAATAACCAGGGTAAGTGTATACCTTTCTGTTTGTTTATAATTTTTGTGTATTAGGATGAATTATTGAAACTAGCTTATTTGTTTGTTACAGCCTGGTTATTTTGAAGATATTGAATAAAACTAAAGAAAACTAGGATTCTTACTTCTACTCAACAATAGCTTTCATCTCGAGATAAAAGTCAATAAAACAGATCTAGCATAACTTAAGCAAGCTACTTATTGGAAAATAACAGATAAACTCTAATGTTCGGGAACACGGCCCCCCAACAATATATCAGGAGAATAGCAGAGCTCTCTTCTGGCATGAAAAGCACAAGTGTGTTTGAGAACATAAGGGTGAATGTCTCACTATAATCAGTTAACTCTAACCCTTAGCGGCTTATCGAGGTGTGCAGAATATTTAAGGCATCATTTCATATAAAAAAAATATTAATTTTATTTCTTTTCAGACTTCAAACCCTGCTCACCCAAAAAAAATAACATCCCCCATGTAAAATAATTATTCAAAATGTTTCACCTCTTTCAATTTTTGAACTAGAGACATGAGAGTTACTTCATATTGTTCAGAATTTAGTTTTCTACATATCTAGATGCAGACCTTTTTTTCCTAATTCGTTTGTAGAGAATTTTATAAAATTCAAAAGAAATATTCAAATGTTATATAATTTTCATATAAATTTCCACACATTGAGAAATTGGCTTAAAAACCTGATGTAACTATGTGAGCAATAAATTCTGAGGATAATGAAACAACCCAAATGTCTTTAGCTCTAAAACTGTATGAGTTGATACAATTTGTAGTCTAAAAAGAATTTTCCATGAGGGCTAAATTTCTGACTTTTTGGGGGGAAAATTGTGAAAAATAACATTTCTAGTTCGTTTTGACCTCTGATATTTTCAAACGTTATTTGGGTGACTATAATGTGTCGTTTTATGCAAAAAAATATACATCAACTATTTTCAGGCGCTAGGTGATACCCTTATAAGCTTTCATTTTATTCATTTTACTTTTGTGTTCTTGTATTTTGTTTCATTTGAAGCTTCCTCTTTTTTTAACTTTAATTTTGATGTTTATTTGGTTTAGTGAATAATGAATAACTTCAAATGTGGTTATCAATCATACTTTCCGCCAAATTTTATGTAGCATAAAAACCAATTAAGATAGAAACTTCATACTTATACCTCTACTTAAAGATATAACTTCAATGATAATGATGTATACAAAATTTCAACATTCTATCTCTTATGGTTCGTTTTTATTCATAAAAAAAAACATCATTCAACTTCTGCTAGAGAATTGATTGCATTTCACTTTTTGGGTGAATAATCTCAGATCAGTGTAAATTAATTGCCGAGTAAATCATTGGTAAATATAAATATATAGGTAGATAATAAAAATAATTGAGAAGTATAAGAAATGATTTTTTTTTATAAAAAGACAATATAATGTTACAAATAATGTATGGATATATGTTGCTAAAGTAAATTGTTAATAATCAAAGTACGTATTAAAAATTAAATTGTAATGTTACAACTGCACTCAAAATGTATCTAAAGTTGCTACTTTTAAAAAGATAAATTGTAAGCAATACCTCCTAAATAATGAGAAGACCTAGTTCACATCTACTAAGGCAATTATGCTTGGCTAATCATACTTTTATAGACATTATTGTATCATTAAATGTGGTATATTTTCAAACAGGTGTAGCATATACATTTATGTTGTTGTTCAAACTATGATTAGCTAAACATATACGTAATTTTATATTAAAAAAAAGTTTATATTATTGTAAAATAATAAATTAATACAGTTTCCCACATATTCATTTTTTTAGTAATTGTATGATATACATATGAATGTTTTTTGACATATTCTAATACTAAAAATTTAATCATTTAAAGTTAACTAACAGAACAGATTCGCACAAAGAAGTTATTATAATTATTATTATTAATGAGAGGATCGCCGCTCGCAGTTGTGAAGGTAGGTGAGCACTCAGGCTGCAGCTGAGTCCATATATATGTACTGAAACCAAATTGAACCGATCTAGAGACTGGTCGTTGGAATCCTCCTGCCTCCCAATTCTTTCAAAAAATATATATTTTTGAAATTCTATCTAAATATTAAAAAATAAATCCAAATTTAAAAAAAAACTATTCAAATTTTTAAAAATAAATCTAAATTTTAAAAAATATAACCAAATTTCCAGAACTATGTTAAAATTTTCAAAAATCTATATAAATTATCAAAATCTAAATTTTAAAAAAATACATAATATTTTTTTTAAAACTCAAAAAATAAATTAAACTCAAATTTAAGAATCTCAGAAATTAATTTAAAAAAATAATTCTAAAACTCAAACCCCACAAAAACTATAAAAATTTAGCTATTAGATGAATATTGCCACTAAATAATGGTGAGTGGATAAAAAACTGTCATGTCTAACTGCTCTTTCATAGACTGTTCTAATTATTTTTTATCAGTAGATCAAGTCTGTAATAAAATAATTGTTTCAGATGGAGTCTGCAGGTGAGGTTCCTGCAATAGCAGAAAGAGAGGGAGTTATTGCTGACCAATCCAATGTGATCTACTTGGTGGAAGAGGAAGATATCAAGCCAGATATTTCGGATCTCTCGTGTCAAGGTGCTGATCATGACCCTCTAGTGCAGGGAATGGACCAAGATGAACTTTTCTCTGATAATACAAACTATAATGATATTAAGAAAGAATTATCTGATGAAGATTTAACTATCAAGCAGGAAAATATTAATTATGAGATCAGAATTGATCCTGATTCTGATATGAATCTGATACACATAAGAAAGATGAGTAATAAAGATCCAATAAATTTTGAAAAATGTGAAGCACCTACTAATGAAAAGATACATTTCAATTGTCCTGAGAAAGATGTGACCCATCACCAAAGTGAAAAGATATTCAAATGCAGTTATTGTGATAAAGTATTCTTTCGGTCATCTCATCTCAATAAACATCAAAGTGTTCACACTGGTGATAAACCATTCAAATGCAGTTATTGTGATAAAGCATTCTCTCAATCATCTAATCTTAATAAACATCAAAGAATTCACACTGGTGAAAAGCCATTCAAGTGCAGTTATTGTGATAAGGCATTCTCTCAGTTATCTGATCTTAATAGACATGAAAGAATACACACTGGTATTAAGCCATTCAAGTGCAGCTATTGTGATAAGGCATTCTCTGAGTCATCAAATCTGAATAGCCATCAAAGAATTCACACTGGTGAGAAGCCATTCAAATGCAGTTATTGTGATAAGACATTCTCTCAGTCATCTGATCTCAATAGCCATCAAAGAATTCACACTGGTGAAAAGCCATTCAAATGTAGTTATTGCGATAAGGCATTCTCTCAGTCAACTTCTCTCATTAAGCATCAAAGAGTTCACACTCGTGAGAAACCATTCAAGTGCAGTTATTGCGATAAGGCATTCTCTGAGTCATCTCATCTCAGTAGCCATCAAAGAATTCACACTGGTGAAAAGCCATTCAAATGCAGTTACTGTGATACATCATTCTCTCAGTCATCTAATCTCAATAGTCATCAAAGAATTCACAGTGTTTCAAAGCCATTCAAATGCAGTTATTGTGACAAGGCATTCTCTCAGTCAAATTCTCTCAATGAGCATCAAAGAGTTCACACTGGTGAGAAACCATTCAAATGCAGTTATTGTGATCATGCATTCTCTCATTCATCTCAACTCAATAGCCATCAAAGGACTCACACTGGTGAAAAGCCATTCAAATGCAATTTTTGCGATAAGACATTTTCTCAGTCTGCTTCTCTCAATAGACATCAAAAAATTCACACTGGTGTGAAATCATCCAAATTAAACAGATCATAAGGTATTCCTCAAGTCATCTCACTTTGATAGTCATCAATTTGTTCACAGTGAGATATCGAAATGGAAATATAAACTCACGTGCCAGATGAATATCTACCAATAAAAGACATCACAAATCAGTTATACTGTGTCTCCTCAATCTCACACAAGCTACAAACTACTACAAAAGACTTGTGAAAATTAAGCAGATGTACGATATCCACACTAACTACCAGTTCAGCTACAAACATATATAACTCTTCCTTGAAAAGCCAGATATAGCAAAACGAATAAATAATGAGGAAAAAAACTCAAAGGTAAGAAGCACAATCAACTCTTAAGATTCAATGCCATGTAATTTTAAATTTAACCTATTAATAAATATAGACCTTTATGCCACCTAAACACCGTGTACAAACTGTTCACAGGCCTAGTATCATATCCATCTACCACCCTCCTATAAAAGGAGACTATCTTTATTCTGAGTAGAAGAGCTGTGAGTGAAAATGCTTCGGAACAAGAAATCAGCTACTTCTTAACAAAATATTCTAAAGGATTGCTGTCAAAGGACAAGAAACCTCAGTTCAGCATGTTTGGAATCATGTTAAAACATAAAATGCATGTTGGTCAATGTTTCAAATGTTCAATATTATGATTGATCGGGCTCTCTAATAATCTTATTTCTTCATTTAATTAAGTTAATTTAATTTTTCTTTACTTCCTTCCATCTCATCTTTACCATTTACGGTAGATAATTAATTGTTATCTCATCAAAGTAACCGAACCCCATACTAACATGGGTTTCGTGTTATTCGAAAATATGAATTAATTCATTTGTCAGGGGGCCTTTAAAAAAAAAATTAATCCCAAGCTGCAAGAGATTCCTGAATTTACGAAGGGGAAAGAAACAACACTTCTAATTAACTAAATCCCCTATTGATACGATTCAAGCAAGACATTACACGGAAATCAAAATATTTACTTAACACATTACTAATTCACACAATACTAATGAGATGCTAGCACCAAATACTTAAACATATTGAGGAAACGGCCAGGATTCTTCGATCAGGTTACAGAAAAACTCTTCAATCAATCACATAACCAATAAGAATCAAGGAAAACCTGTCCAAAAATGAAGGCGGCTCCCTCGCTGATTTCTAGTTGGGAACTAATTTTTCTATAACTTATACTCCCTCAGTCCCTCTAATTCTCCACCTCCTTTCTTAAACTGAACAATCCTTTCCCTAAATTCATCAATTTCATTAGATTTCGTTAAATCAAGAGTTGTGCTCTTATTTCTACACTTCAACCTATTTCTACTCTTAAAATCAAACATCTAATGTTTCTCAAGTTATGTTAGCCCTCATCCTACGTAATAAATCTAATTGCCTTAATCTAAGGAACTAGCTCGTACTAAAACACTATTGGTGAAATACACAAGGTTCCCTCGTTTCGCCATTCAAGGTAATATATAAATCCATTTTATAAACAAAATAATATAAACAAAATAATCAATAATAATAATAAAATAATAATCTCGAGTATATTTTAAATAAAGCATATTCTTTTTATTAAAACATATTCTTTTTATTAAAAAGTAATAAAACATATCCTTTTCAACAATATGTAAAACAATCATGAAACTAATATATTTCTCAGTTCAGAGATATGCTATATAACTAAAGAATATATATTTACAAAAAAAAACAATGGAAAGTAAGTATATAGGTATTTTAGAAGACCGTTGCCGAACAATACATGCATAAATTATTGGAACATACAAGCCGAATTAAGGTTAATACATGAAAAACCTGTTTAGGGTTCGATATTGAAAAGTTTCATAAATCAATATTAGAAAATGCATTTTTATGTTATCCTTACAACTTTTCAACGTTTCTTAGTTTAAATTTAAAATTTACCCGTTTTATAAACCTGATATTACTGTGACTGAACTTGGTCAGACGATATATAGATTGAATCCGTGAGCCATATGATTCAAGTTAATAAAACTTATTTAAACTCTTCAAAGATTTTTATTGCACCGAAACAAGAGATTAGCATCCAAATGTAATTTAAGGAACCTTATCCTATTTATATATCTAATTGCAGCACTTTTAATGAATTGAGCATAAAAAGCATAATTGAGAATAAAAAGCATAATAAGAATATAAATCATATTTTTAAGGAATATAAAGCATATTTCGGAGCATAAAAGAATATATTTAGAGCATATGAGAATATATTTCGTAAGAATATAAAGTATATTTTAAAGAGAATATTGTCACAACCCTATTAATTAGCTAAACTGTTTCTAAAGTTCTAAATAAATTGTTTGATATTTTCTTGGGTATTCTGCTCCTTAATCGTAAATATATATTGGGGTCGCATATAGAATCAATACAATTATAGTCTTTTCGATATTGCTGTGTCCGTATTTTCCAAAATATTGAGCAAATCATAGTGGGGAAACCGTTGAAATAAATGCGAGCCATAAAAGATTGTAACAAAGCTTTTACGATATTTTTGACAAGTTATCATAGTAAACTAAAATTTTTATTACCTTAATAGCTCAGGTTATATAATTAGCAAAAATCATCACCGTACAGGCAAGAGACGTTGAATTAAGGTAAAGTGGACAGGAAAATACATGAAGGCAGATGAACGATGTTGACTATAATTATAAAAGCAAAGATTTGTGTAACTTTTTGAGATCTGTACCAAAGAATCCTCATGGAACCAGCAGCGAGATTTTTGAACAAGCTGGAGTTACCCGCGTGTCAAAACGAATCCGAAATCGAATCCTGAGAGCACCGACTTTATGCCCCCCTTGAGCCAGTCAATTGTCATAAATGGCACTCATGATCAACAAAATATTGAACTGATTTTCGAACTGTAATTTTGAACTAACGAGAATACAGTCGACGACCCCATCTGTTTGGGCCGATAATGGCTCCTGAAGTGGGCAAGACTACTTCTGCGTTTGAAGCAGCAAAAAGGGGGAGGCAGCATCAGGTTCTGGTCCGGAATTATTGGTAGTAAATAGTTAGACCTTTTGTTGTGCCAGATGTTTTCAAAGTGAACTCCTAAGATCTGTATAATGGGTGTTACCCCGGGGGTATCTTTATTCTTTACATTTATTCTATTCTTCATACTATTCAAAATAGTTTTAATTTGTACAATAGTTAAATTCTTTCTTTAACATAGTAGGGTTCTTCTTAATTAGTGCCGAGTGACCATTTCAATTCGTGGTTTACGATTCACCCTATAGGAAATAAAATCAATTTGTTTAATTAAAAAAATTAGCTTTAAATTTTTTTTTTTCATATTTTAGGGAAAGAGTCCTCTTAATCAAAAATGATGAATATTATCAATAACTACTAATTTCAAGTTAATATCCGGTATGATTTCCCCTCTTTTTCCACCACAATTCGTTGCCTGTACAATTCGTCACCGATTGAAAATAAAAGAGATATAATTATAACTTTTTGAAAATTACCAATGAAAATGGTAAATTCAAAATTACATTTTTCTAGTATAATATAATATTTACTGTGCTGGTCACATCACAAATATAAAGAAATATTTAAATTCAAACAAAAAGATAATATTTTAAATGCTTATGTAGAAAGTATATAAAAACCAACTATTAATTAACATTGCTATATTATAGCAAATAAAATGTTAAAATTCATGTATAAAATTGATGATCGAATCAAGACTAAACTGTACCACAATGTTAACCGTTTCTCTTTGTTGGCCGTACCAACAATTGATTCATTATTGCAATGTCACTTTTAAAACAAAGAAAAAGTAACAAATTTTGTTTATAATTTGCAAACTCTATGCAACAATATTTCAGATTTGACTAATTGGTCTGAATTAGATTTGACTAATTTGTCTGAATTAGATTTGACTAATTTGTCTTCTGGGAAATCTTACTAAATTTATGAAGTGCAGCACAAGGGAAACACTTTATTAGCTTTATAAATAGCAACTGCGAAAAGAAACTCATGAAAGCTGAGGAGACTGAATAAAAAAACGGTTTAACCTAGGATTACTCCATAGAGTCAACAGACTAGAGCCAAACAAATCATTTTAAACTATTCGGACATAATTTTAACTACTGACTTGATTGATTACATCTGCCATGGATTGAAATTGCTCTTCCACCTAATAAGATTAATTGTTACATCTGGTTTCTGTCTTTTGAGAAGCTTAGCTACAGATTAAATAATTTACCTATTTTCGACTCAACTGGTGGAAGATTCATTATGATAAGAAGTGGATTAAAATCCATTACATTTAAATATTTCTACAGTTATGTACAAGAAATTCAAATGGTAGTATGAAATTTTGCTTTATCAAGTTATTGATCAACTGGATCATTACATTTAATATTTATTTTGACTTAATAAAAAAAAGATTTATACATTTCTTCAAAAAAAGGGATTTTTAAAGAAAATTTTATAAATTATAAAACTTTTTATATTTAATAGATAAGTAATTAACAACTTTCATAATAGTTAAAGTTAAAATTTTAAAATAGACTGAGTGAATGTTATCCAAGATACTAAGAGTGATGAGACTAAACTGGGACGCCCAAATACAGTAGAACAGAAGCGATCCAGCTGCCATCAGTCACTGCAAAGATAAAGAAAACCGGTTACTTCAGGAAGAACTGAAAAACGAAGAATTATTTCGAATCATGTTCCACCCTAAAGATTATTACCGAAGACTCTTCCACTCTCATAGGAAGTTCAGCGACAAAATGAAAAACAGCGAACTGACCTAAGAGAAAAAATTAGCCACTTAAATAAACGTTGCTTTTAACAAGTATAATTTAATTTTTTTTAATATTTACTAATTTTAAATATAGCAATAATTGTAACTTTCTCTTAGAAACGAAAAGTTTTCAAAGTTACTTAGTCATACTAAATTAATTTGGGATCTATACTGAAGGTTCAGGACGGAGATGAAGGAGCAGGTAACTATTTTGACTTAAATATTTTGCCTCAAATATTTTGACTCAAAAATGTTGACTCAAGTATCAATATCGGATGGATATGTGGTGGCGTGATAGAAACGTGCAGCACGCTGCTTAGTGAAAAGATAACAGAAAATATAAATTGGCGTGACGATATCAATTGTATTATGGGGGAAAAAATAAACGAGGTCACTTTGAATTTCATTAGCAAAAACCGTGGAGTTTTCAGTCAATATTTTGAGATTTGACAATGTTGCATAACATAAGCACCTCCCACACGTAGTAAGAAAAAAGATGCCAATTAGTGAATAGTAAATGACTATATAGCTAGATACCAATTAGTGAATTTGTTGAATATTTTTGAAGATGGAGAAAATTACATTTTGTCGTATTAATATAAACTTAATAATATCATATGCTTTTGATGAAATGTATATTCATTTTTAATTCCGATGAGCTATGTAAATTTTTCTTATTTTTCGATTAAGTGTAGCTGAGAAACAGTGAATTTAAGATACGCTAATTGAGTGGTTACTGGTTACCTAAAACTACAAACGGGCAGCGACCGATTTCATTGTATATCAAATTTTGATGGAAAGAATAGAATCTATGACTTAATTGATTTTCATCTTCAAAATATATTTTCACTCATAATTTTCTATTAGTAAAAAATTAAAACCTTATCACTATATTGCGTTTGGCATAACACGAAAAATATTTGGCTTCCTTGGATTTAATATCTATCAGCTTTTATTACACTAACCCGCCATTCAATATAAACAGTCAGGCAAATTAAAACTACATTTATAAAAGTTTTTCAACTTCTAAATTGAATACACAGTCGTACCTATGATCATCGTAGAGGAATCTTTAATGAAGGGAGTCATTGCTGCTCCCGCTTTATAGGAGTGTAGAAAGGGTTGTTTCAATATCTTCATGATTTAATTATTATGGATACCCCAAAAATTATTTAAGGTAATTTATATATACAGCTTTTCTTCACAATATTAAAAAAGAAAAAATAACAAATATATCTTATTCAAAGTATTTAATATATTTTCTTTGCTTAATAATTAACTTCGTTAAGAATATCTAATTCACTGTTTGTGAATTGACACTCATTCATTTTCTAGTCCAGTCATATAATTCCAACGCAAAACATTAGTTATTATCTGAATCATAGATTCTGAATTCTACTCTGACTCAAATAGATGAAATGTAAAAAGAGATACAAGGGACTTCGAAGAAGTAGTCAGATAGAAAAATAGTTAATGTATATAGCCTAGATGATTAGATATAATACTTTTCAATTGAACATTTCAATCCTACAGTACGGAGCCAAAAAAAAATTGAAGGTTACGTTTTCCAAATTAATATATAAACATGATATAAGAATAAATGTAATTTCTACATCCAGCACCTCAGAAGTTCAATGCATTATTACCGGCAATGATAATATAAGGATACTAGTTAGGTATCCTGAGCGTTACTTTAGGTCACATTACTTTGTAAGTGACTGTATTTACACAGAGTAACTTTCATAACCATTTGGTGGTAATAGGTGACTTATTCACCTCAATTAGATACCACAATCTGAATAAATCTAAAAGAAGGGGAAAGACTGATTATCACAGATTCATTATATCGAAAATTAAGATGAAAAGGTCTAATTTAAATTAAATGCAATTATTTATACTAGATAAATTTTCATTCTTGTAAGTAAAGGAGGCTGGATTAGAAATAAATTTTGAATATGAAAATTAATTTATACCTTGATGAAGAAGTGATATGCACTATATTTATTGATACTTTTAAATTCGTGCTTATTTTCATGATCATGAAAGATTAGTCGAAAAAAATTTCACTTTATTCGAATTTTCTAATACTGCAAACTTTTATATCAATTTTACATAGAATCCCATAACGGCTTTTCTGAAAGCTTTTTGAGGTGAACGGATGATGAAAAACACAAAGAGCTTCTTTAGGTTCCTGAGAGTAAATGAAGTTGTTCATGTTTCAAACAAATTTCTTCACTGCTAATTTGTATTAGTTAATGATATAATTGGTCAAATGATTTTTTAATTTTGGCGTAGAATGTGTAACACCAACCACATGCTGAGTAAAATTTCATGTTTATACCTCTTTAGTAGAGAAATATAGTATATTTATGGATTCACACTATGTTCATTTATTTTCGTATAAATCTGTTGAAAAAAATTAGGCTTAGCTATTTAGTGAAATAGATAAAAACTATTCTTTATTGGGAAGAGTTAGATATAAAAGGAAAAAAAAACTAATTTCATGAAATTTTAGTGATTCATGCCAAGGATACAATCAAATGAATACCTGCAATGAATTTTAGGAAAATAAATTTACCATTTAAGAGTTAAATGCGCAACAACAATCAGCTATTACTTATTAGTTATAGAAGCTGCAGACATTATAAAAATCCCCCCCTGCCTCTCCGGGGTACGGTCAAGAGCCCCCCCCCCCCCCGGGTCATGAGCCTCCCCGTCCCGGTCACGAGCCCCCTTCCCGGTCATGAGCCCCCCTAGGTCATAAGCCTCCCCCCCCCCCATCCTTATTAACCTAGTTAAACAAATGAAGAACTACTTAGATAGAAATAACTGAGAGTTGCTAATGTAGTTTGTTGTATCCGCTAGTTTGTTGTACTGCACACTTCATGATTGTGTAATGACCTGGCCGGGGGGGGGGGGGTTCGGGGGGGCAGCACGCCTCCCGATATACATATATTTTATGTCTAATCAGTAATGAACTACAAAAGTGTCAATAAGGATTAAATAATATAGGTAAATAATGATTTAAAAACAGGGGGGCTCTTGACTGGGGGGCTTATGACCTACACCCGGCTCTCATACTTCTCCTCCTATAGTACAGAGTTAAATAGGAACAATATTACCTCTTACATTACTATGTAAACTTGTAAAGTTATACATTTTAAAATTGTAAATAAGTAGAATAACATAGTGGATAAATTCTTGACTTAAGCATATTATTAATTCTCGCATTTTTACCTTTTTGCGCAATTAGTTTTCAAACAAAAGATTTTATTCCGGATAACCAAAGATTTCGTGAAGAAATTTCTGTTCTATCTCATTGCACAGTTAATTCCATTACATTTAATCATTAAGAACATTCATTCCACAATTTTATCACTAATATTCAACCCACCATTCGCGTTACGCATCTGTAAATCCATCGTTACCGCAACCATTGATCTATCACTGAACGTTCAATGAACATTGAAGGCAGCATTAAAAATTATTACATAAGGTTAGGTTAGCGGTCCGGTTGGAGGCTCATGAAGGCTTATCACCCTTAGTGGTTTCGGTAAGTGTAAAATAAATACTCTATCTTTTACTTAGGTTGCTTTATTGAACAGTAAAACAGTAATATTATATTTTGTCATTGTCGAACTCAGCATGGGAAGGATGGAATTGTCCCCAGATAAATAAATAATTATTGTCAAGGCTGTCTTCAATGTCCCTCGAACGCGCAACGATCGATCGCTGGTTGCACTAATTAAGAATCCACAGATTGCACAGCACGATCGACGATAGAGGAGAACGGTCGGTGGCAAATACATACACTAGGGTGGACCAAAAATAATAGTATAGGATAACTTCACAATCTTCATAAGGAAGAGCTATAAAAATAGGATACGTTATGAAAGAACGGTGCATTGACAATCGGGCCCGCAAATAATTGGGTCCAGGACAATAGTTGGGCACAGGGCAATTATTAAGCCCAGGAAAAGAAAACCCCGTATGTGATAGATGATAATTTATTTAGTATGGGGCTTAACGTCTGTTTTATGAACCAAAGGCTAAACGAATAAAGTCAAAAGAAAGCCCAATACAAGATACTTGAAGAAGCTGTGAGAAAGAAAGCTGGCTTCACGATCAAAAAAAACCTACAAACAGTCGGTGACAAAGCTCTCATAGATGCAGAAAAGCTACTCCGTGAATTCAGTCGCTTACCAATGAAATGAGACGATAAAGGGGAAAACCACCTATGTGTGAACTTACGGATAGAAGAGGAGAATGAAGAGGTGAATTTGAATGAAAACTGCGATGATGGCTACTGAACTTCATAGTTTAAGGTTAAAACCCTAGTTTTATCCTCTAGAACCACAAAGAGCTTTGAAAAAATGATGGACATAGTGAAAATGGCAATAGACAAAACATAATCCAAATTACAACAGTTCGGGACCCAAGCAAAATATAAAACACAAATTTTTAAGAATGTTTATACATATAAAACTGAATATTCAAATTAAACTTTGAAACAAATACATCATAAACGTTAACAATATACATGATCGTCCAATATTTTACATCTAAAATTTAAATACTGCTTTCATTTTTGATGAGTTGAATAGAAAGAAATCGAGGTATGGTAAAAGGGAATTTTATCGTAGGGAGCAATTTGATTGCTGAAATAGCCACATTTGCTTGCAAAAACACTATTTTTTTTTGTTAAAAAAAAAACAATATTTGTCCATTAAAAACAAGAAGAAGAAAATCTGTACATAAGAGGAAATTCTTCCAGAACTGCAAGTGAGGGGTTGAGTTCCTTGAAGGTGTGGACCTGACCCTCTAAAACTTCTCTTTCACGGCTGAGAGGATGCTGAAGGCATTCCCTCTCTGAATAGCGAGAGCCATTTGCTGTTGGAACAATGCAGTCTCCCTTGGATCGTTCGTTGTCTCAACAAGGCGTCTAGTTGTCTACCTATGGACTTCATGATTGAGGAGGTGGTACTGACGTACACTCCTTTTGGTCTCAATAGCAATTGGCTAAAATATTTAAGCATCACCAAGGGCAGAGTATTTCTGACGATAACGGTTCTCCGCAGCCCCGGAAGCTGATCCGGCCTCAACCTCGGAATCATCGAGGTGTGTCTCGGCAAATGTGTCAACAGACGTGCTATCCCAAATCAGACTCTTTCCATTCATGTAAGGAAATCCAGTAATACCATCTGGCCAGAAGGCTCCATTTTTTAGTACTGATGGGAGTCCTGCTCTCTGCAAAGCCCGCTTTACAACATCATTCATTGCCGCATGTCTCGGGTTACACCCAGAACTGTACCTACAAGACACTGAAGACAGGCCATGCAGTCCTCTAACATGCATCCCATTATCACAGTAGCGAATGAGTCACACAAATTCTGGCACCCACTCTGAGAGCAATGGCTACCCTCAGGATATCTAAATAAAGTATACTCCCAAATATTGAAATGTTGGTTTCGAAGTCAGCTATTATTTTTCCTCTTCAATTTCTTGCATGTAACGCTCCTTCCTCATCAATTTTCCCACGGAGCACCACACCTCCCTAATTGTGGAGCACTACACTGGCTAGTTTGGAGAGATTGGGGCAACAGCAAAATTGTTCATACTAGTCTAATTTTTCGACACAGAAATCAAAATAGTTTTTACTCACTATTCTTCCCTATTTTAAGAGTTAGTAAATCACAAATTATGATTTACTTGACCAAATATAGGAAAAATATGTAACACGTACCGCTGGTGACTGGAGATCAGATCTATATTGAAAATTGACTTGGTCATTTTATTGTTGAGAAGAGGCTGATTTAGGCGTTTCTTTGTCTGCATTGAGTCTGAATTGTTTCTTATTATTATTTTCGTTTGATATCATACATGAAAAATAAGTAGTGGATCACACATATTTAATATTCCCTTAATTATGAGAAGATTAAAGATTGGTTTGAGATAAAAGTTAGAAAATGCAAGTAGAGATGTCTTATTCGAGTGAAGGACGTGAAATCGAGTCTACTTATAGGATTGTGCTATATAAGTCAGAGACTACACTATACTGACTTACTACATATAAGTCAGAGACAATGGCGAAATCCAACCCCTACGCTGGCCGGCAAGAAATTCGGATCTTAATCCGATTGAAAATGTGTGGGGCTGGATAGTCAACGAGTGGGACCATGCCAATGAAAGATCGTCAGAAGCTTTTGAACAGCACGTAGCCAGCATGTGGAATAAACTTAGAAATTTTCCTTATTTCTTTGAAAATCTAGCTAGAAATATGCCTCGTAGCATAGAAGAGTATCTGGAAGTCGAAGGAGGCTACACTAAATATTAGGAAATCAATATCGGATTATTTTATATTTTTATATTTATGCGATGGTATTAGTTTAGATATATACAACTTTATTTTTTATTTTGAATCTGTTCATTAATTCATTGTTATAATTGAATTTAAATTTAGTTTGTTTTAAATGTTTGTTCCATATTTACGTATTCCCGTACACCAACATTCATAGATTCATTGATCTATAAAACTGTCTGTATATACTTATTATGAATAGCAAATTTATATAGGAACTTCTGTATATAACTTGATTTTTTATAACTGTTACTAGAGTTATATATTACCTGTAAAAATCTTTATTACATCATTTTAACGCTTTTGAATTTAATTTGATTTGTAAAGCGTTTGTTAAATAAATTTATTCTTTATCCTATTTGTTGCAAATGCTTATGCCTTTCAGATTTGAGTCTTTGATTTCGATTCACCATAAATTGCCTTTTGGAGATTTCCAAAATAATTTTGCTAAATTAAACCTCGAGTTACTGCAGTAAATAGTTATTCATTCAGCGAACAATTTGATTTGGATATTAAATTTGAATTAAATTCAAAATAGACTAATATCCTAACGAGGGTAGCTTTTATTTGCGCTTAAGATAATTGGACAGCTAGTGACAGATAGAACTGTAAATAATTATGAATTTATGAAATATAGCGTGTTTTTGACAGGTCATAAAAAAAATCAAATTAGTTTTAAACCAACAAAGAAACGTTAAACTAACAAATGAACACTAAAAGTTTTAGGTTTCATATAATATTTACATGAATCTTAAGTTGTTAAAATTAGAACTCCTCTGATTGTCTGCAAAAAGAATATTATATAAAAAAAAATCTATTGCGAATATACCAATGGAGCAAACTCGTCTAGCCAGGTCAGAGGATAGAAGTTTAAATCCAAATTCCCATTCTCGAGAGTCCTTTCCTCTTTTTACAAAATTGCAGAATAAAGGGTATGAATAAAAAATAAATCTTTAAAGGCAATTCATGAATCGAAGGATCTTGCGATTTAATTTAATAAATTTAGTCACGGGTTTAACATCTGTTTCGGAATCCAAGATTATATTACCACGTTAAAGGATAATAAATTACAATGGACTCTAGGAAGCAGTCAGAGAAAAAAGTAACTCCATATACAGTTACCAACCACCAGTCAATGACTATGCTTGTGGATGCAGATAGGCTACCCGATGAATTATGTCACTTACCAAGTAATGTGACAAAAAAACGAGACAAGCACCGATGAATTCCCTCAAGGATGGAAGAGGAAAATGAAGAGGTGATAGTAAATTAAGTCTACTAAAAAAATCTGATCTCCTAGTTGAAGAGCATAAATGTCCTCTAAAACTGCAAGTAGCGTTAAAAACTGACAAGGTAAAAATTTAAAAGAGTTTTGTGAATGTTTCTTTTCTCTACTAGAATTGTTGTTAAATATCTTCCTGACTTTGATCTTCAATGGCTTTTGAGCTTTGGTAGTAAAGTTTTGAATGAATAAATAGTTCAAAATAACTGGGAAGTTCATGCTTCATTTTTTGCCTACTAACCATTGCCCACTTGTTTATAAAATATTGTTTTCTATGTCCCATGATTAAATTCTTGCATATAATATACACTTGAAATGTTTGGTGCAGTTGCATTTCGATCCGCATGGGCCAATCTGTTGCATCTGTTCTGTGCGGATGTAGTCCCAAGCCCAATCTTGTATAAAGTGTTTCATGAATCATGATTGACCTATCTTAAATATCATAACAAAAGCAATATTGAAAATTAAATACGATGAAATATCGTGGTTTATATCTTAGCACTCATTAATGAATATTTAAGTATGACAAACCAAACTATTCTAACTCTCAAAGCTGTGGAAAATTTGACAATACAATTGCGCAAAAAAATCATGAAATCTGCAATGATACAGTTAAAACTTTTCCATCTTTTTCCCCATATTTCGTTAGGTTTGCGATGCAAAATAGTTTGTTCGAAGGAATTTTTCCTAATTACTGTTTAAAGGTTTAATACTTTAGATAATCTCGAAGTTATGTTAGGCAAATACGCTAAGCGCTATTTAGCTTAAGTTAAATGTTGTAAAACATATAATATAATGAATGATATGAATTTTTTTTATAGATTTTGAAAGAATTGTTGAAGAAATTAAAATATATGTCATATTGTTATTACTGGCTTAATAGTAATGTTAAGGATATCGTTCCGGTATTTAGGATGTACCAATAATACTTGTCCGATTGAGCTGAGATTTTAACATAAGGTGTAAAGTGAAAAATAATCATATGCTCTCTTTTTGAGATTTTTTCATTTTGGGGCCCCCCTCCCCCGTGGGGGTCGAAAAACCTTCTTTTTCGACCCCCCCCCGGGAAACTATAGAACGGCTTGGGGGTTGGTGCTACAGAAAAATTTATTGAAGCTAATATGTTCTCTACTACTATCCTAAGGTCGTGGTGCAGTTTCTTTTTTGAATTTCTATCTGAAAAAATTTTTATTTGAATTTTAAAAAAAATTGTCATTTTTTTTTTTTTTTTTTTTTTTTTTTTTTTTTTAAAAGTTTATAGAAAAAGTTAGAGGAAAAGGGCTTCACCACGACCTTAGGAATTTCGGTCTGAACATATTAGCTCTCATACATTTTTCTGTAGCACCAACCCCCAAAAAGTTCTATACTTTTGAACGTGGAGAATTTGAGAAAAAATGGTACTTAGATAATGGAGGAAGAAAAAAAATTTTCAAAATTTTTTTAAATTTAAAAAAAAACTATATGCTTTTCGTCCCAGCCAAGAAGACTCATCAGGTCGCTTCGGGGGTCAACCCAGGCAGCGACGAAGCCTTCAACCATAAATGGGAGGCAAAAAAACAACACAGAAACAACACAAAAACAACCTCAAAACAACCTCAAAACTCCCTAACCCCCAAACTGAGAAGCGTGTTTGACACACGTACAAACGTACTAGGTGAATGAAATTTTTTGTGAGTTTTCTTTGGTAGATTTGCAGGGTAACTAAATTAAAAAAAAAAAAAACGAAAAAAATGTAAAAAATACCGGAACGATCCCCTTAACTTTAATCGAAAGGAAAATTTCGTATTCGACATTATTTAACTGGAATTGTTTTTGAATATTCAAAAAATCACTAATTGGTATCTATGTAGTCATTTACTATTTACTAATTGGCATCTTTTTTCTTACTACGTGTGGGAGGTGCTTATGTTATGCAACGTTGTCAAATCTCAAAATATTGACTGAAAACTCCACGGTTTTTGCTAATGAAATTCAAAGTGACCTCGTTTATTTTTTTCCCCATAATACCTATAGTTCAATATCGTATGGAATTATGTGTTGGCGTGATAGAAACGTGCGGCACGCTCCTTAGTGAAAAGATAACAGAAAATATAAATTGGCGTGACGATATCAATTGTATAGTTTAATATCGGGTGGAATTATGTGTTGGAGTGATAGAAACGTGCGGCACGCAGCTTAGTGTTTAAAAAAATGCAATCTTCTAGCTTCAATTTTCAGCTCTGATGTCCTGCTCTTGATTACCTACTGATCTCCTATTTTTATCTACTGATGTTCTGATCTTACTTGCTGATCCACTCTTGCCTGCTGATCCACTCTTTCCTGCTGATCTACTCTTGCCTGCTGATCTGCTCTTGCCTGCTGATCTACTCTTGCCTGCTGATTTGCTCCTACCTACTGAACTACTCTTGCCTGTTTATTTACTCCTACCAACTGATCTGCTCTTACCTGTTGATTTGCTCCTACCTGGTGATCTACTCTTGCCTGCTGATTTACTCCTACCTACTGATCTACTCTTGCCTGCTGATTTGCTCCTACCTACTGAACTACTTTTGCCTGTTGATTTACTCCTACCAACTGATCTACTCTTGCCTGTTGATTTGCTCCTACCTGGTGATCTACTCTTGCCTGCTGATTTACTCCTACCTACTGAACTACTCTTGCCAGTTGATTTGCTCCTACCAACTGATCTACTCTTGCCTGCTGATTTGCTCCTACCTGGTGATCTACTCTTGCCTGCTGATTTGCTACTACCTGGTGATCTACTCTTGCCTGCTGATTTACTTCTACCTAATGATCTACTCTTGCCTGTTGATTTACTCCTACCTAATGATCTACTCTTGCCTGCTGGTTTATTCCTACCTAATGATCTACTCTTGCCTTCTGGTTTATTCCTACTTACTGATCTACTCTTGCCTGTTGATTTACTCCTACCTGGTGATCTACTCTTGCCTGCAGCTGATTTACTCCTACCTACCAATCTGCTCTGGCCTGCTGGTTTGCTCCTACCTGCTGGTCTTCTCTTGCCTGTTGATTTACTCCTACCTATTGATCTACTCTTGACTGCTGATTTACTCCTACCTGCTTATTTACTCCTACCTGCTGATCTACTCTTGCCTGTTGATTTGCTCCTACCTGGTGATCTACTCTTGCCTGCTGATTTACTCCTACCTACTGAACTACTCTTGCCAGTTGATTTGCTCCTACCAACTGATCTTCTCTTGCCTGTTGATTTACTCCTACCTACTGAACTACTCTTGCCTGCTGATTTGCTCCTACCTGGTGATCTACTCTTGCCTGCTGATTTGCTACTACCTGGTGATCTACTCTTGCCTGCTGATTTACTTCTACCTAATGATCTACTCTTGCCTGTTGATTTACTCCTACCTAATGATCTACTCTTGCCTGCTGGTTTATTCCTACCTAATGATCTACTCTTGCCTTCTGGTTTATTCCTACTTACTGATCTACTCTTGCCTGTTGATTTACTCCTACCTGGTGATCTACTCTTGCCTGCAGCTGATTTACTCCTACCTACCAATCTGCTCTGGCCTGCTGGTTTGCTCCTACCTGCTGGTCTTCTCTTGCCTGTTGATTTACTCCTACCTATTGATCTACTCTTGACTGCTGATTTACTCCTACCTGCTTATTTACTCCTACCTGCTGATCTACTCTTGCCTGTTGATTTGCTCCTACCTGGTGATCTACTCTTGCCTGCTGATTTACTCCTACCTACTGAACTACTCTTGCCAGTTGATTTGCTCCTGCCAACTGATCTACTCTTGCCTGTTGATTTACTCCTACCAACTGATCTACTCTTGCCTGTTGATTTGCTCCTACCTGGTGATCTACTCTTGCCTGCTGATTTACTCCTACCTACTGATCTACTCTTGCCTGCTGATTTGCTCCTACCTACTGAACTACTTTTGCCTGTTGATTTACTCCTACCAACTGATCTACTCTTGCCTGTTGATTTGCTCCTACCTGGTGATCTACTCTTGCCTGCTGATTTACTCCTACCTACTGAACTACTCTTGCCAGTTGATTTGCTCCTACCAACTGATCTACTCTTGCCTGTTGATTTGCTCCTACCTGGTGATCTACTCTTGCCTGCTGATTTACTCCTACCTACTGAACTACTCTTGCCAGTTGATTTGCTCCTACCAACTGATCTACTCTTGCCTGTTGATTTACTCCTACCTACTGAAATACTCTTGCCTGCTGATTTGCTCCTACCTGGTGATCTACTCTTGCCTGCTGATTTGCTACTACCTGGTGATCTACTCCTGCCTGCTGATTTACTTCTACCTAATGATCTACTCTTGCCTGTTGATTTACTCCTACCTAATGATCTACTCTTGCCTGCTGGTTTATTCCTACCTAATGATCTACTCTTGCCTTCTGGTTTATTCCTACTTACTGATCTACTCTTGCCTGTTGATTTACTCCTACATGGTGATCTACTCTTGCCTGCAGCTGATTTACTCCTACCTACCAATCTGCTCTGGCCTGCTGGTTTGCTCCTACCTGCTGGTCTTCTCTTGCCTGTTGATTTACTCCTACCTATTGATCTACTCTTGACTGCTGATTTACTCCTACCTGCTTATTTACTCCTACCTGCTGATCTACTCTTGCCTGTTGATTTGCTCCTACCTGGTGATCTACTCTTGCCTGCTGATTTACTCCTACCTACTGAACTACTCTTGCCAGTTGATTTGCTCCTACCAACTGATCTACTCTTGCCTGTTGATTTACTCCTACCTACTGAACTACTCTTGCCTGCTGATTTGCTACTACCTGGTGATCTACTCTTGCCTGCTGATTTACTTCTACCTAATGATCTACTCTTGCCTGTTGATTTACTCCTACCTAATGATCTACTCTTGCCTGCTGGTTTATTCCTACCTAATGATCTACTCTTGCCTTCTGGTTTATTCCTACTTACTGATCTACTCTTGCCTGTTGATTTACTCCTACCTGGTGATCTACTCTTGCCTGCAGCTGATTTACTCCTACCTACCAATCTGCTCTGGCCTGCTGGTTTGCTCCTACCTGCTGGTCTTCTCTTGCCTGTTGATTTACTCCTACCTATTGATCTACTCTTGACTGCTGATTTACTCCTACCTGCTTATTTACTCCTACCTGCTGATCTACTCTTGCCTGTTGATTTGCTCCTACCTGGTGATCTACTCTTGCCTGCTGATTTACTCCTACCTACTGAACTACTCTTGCCAGTTGATTTGCTCCTGCCAACTGATCTACTCTTGCCTGTTGATTTACTCCTACCAACTGATCTACTCTTGCCTGTTGATTTGCTCCTACCTGGTGATCTACTCTTGCCTGCTGATTTACTCCTACCTACTGATCTACTCGCGCCTGCTGATTTACTCCTACCTACTGAACTACTCTTGCCAGTTGATTTGCTCCTACCAACTGATCTACTCTTGCCTGTTGATTTACTCCTACCTACTGAACTACTCTTGCCTGCTGATTTGCTACTACCTGGTGATCTACTCTTGCCTGCTGATTTACTTCTACCTAATGATCTACTCTTGCCTGTTGATTTACTCCTACCTAATGATCTACTCTTGCCTGCTGGTTTATTCCTACCTAATGATCTACTCTTGCCTTCTGGTTTATTCCTACTTACTGATCTACTCTTGCCTGTTGATTTACTCCTACCTGGTGATCTACTCTTGCCTGCAGCTGATTTACTCCTACCTACCAATCTGCTCTGGCCTGCTGGTTTGCTCCTACCTGCTGGTCTTCTCTTGCCTGTTGATTTACTCCTACCTATTGATCTACTCTTGACTGCTGATTTACTCCTACCTGCTTATTTACTCCTACCTGCTGATCTACTCTTGCCTGTTGATTTGCTCCTACCTGGTGATCTACTCTTGCCTGCTGATTTACTCCTACCTACTGAACTACTCTTGCCAGTTGATTTGCTCCTGCCAACTGATCTACTCTTGCCTGTTGATTTACTCCTACCAACTGATCTACTCTTGCCTGTTGATTTGCTCCTACCTGGTGATCTACTCTTGCCTGCTGATTTACTCCTACCTACTGATCTACTCGCGCCTGCTGATTTACTCCTACCTACTGAACTACTCTTGCCAGTTGATTTGCTCCTACCAACTGATCTACTCTTGCCTGTTGATTTACTCCTACCTACTGAACTACTCTTGCCTGCTGATTTGCTACTACCTGGTGATCTACTCTTGCCTGCTGATTTACTTCTACCTAATGATCTACTCTTGCCTGTTGATTTACTCCTACCTAATGATCTACTCTTGCCTGCTGGTTTATTCCTACCTAATGATCTACTCTTGCCTTCTGGTTTATTCCTACTTACTGATCTACTCTTGCCTGTTGATTTACTCCTACCTGGTGATCTACTCTTGCCTGCAGCTGATTTACTCCTACCTACCAATCTGCTCTGGCCTGCTGGTTTGCTCCTACCTGCTGGTCTTCTCTTGCCTGTTGATTTACTCCTACCTATTGATCTACTCTTGACTGCTGATTTACTCCTACCTGCTTATTTACTCCTACCTGCTGATCTACTCTTGCCTGTTGATTTGCTCCTACCTGGTGATCTACTCTTGCCTGCTGATTTACTCCTACCTACTGAACTACTCTTGCCAGTTGATTTGCTCCTGCCAACTGATCTACTCTTGCCTGTTGATTTACTCCTACCAACTGATCTACTCTTGCCTGTTGATTTGCTCCTACCTGGTGATCTACTCTTGCCTGCTGATTTACTCCTACCTACTGATCTACTCGCGCCTGCTGATTTACTTCTACCTAATGATCTAGTCTTGCCTACTGGTGACCTACTCCTACCTACTGATCTAGTCTTGCCTACTGATGACCTACTCGTACCTACTGATCTAGACTTGCTTACTGATTACCTGCATCTACCTACTGATCTAGTCTTGCCTACTGATTACCTACTTCTACCGATTACCTACTTCTACAGTGATTTTATGGGCTCAGTTTTTAAGTATTTTCCTAGTCTATATTTTGTATCTCGTTATAATCTTTGTTTTCTAAATCACTCACTCCTTTATTGCGTGTGTGTCATTGAACACAAACGCTTGGAATATTCTATTATCTATCAAAGTTTTAGTGACGGCTATTGTGTAGCTGGAATTTATTGTGTGCGTATGCCTACTACTTACATGTACGTGTATTCAAGTCATCTCTGTTTGGAATGTGTACATGGAATATTGTCATGTCTGTACGTTTATCATTTTTTTTGTATGCTTTCTTAACGGTGTGTTTACTGAGTTATCGTTTGGTTATTATTTCGCTCTTTAAACTAATATCTTGTGTTTCCTTAATTGATTCGTTACTCGCAATATTTATCATTTATTTATCACTGTGATGTTAATCATTTTAATAACTTATTTCCAGGACTTGATTCTTGGCCAGATTCTAGGTATTTGAGTATTGATGAATTTAATAATGTGATATCTGCGCAGGGCTCTGATTTGTCCATCATTCATCTGAATATCCGCTCTCTTTATCCTAAATTAGATACTTTCTGTGCTCTATTATCGTCACTAAGTAATAAAATAAACATAATTTGTCTGACTGAAACGTGGCTAAATGGGAGCTCTGTGGGTATGGTTGAGTTGTCTAATTACAGAGCTTTTCACGGTTTACGTATGGATGGTAGACGTGGTGGTGGTGTAAGTGTCATGATATATCAAGGTTATGAGTCTAAGCTGGTGGATGTGATAAGTTTTTCGGAGGTCTATATTGAACCTATATTTGTCGAGATTTCAATCAACCGTAAAAAAATAATAGTAGGTTCTGTCTACAGGCCCCCGGCATGTGATCCTATGTCGTTTTTGAACAAACTTGAAGAAATTATTGTACACGTTAGACGTGTCAAATATGATAGTAGGATCATTTGTGGTGATTATAATTTCGAAATTTTTAATGTGGATATTGATCGTAATGCCTCTGAATTTATTAATCTCTTAGCATCATATTCTTATTTGCCCACTATAACCAAGCCAACTCGTGTTGCGGATGAGTCATACACTTTAATTGATAATATTTTCACGCAGGATTTGGAGAATATGTTCTCTTGTATTATACCTTGTGATGTTTCTGACCACTTTATCATTTGTCTTGTGAAGCGTAATTTCTTCGGTGCTCTTACAGCTAATAGAAACAAAAATATTCGCTATCGAACACTGAGTGACGATTGTGTCGCAAACCTCTACAGTGCTGTGGAAAATTGTGACTTCTCTGACGTGTTAAGCTGCAATGATGTTGATGAGGCTCTGGTACTACTTAATAATAGATTAATGAACTTGTATGATTCTTTATGTCCAATTAGACATAAAAAAATATCTTATAAAGATGATATGAAACCTTGGATAGTTAATGATTTAAGAGATAAAATTAAAAGACGTCAACATTATCTGGTACTATTCAGACTAGGTAAGATTAGTAGGGGCGCCTACTGTAGATACCGCAATATGGTAACTGCTGAGATACGTGCCGGGAAGGCCAACTATTACGATGCGAGATTTGCTTCATTGAGGGATAATCTTGGGGCAACATGGAAACTGATCAACGAAATAATAAAACCTAATGTGACCAAAAATAATCTGAGCATGAAGCTATGTCATGAAAACTCCGAAATCTCAGCACCGGGTGAACTTGCTTCCTTATTTAATAACTTCTTTTCTTCTGTAGGCACTCGAATAGCGGAGTCTGTTGGGAATTCCAATGTGAATTTTGAGACCTATCTTAAAGGTAACTTTACTGACTCATTCTTTTTTAATCCTGTTTCTTCTTATGAAGTGAATAAGACGATGATGAGCATGAAGAATAAATCCTGTCGTACTGATGAAATACCGATATATATACTGAAATATTTGAGTGACCTAATTTCACCTATTTTTTCTACTCTTATTAATAATTCTTTCGTCTCTGGCCGATTTCCTCATATATTAAAAACTTCTCGTATTGTGCCTGTCTATAAGGGTGGAGATAGTAGTAATATCAATAATTATACGCCAATTTCACTATTAAGTAACTACTCAAAAATATACGAAAAAGTAGTTCACTCTCAACTAATGCGATACTTAGAATATCGAAAAATCCTTTTCATACAGCAATATGGTTTTCGTTCAAATAGGGGAACAACTCCGGCTGTTTTACGTCTGCTTCAGAATATATTTACGCATCTCTTGATTAATGCAGTCTCTACTTTACTTTGTTTGTCGATCTGAAAAAAGCATTCGATTGTGTATCGCATGACATACTGTTACGGAAGCTGTACTTTTATGGAGTTAGAGGTGTACCTCATGATTGGTTTTGTTCTATCTGTCCGACCGAAACCAATATGTATCTGTTGGAGGAATTAGTTCAGATTATGCAAACATAACCTGCGGCGTACCCCAAGGAAGCATCTTGGGTCCTCTGTTGTTTTTCATTTTTATGAATGATTTACCTAATTGTGATACTTTCTTTAACTATATACTATTTGCTGATGATACTTCTATAGCATGTAAATTTTCCAAAGACGAATTATTAACTACTCATCATAATATAAACTCTCATCTTTCTTCAGTCTCGAATTGGATGACTGTGTAAGATTTTTTCCAATGTGTTTCTCTAGTCTTAGAAAGTGTTTTATTATATCCACTTTTAAGCTACACACTTATCTTACTTAATTATTACTTATCTAGATATAGCCTATCCTCTTATTTTCTTCTTTTCCAGTTCTAATTAATACATAAATAAATGATGAATTAATAAATGTGACAATCAAACAAGAGTTAATTTTTATCTATTTATTCCTATTGTACTCAGCTTATGTCTTGAGTCAGATTGGTCTGTAGTTTTGATTCGAGTAGTTCTCGAGTGAGGTATCGCTGCAGTGATAATCCTTGGTACTTCCTTCGTGCGTAACAATCGGTTATCGTTATGTAGCCAAGATTAGTGTTTGCTGCTTCCGTATGCTAGGGTTGGAAATTGGAACTTAAGTATCCGTAGATTTGTGAGTTCTCCGTAGGTAAGTCGTGTTTCCGTAGACTTGGATGTGCTGGTCTCTCTAGACTAGCGTAGACTTGGAATTGACTGTCTCGGTAGACTGGGCTAGCGTCTCCCTAGACTGGCTATGCGTCTCCCTAGACTGGCTCCCTGGAATAATAAATCCAGTAAGAAATTTGGACTTAAATTTCCTTCGACAATTTGCCAAAATAACAATAAAAAATAAAAATAAAAAATTATTCTTTACATTATAATCAATTGAATTAATTTACTAATTTACCAATTATTGTGAATTAAGATTTATGCCAGTTAAATAGCAACAATTAATACTAATCTCAATGAGTTAAATTATGAATATTTATTTCTAATGTTTATTAATTAGGTTGAGTTGAATTATTTATTTGGCATTTTTCATGATCATAATAAATAATTAATAATAATAATTGTAGTTAATTTAATATGAGAAGTAAATTACTTTGGCAAATGTAGAAGCATTAAAAATAGTTTGTACTTAATATTACAATAATTGAGAATCGAGCAAAATGTTACTCGTCAAATGGCCTTTTAATTATTATAATAAATAATTAAATTCCTAATCCTGAAGTTGAAATATGTTGTGTAAAACTTAATTGTAATATATTAAATATGCATTGAATTAGAAGAATAGTATTAACAAATGTTATACATTTTTAATACTGTCAGAAGTTATCCCAACTTATGCAGTTTGGTAAAATGTTGGCGGTTGGTCATGTTTTCAAACCTGGGAAACAGGATGTAAGAAAAGTCTGGGGTGTGTACTGACTTTTCCAAAATGGGAATAACGTAATTCTGATTGTGAATAAGGATACTAATTCTAATAATAGTTTGTTATTATAGTTAACTATATTAATTTAATAATGTTAATTGGAGCTAATTAGCTAATAAATCATATAAATATCAGTATATTTATGGCACTAGCTAATATGGCAATTCAGTATAATAAATAAGGCATTATTAAGAATAATATTATACAAATAACTTGAGGGAATAATTATTAGTTATATATTTACCCAATGTTTCTTTAGCTAAGAAGATTTGGGGAATTGGTTTGGAGTTAATCCTAGGCTGTTGTTATTCACTGTTTTTCAGAACAAAGTGTTTATTTCCTTGTAATTAGTAAGTTGTATATAAATTGGAAGGTGTTATGTCTGCAATAAAGGTATTAATATTAATAATTGGTGAGAGTTTATAATCTAATTTTAGTTCACAAACACTAGCACTGTATCGGCACTCTTCACTCTGTTGTATCAGACTCGTTAATGTCGTTTAACCGGTAAAAATTATCCTTACCAATGTCCAATGAGGTATATTTGCAGAGGTCTCCTTTGCTGTCAGGTCTGCAGTCTTCTTCCTGCAACACAGATTCATGTTCCATTTATTCGTCCGCTTCAGTCATCCCACCTCTTCATTCCTCCACGTTCATCATCCTCTCTCTCGCCCTCCACATCCTCAGCACTATACCTCTCCTCTCCGCTTCACCTTGTTATCCAAACAGAAAACATCCCACCACCTCCTCTCTATCCATCACTCTCGGTCTCTGTAGCTCCACTGCCTCTCTCCTAACTTCCTCCAGCCTGTCACAATCGAGTACAAAGTGCTGCTGGTCCTCAAGTTCAAAGTCACACAGCCTGCACTCCCTACTCTCTCCCCACCTTCTGTCGCCAAATCTCATGCAGTTGGTTCTAGCAGCGAACCAAATTCTCGCCTCCAAGCTCCCACCATAGTCCTCCTCTCTCATCTCCAGCTTAAACCTCCTGTATATCCTCAGACTACTCTTAGATTCCATCTCCATCCTCCATTCAGCCTCCACCACTCTGGCCACTCTCCACTTCACTTCCGCTCATCTCCTTCAGCTCCTCCTCTCCCACCATCGCCCACTGCAAACACCTTCTAGTCTCCTCCCACGACTCACTTCTTCTGCCTTCTCTGCTGCTCCCCATGATCATCCGCAGCATCCTATTATCTCCCTGCTCCACTCTTCTCGCATACTGAATTCTTCCTCTGGCCACCCTGCTCCTTACTGTGCTAATGCCAACTTCACCCCTCATTCCAGCTATTGTGGCCCATTTTGGCGCTCCCAGCATTCTTCTCATGGCTGCATTCTCCTGCTTCTGAATCTCCCGTATATCCTCCACCCTCATTCTCACCACCTCCGAGCCATACAGCACTCTCGGCAACACCACTCCCTTCCAATATCCCTTACCAATCAACACTCTGTGGCAGCTCTTCTCTATTACACTGCTAGTGAGCATGCTCATCTTCTTTGCTGTCGTAACCATCTGCTCTCTCTGTCCTTTAAATAAATTCCTCTGTCCTTGCACCTTCACACCCAAATACCTCATCTCCTCAACAACCGCTATCCCTTCTACCTCTACCACTGCCTAATCTGAGTTAAAGATCATGCATTGACTCTTCCTTGCATTAATTTCCAGCCCTTATCTCTCCGCAACCTCAGTCAGCTCCACAACTCCCTCTCCTGCCTCTCGGACGCTTCTCGTCAGTATCAACCCGTCGTCAGCATAGAACAGGCATGCAACACGTGTTCCTCCAATCCTCACCCCCTCAATCCGTCTCCTCGGTGCCTCTATCATCTTATAGGTGAGCAACTTGAACAGAAGTGTTGATGCTGTGCATCCCTGTCTGATCTCGCTTTCCACTTCTATCTCCACATGCCTATCCTCACCCAATTCCACTCTTGTCTTATCTTCACAGTACACCCTCTTGAAAACCTCCAGCACCTCCCCTGGTATCCTATACTCCTTCAGCACCTCCAGAATTGTTTCTCTCCTAACAGAGTCAAAAGCCTTCTTGAAATCAACTGCAACAACAACCATCATCTCCTTTCTCCTGTAGCTCTTCTGCACACACTCCTGTAGCACATACAAATTGTCCACAATGTTACTCCCTGCCGTGAATCCTGCCTGTTCATCTCTCCTCATTCCGCTCTCAAACACATGTCCCTCTATCTTATCTCTCAGGGCTCCCATCAGTATCTTGTAGGAGACATCTGTTATTGCAATGGGCCTCATGTCTGATACGGTTGGTTTCCGTATCTTTGGCACCATTACAGTTCGTGTGGTTTTCCAACCTTCAGGGATGTCTCCCTCCTCAATCAATCTCCTGTAACTTTCCTCCAATCTTCCCAGTACCACATCACTTTCCTCCATCACCTTATACATCTCCGCCTTCATGCCGTCCAGTCCTCCTGCTTTCCCATTCTTCAGTTTCTTTATTGCCTTTCCAATGTCCTCCTTGCTTAAATCGATTGCTGCCACCTTTATTCTTCTGTATGGGTCTGCCACGATCCTTGGTAATGTCCTCTGTCTATCTCTTTCCCCTTCCTCTCCCTCCATGATTCTTCTTCTTCTGAGCTCACCATTATAATTCCTCTTCTCCACCTCATTCCACATCTCTCCCATTCTATTTGGATGTCTCCGGTAAACTACTCCCAGAACAAGCTCATTTCCCTCTTCATGTCTTCCTCTCCCAGCCGCTCTCCACTCTCCCCGAAGATTGCGAATTCCTTCCTATGCATCTCTTTTCCTCTCAACTTGTTAATATTCTCCCAGAGTCCTCCGCACCTTCCATTTCTTCTGATCCCACTTACAATCTTGTCCTCATATATTTGCATCTGTTCTCTTATCAGACATGCTACCTTCATCTTCTGCTGCTTATACCTGTTCCATGCTTCCTGTTTGCCAATCTCCATCCTCCAACTCCTATGGACCTTGTTCAATCTCCTTCTTTCATTAATTCCTTTTCTTATTTCTTCATTTATCCAAGGTTGTTCCTTCCCTCCTTCTGCTCCTTCCTTTCGCCTATACTTGACTTGTAGATTCTCCTTTGCTGCCTGCCTCATAACGTCATTAATAACTTCCAAATTTCCGTCCTGTCCATCACTCAACTTCTCCTCCACCTGTCTCCTGTATCTTCTTATTCTTTCAGTTGTATATCTGAAGTACTCTCTTTCATGCCATCCGTCACCCTGTCTAACCTTCACCTGTTTCTTAATTTTGAAGTAGGTCGTGATCATACAGTGGTCTGAGAAGTCTATCTCCTCTCTCTCCTCATCGATGATCATCCTGGTGAATCGTTGCTGTGCCTGATCATTTGCAACAACAAAGTCTATGACACTCCTCTGCTCACCTCGCTCCCACGTGTATACACCCTCACATCTCTCATCCAGGTTCAATAGGCTCAACCCCTGCCTCTCCAAGAACTCACTGACAAGTTTTCCAGTTTCATTTTCCTCCTGATACCCAATGTATCCCAGATGCTCATTGAAGTTTCCCACCAGAATCACCTCTCGTCCATCTGCTGTGCTCCGCTCCTCAATTTGTCCTATCTCTTCGAGGATTCTCTCATTGTATTGTCTCACTTCTGCGTCATTGCCAGTCCTCAGGTATACTATCACTATGGTCATTTTCACGTCTCCAACTTTTCCCTCCATATGCAACAAATCTCTACTCCTCGTCTCTCTCTTCTCCATAAATAAATCTGCTTTCCTGTAGATGCACATCAGTCCTCCACCTCTCCTATCTTGTAGATCCCTCATACTGTGCCTTACTACCAACTCCTCTCCAATCCTCAGATCATCCACCTTCTTCTGAGTCTCTGTCAAGCACAATATCATATTCTCACCCACCATATCCATCAGCTCTACACTTTTCACCCTGCTAAGACCCTGCACATTTATTACTTTCAGACACAGTTCCTCCTCAAGCTTCTCTCCTCCCTTTGCTTTCAAAAATTTCTTTTCTTTGGCTTAGCTCCACATCCGGCTGCTTCAAACCTCTCTCCCTCATCTTGGCCATCCTGCCCTCCCTGTGCTGCTATCTCTTCTGCTATTTCTCGTTCTCCTTTATTTTCCTCATTAACCACCACTTCATCATTATTATTTTCCTCCACTCTAATCACCCTTCCTCTTCTTATGATGAACCTGGCTCCACCTTTGCTTCTCTTTTCCCTCAATTCCATCTTCAGTTTCTTGTCTTTTTCTCTTTCCTGCATAGTCATATCTCTTGATATGAACACCCTCTCAAAATTCTTTGAGTGTCTCAGCATACTTGCGTTCTTGAGAATGTCTCTTTTCTCCTCCTCATTACCCATTTTTACCAGCATGGGTCTTCTCTTATTCTCTGTCTTCATCCCTAATCTTATTACTTTTTCTATCTTGAGATCTTTCATTCCCAATTCCTCTACAAATATTCTCCCGCAATTGTCCTCATCCTCTCTGTATCTCTCCTCTGCTTCACTGTTGGTTGATTCATTATATTCTTCTTCCTTCTCTCTCTTTCAATTTCTTCCAGCTTCATACCAATCTCCTCCATCTTTCTTCCCTCCATTCCTGCATCCTTTTTTACTTGTTCTACACCTTTATTCACTATCTCCTGCTTCATACCCTCCAATTCCTGTCTGATCACCACGCCTCTCTTCTCTCCGTCAAAGTCTTTCATCTCTTTCTTCTCGTCTTCCATTTCTTGTTTCATATTTTCAAACTTTCCCATCCATATTTTGTTCATTTCATCCAAAGCCAAACTCATCTGATTTTCAATCTCCGTGCTCATTTTCTTCATTTCTTCTTCCATTTTTCCCCTACAGTCTCCCTCCAGTTTTCTAACCCTAGCCTCAATTCCTTCCACTCTTTTCTTCAGCATCTCATTCTCCTTTTTCTAACTCCTGTTCTCTTCCTCACATTCTTCCATTCTTTTCTTGATCTTCCCATTTTCCTCTGTTAGCTTGTCCACTTTACCACTGCATCTGTCACAGTACCATTTAACCTTCTCGTCCATTTTACTCAGCATTTCATATTCTTTCTTAGTAAGCTTCCCGCATTCCGCATGAAACCATCTTTTGCAGAGGTCACATACCATACCATCTTCTCCACTGTTGACTCTCTTTCTACATTCTTCACATACCTCCACGTTCTCCCACACCTTCAGCATCTCCTCACTTTCATCACGTCCCCTCCTTCCCCGTGCCACATTCCATTCTTCAGCTCCTTTTTCTTGATCCTTTTTCTTATCTTTCTTTGTGGGCGTCCGTGCCTGGGAACTCATCCTGGTCCCCTGAATTTCACTTCCCACAACCTTGCCAGCTTCTCTATTGTACCACTATCTTCTTTTCACACCATTCACTTAAATCTATTAATCACTTAATAGCTAATGTTCATTAATTTTTATATTGTTTTAACTGTCTTATTTCTGAAAAAGGCACACTTCACAGAGCAAAAAACGACACGTCCGTTCACCACGGTAACTCTTGCTTTACAATCGGTGGGCGGAAACTAAACAAAGAGTAGCTAGGCCTAATTGTATTTAGCGCGTATGTTTCTAGAAGGAAACTAGAGTGTTGCCATAAGTTTAGAAATACCTTCGAATTCAATTGCGTTGTATTTTAATCAGCAAATTACTGTAGTGGTTATAATTGATTAATGATTATTAATAATTAGTTGTTGTTAATTAATTATGCAATAATCGGGTTGCAACAACAATATCAATTGTATATTTTAGAGGTTTTTAAACTGTGGTCTTTGTCCTCAAAGTGGTCTTGCTTGGAGCAAGGAAATAATAACACATTGATTTTGTATCTGTGATACTGTTAATTCCTTTATTAAAAACAGCACAGTTATCATAAGGGTTGTGACAATATGCGTTTAAAATCATAGATTCTGAAAATATTATAGATTGAGAGAAATATAGAGTATTGAATTGTACTAAATCAGTTGTATTCGATACCATTACATTTCGTTTCATCTATGCTATTATGATTTTAAATGCATATTGTCACAATCCTAATTATCATCTACTCTTCTTCCAGCTGAGCAGCACTAATGTGAGAGATCATTACACGCTATACTGATACACTTACTTCTTCAAGTTAAATTATTTGTACAGATTAACGTTAAATATTAATGTTTTTACTAAATATAATCATTGCCATTTTCTTCACATTGTTCAAGCACGCATTAATAAGGTGAACTGCCTTTGGAAGATATAATACGTAAAGCCAATATTACACTATGGCGCTCGCCATGGCGGTGTTGTCTCTCTCTCTGCAGATATGGCGCTCACCATACTCAAAATTGCTATTACATTAGACGAGTCGATACGGCAGTGATCGTGCATTGAAATTTAGGGAAAATTGAAAAAATTATTATGAAATGAATTGTAACAATAAAATTCGATGTCATCACGAATATATATTCAGTTAATTATCTTTTTGATAGTTGTGTGAAGCAATTCCATGCCTATATATTAAAAAGTCTATTTCCATTGATTGTATGGCATTAGCCATACAATTGTATCACGCATTAGCCATACAAAGTCTTAAATAACTTGTAAAATGAAACAAAATACTTTTTCCACTACTTTAAATCTCTTTAGCAGGCTTTAGTGACAATTTCATCACCTCTAATACGGTGGCGGTGTTGGTTCTATCGCACAGTGAGCGATCACAATTTCATGGCGCTCGCCATGACATTTTTCGATATTAGAGAGAAAAGGCGCGGAGTGAGAGAGAAAAGTAACAAAACTGTGGCGAGCGCCACAGTGTAATACGGGTTTTAGTAAGGTGAACTTCATGAGAACGATATTAGTTAGTAATGTTAACGATAATATGTTAGTATAAGGTTAACGATATTAGTTAGTAATGTTAACGATAATATGTTAGTATAAGGTTAACGATATTAGTTAGTAAGATGAACAATATTATGTTAGTAAGGTTAACGATATCACGTTAGCAATATAAGGTGAACGATATTACGTTAAAAGGTTAACGATATTAGTTAGTAAGATGAACAATATTATGTTAGTAAGGTTAACGATATTACGTTAGTAAGGTTAACTATATTATGTTAGTAAGGTTAACGATATCACGTTAGTAATATACGGTGAACGATATTATGTTAGTAAGGTTAACGATATTACGTTAGTAAGGTTGATATTGTTACGTTAATTTATAAATTTTGTTATCTTTTCACTAAGAAGCGCACCGAACGTTCCTATCAGGCCAACACATAATTCCATCCAACATTAAAGGTCCCCTCCAAGCAATTTTTTATATTGCTTAAAGGTCCTCTCCAGGCTCCGGGAAAAAAATGAGTTTATAACATAATATTATAGAACTAAGGTCTACGATCATTATTCTGCAAACCGCATACAATTCGGTTCAGTATATATTTTATAATTTGTTTTTAAAGTTTTTTAATACTTTGTGATCATCAATTGAGCGAATCACTAATATGATGCTCAAGAAAAAGATTGTACACTCTTTGTTTTGATTACAAATTTGAATTTTATAAACAAAACATGCGTTTTCGGCCTTTGTTTTAGATATTAATTGTTTCCGAAAGTATATAAACGTTTCTATTATAAGTTCATTCAATTTTATACCTTTACACGAATATTAAATGGATTTATTAAACCTAATACCTAGTTGGCAATCAAAACAAATGGTTTACATTCTTTTTCTTCAGGCTGAAAATTTCTTAAATTAGTAAGTCGAAAGTAAAATAGGTTTCGTAGAGTTTTGATTATAAAAATGTTTAAAAGCATATAAAATTAAAAATAAGATACCAAATTCGATGCGGTTTGCAGCAAAATGATAAGAAAGATTAGCCTCGTTGAATAAGGCAATAAAAATATTTGCTTGGAGGGGACCTTTGAAGAATATATTTGATTCAAAATATTTGAATCAAAATATTTGAGTGAAAAATATTTGAGCCAAAAATATTTGAGTCAAAATTTGAGTCAAAATATTTGAGTCTGCGTTTATGATAGTTGCGTGAGCGTGCACGCCAATTCTTTTTCCTGCATTTTAGACAGTTGCGTGAGCGTGCACGCCAATTATTTTAATTTAGACCATTGCGTGAGCGTGCACGCCAATTTTTGTATTTTTTCTGCGTTTTTGACAGTTGCGTGAGCGTGCTCGCCAATTCTTTTTTCCATATTTTAGACAGTTGCGTGAGCATGCACGCCAATTATTTTGATTTAGACATTTGCGTGAGCGTGCACGCCATTTTTTTTAGTTTTTCTTCTTTTTAGACAGTTGCGTGAGCGTGCACACCAATTCTTTTTTTTCTGTATTTTAGACAGTTGCGTGAGCGTGCACGTCAATTATTATAATTTAGTCATTTGCGTGAGCGTGCACGTCAATTATTTTAATTTAGACATTAGCGTGAGCGTGCACTCCAATTTTTTATCTTTTCTGCGTATTTGACAGTTGCGTGAGCGTGCACGCCAATTCTTTTTTCCGCATTTTAGACAGTTACAAGAGCGTGCACGCCAATTCTTTTTTTCCGTATTTTAGACAGTTGCGTTAGCGTGCATGCCAATTATTTTAATTTAGTCATTTGTGTGAGCGTGCACATCAATATTTTTAATTTTTCTGCGTTTTTGACAGTTACGTGAGCGTGCACGCCAATTCTTTTTTTCCGCATTTAGACAGTTGCGTGAGCGTGCACGCCGATTATTTTAATTTAGACATTTGCGTTAGCGTGCACGCCAATATTTTTTTATTTTTTTCTGCGTTTTTGACAGTTGCGTGAGCGTGCACGCCAATTCTTTTTTCCCGCATTTTAGACAGTTGCGTGAGCGTGCACGCCAATTATTTTAATTTAGTCATTTGCGTGAGCGTGCACATCAATATTTTTAATTTTTCTGCGTTTTTGACAGTTACGTGAGCGTGCACACCAATTCTTTTTTCCGCATTTAGACAGTTGCGTGAGCGTGCACGCCGATTATTTTAATTTAGACATTTGCGTTAGCGTGCACGCCAATATTTTTTTATTTTTTTCTGCGTTTTTTACAGTTGCGTGAGCGTGCACGCCAATTCTTTTTTCCCGCATTTTAGACAGTTGCGTGAGCGTGCAAGCCAATTATTTTAATTTAGTCATTTGCGTGAGCGTGCACATCAATATTTTCAATTTTTCTGCGTTTTTGACAATTACGTGAGCGTGCTCGCCAATTCTTTTTTCTGCATTTTAGACAGTTGCGTGAGCGTGCATGCCAATTATTTTAATTTAGTCATTTGTGTGAGCGTGCACATCAATATTTTTAATTTTTCTGCGTTTTTGACAGTTGCGAGAGCGTGCACGCCAATTCGTTTTTTCTGCATTTTAGACAGTTGCATGAGCGTGCACGCCAATTATTTTAATTTAGCCATTTTTGCTTGAGCGTGCACGCCATTTTTTTTAATTTTTCCGCGTTTTTGACAGTTGCGTGAGCGTGCATACCAATTCTTTTTTTCTGTATTTTAGACAGTTGCGTGAGCATGCACGCCAATTATTATAATTTAGTCATTTGCGTGAGCGTGCACGTCAATTATTATAATTTAGTCATTTGCGTGAGCGTGCACGTCAATTATTTTAATTTAGACATTAGCGTGAGCGTGCACTCCAATTTTTTATCTTTTCTGCGTTTTTGACAGTTACGTGAGCGTGCACGCCAATTCTTTTTTCCGCATTTAGACAGTTGCATGAGCGTGCACGCCGATTATTTTAATTTAGACATTTGCGTTAGCGTGCACGCCAATATTTTTTTATTTTTTCTGCGTTTTTTACAGTTGCGTGAGCGTGCACGCCAATTCTTTTTTCCCGCATTTTAGACAGTTGCGTGAGCGTGCACGCCAATTATTTTAATTCAGTCATTTGCGTGAGCGTGCACATCAATATTTTCAATTTTTCTGCGTTTTTGACAATTACGTGAGCGTGCTCGCCAATTCTTTTTTCCGCATTTTAGACAGTTGCGTGAGCGTGCACGCCGATTATTTTAATTTAGACATTTTTGCTTGAGCGTGCACGCCATTTTTTTTAATTTTTCCGCGTTTTTGACAGTTGCGTGAGCGTGCATACCAATTCTTTTTTCCGCATTTAGACAGTTGCGTGAGCGTGCACGCCGATTATTTTAATTTAGACATTTGCGTTAGCGTGCACGCCAATATTTTTTTATTTTTTTCTGCGTTTTTTACAGTTGCGTGAGCGTGCACGCCAATTCTTTTTTCCCGCATTTTAGACAGTTGCGTGAGCGTGCAAGCCAATTATTTTAATTTAGTCATTTGCGTGAGCGTGCACATCAATATTTTCAATTTTTCTGCGTTTTTGACAATTACGTGAGCGTGCTCGCCAATTCTTTTTTCTGCATTTTAGACAGTTGCGTGAGCGTGCATGCCAATTATTTTAATTTAGTCATTTGTGTGAGCGTGCACATCAATATTTTTAATTTTTCTGCGTTTTTGACAGTTGCGAGAGCGTGCACGCCAATTCGTTTTTTCTGCATTTTAGACAGTTGCATGAGCGTGCACGCCAATTATTTTAATTTAGACATTTTTGCTTGAGCGTGCACGCCATTTTTTTTAATTTTTCCGCGTTTTTGACAGTTGCGTGAGCGTGTATACCAATTCTTTTTTTCTGTATTTTAGACAGTTGCGTGAGCGTGCACGCCAATTATTATAATTTAGTCATTTGCGTGAGTGTGCACGTCAATTATTATAATTTAGTCATTTGCGTGAGCGTGCACGTCAATTATTTTAATTTAGACATTAGCGTGAGCGTGCACTCCAATTTTTTATCTTTTCTGCGTTTTTGACAGTTACGTGAGCGTGCACGCCAATTCTTTTTTCCGCATTTAGACAGTTGCATGAGCGTGCACGCCGATTATTTTAATTTAGACATTTGCGTTAGCGTGCACGCCAATATTTTTTTATTTTTTCTGCGTTTTTTACAGTTGCGTGAGCGTGCACGCCAATTCTTTTTTCCCGCATTTTAGACAGTTGCGTGAGCGTGCACGCCAATTATTTTAATTCAGTCATTTGCGTGAGCGTGCACATCAATATTTTCAATTTTTATGCGTTTTTGACCATTACGTGAGCGTGCTCGCCAATTCTTTTTTCCGCATTTTAGACAGTTGCGTGAGCGTGCACGCCGATTATTTTAATTTAGACATTTTTGCTTGAGCGTGCACGCCATTTTTTTTAATTTTTCCGCGTTTTTGACAGTTGCGTGAGCGTGCATACCAATTCTTTTTTTCTGTATTTTAGACAGTTGCGTGAGCGTGCACGCCAATTATTATAATTTAGTCATTTGCGTGAGCATGCACGTCAATTATTATAATTTAGTCATTTGCGTGAGCGTGCACGTCAATTATTTTAATTTAGACATTAGCGTGAACGTGCACTCCAATTTTTTATCTTTTCTGCGTTTTTGACAGTTACGTGAGCGTGCACGCCAATTCTTTTTTCCGCATTTAGACAGTTGCCTGAGCGTGCACGCCGATTATTTTAATTTAGACATTTGCGTTAGCGTGCACGCCAATATTTTTTTATTTTTTTCTGCGTTTTTTACAGTTGCGTGAGCGTGCACGCCAATTCTTTTTTCCCGCATTTTAGACAGTTGCGTGAGCGTGCAAGCCAATTATTTTAATTTAGTCATTTGCGTGAGCGTGCACATCAATATTTTCAATTTTTCTGCGTTTTTGACAATTACGTGAGCGTGCTCGCCAATTCTTTTTTCTGCATTTTAGACAGTTGCGTGAGCGTGCATGCCAATTACTTTAATTTAGTCATTTGTGTGAGCGTGCACATCAATATTTTTAATTTTTCTGCGTTTTTGACAGTTGCGAGAGCGTGCACGCCAATTCGTTTTTTCTGCATTTTAGACAGTTGCATGAGCGTGCACGCCAATTATTTTAATTTAGACATTTTTGCTTGAGCGTGCACGCCATTTTTTTTAATTTTTCCGCGTTTTTGACAGTTGCGTGAGCGTGCATACCAATTCTTTTTTTCTGTATTTTAGACAGTTGCGTGAGCGTGCACGCCAATTATTATAATTTAGTCATTTGCGTGAGCGTGCACGTCAATTATTATAATTTAGTCATTTGCGTGAGCGTGCACGTCAATTATTTTAATTTAGACATTAGCGTGAGCGTGCACTCCAATTTTTTATCTTTTCTGCGTTTTTGACAGTTACGTGAGCGTGCACGCCAATTCTTTTTTCCGCATTTAGACAGTTGCATGAGCGTGCACGCCGATTATTTTAATTTAGACATTTGCGTTAGCGTGCACGCCAATATTTTTTTATTTTTTCTGCGTTTTTTACAGTTGCGTGAGCGTGCACGCCAATTCTTTTTTCCCGCATTTTAGACAGTTGCGTGAGCGTGCACGCCAATTATTTTAATTCAGTCATTTGCGTGAGCGTGCACATCAATATTTTCAATTTTTCTGCGTTTTTGACCATTACGTGAGCGTGCTCGCCAATTCTTTTTTCCGCATTTTAGACAGTTGCGTGAGCGTGCACGCCGATTATTTTAATTTAGACATTTTTGCTTGAGCGTGCACGCCATTTTTTTTAATTTTTCCGCGTTTTTGACAGTTGCGTGAGCGTGCATACCAATTCTTTTTTTCTGTATTTTAGACAGTTGCGTGAGCGTGCACGCCAATTATTATAATTTAGTCATTTGCGTGAGCATGCACGTCAATTATTATAATTTAGTCATTTGCGTGAGCGTGCACGTCAATTATTTTAATTTAGACATTAGCGTGAATGTGCACTCCAATTTTTTATCTTTTCTGCGTTTTTGACAGTTACGTGAGCGTGCACGCCAATTCTTTTTTCCGCATTTAGACAGTTGCATGAGCGTGCACGCCGATTATTTTAATTTAGACATTTGCGTTAGCGTGCACGCCAATATTTTTTTATTTTTTCTGCGTTTTTTACAGTTGCGTGAGCGTGCACGCCAATTCTTTTTTCCCGCATTTTAGACAGTTGCGTGAGCGTGCACGCCAATTATTTTAATTCAGTCATTTGCGTGAGCGTGCACATCAATATTTTCAATTTTTCTGCGTTTTTGACAATTACGTGAGCGTGCTCGCCAATTCTTTTTTCCGCATTTTAGACAGTTGCGTGAGCGTGCACGCCGATTATTTTAATTTAGACATTTGCGTGAGCGTGCACGCCAAGTTTTGTATTTTTTCTGCGGTTTTGACAGTTGCGAGAGCGTGCACGCCAATTCGTTTTTTCTGCATTTTAGACAGTTGCATGAGCGTGCACGCCAATTATTTTAATTTAGACATTTTTGCTTGATCGTGCACGCCATTTTTTTAATTTTTCCGCGTTTTTGACAGTTGCGTGAGCGTGCATGCTAATTCTTTTTTTCCCGCATTTTAGATAGTTGCGTGAGCGTGCACGCTAATTATTTTAATTTTTCTGCGTTTTTGACAGTTGCGTGAGCGTGCTCGCCAATTCTTTTTTCCGTATTTTAGACAGTTGCGTTAGCGTGCACGCCATTTTTTTTAGTTTTTCTTCTTTTTAGACAGTTGCGTGAGCGTGCACACCAATTCTCTTTTCTGTATTTTAGACAGTTGCGTGAGCGTGCACGCCAATTATTATAATTTAGTCATTTGCGTGAGCGTGCACGTCAATTATTTTAATTTAGACATTAGCGTGAGCGTGCACTCCAATTGTTTAATTTTTCTGCGTATTTGACAGTTGCGTGAGCGTGCACGCCAATTCTTTTTTCCGCATTTTAGACAGTTACGTGAGCGTGCACGCCAATTCTTTTTTTTTCTCGTATTTTAGACAGTTGCGTTAGCGTGCATGCCAATTATTTTAATTTAGTCATTTGCGTGAGCGTGCACATCAATATTTTTAATTTTTTTTGCGTTTTTGACTGTTACGTGAGCGTGCTCGCCAATTCTTTTTTCCGCATTTTAGACAGTTGCGTGGGCGTGCACGCCGATTATTTTAATTCAGACATTTGCGTGAGCGTGCACGCCAATATTTTTATTTTTTCCTGTATTTTTGACAGTTGCGTGAGCGTGCACGCCAATTCTTTTTTTCCGCATTTTAGACAGTTGCGTGAGCGTGCACGCCAATTATTTTAATTTAGACATTTGCGTGAGCGTGCACGCCAATTTTTTTTAATTTTTTTGCGTTTTTGACAGTTGCGTGAGCGTGCATGCCAATTCTTTTTTTCCGCATTTTAGACAGTTGCATGAGCGTGCACGCTAATTATTTTAATTTTTCCGCGTTATAGACAGTTGCATGGGCGTGCACGCAAATTCCATTTTCCGTGTTTTAGTTAGTGCCCATTTTGGGTAATCAAAAACCTAAGCCAAGCCCAAGATGACAGTGACACCAACTGGGAATAAAAACAATTGCTCTTATAGAGGTAAGGAAGAACGTGAAAAAGAGTTTAATAAAGTTTTTCAGGCAAAACGGGAATAACCTTCAGTTAGGGAGTCCTGGCACGGTGCCACTCTGGAAAATAGCTTACGCTAACAGATGAATTTTAGAGGCTAAATGCTGTGGATTATACTGTTCCCATTAATTTATTACTGTAATTTTAAATTTAAGGTTTGCTAAACTCCAACTGAGTAGTTAATCCATCAGAAAAGACCACTTTTTCCAGAATGGACTGGCTGCCATCCAGTCTGTATTTGGTGCACAAAATTCCACTCACTTTATGAAAAAGCTTAAAAAAATCCACTCACTTTATGAAAAAGCTTAAAAAAATCCACCATAAATTTCCAATAATTTAGCTGATCCACCAACATTTCATCCATTTTTCCACCGAAAATTAATGGTAACATAGCAATAAATAGTTAAAAATAAAAAATCCACTGACTTTGTCAGAATATCTTTTTCAGAGGAGAAAAATTCCACCAGCAAGTCAGTGGAATTTACCATGGAATACAGTCTGGGCTGCCAGGACCTGGCAATTGTCAATTTGTCATCATTAGTAGAAGAATCAAGAATGTGAAGAACTTTTCAAATTAAGAAGAGAACTCTGAGAAATGGGAGAGGAGAGGAGGTCTGACCAAGTAAATTAGTATGTCTCATAAACTCACCATTTGTCTCTCCAGCTCTCTCCAAAATTCAACAAATTCTCTCCAAAATGATCAAATTATCATTAATTCTCTCCAAAATAACATTGTAGCATAGGAGAAAAATAGATAAAACTCGCCATTTGCAATTGAAGGGCTCAAAATAACAGTCACAAACTCGCCATTAAAATGGCGAGTTTGGACATGCTTTATTACTTGTCAGAGGATTGGTACATAATGCCAATCCAGACTGATTTCATGGGAAATTCCACTGGTCTATGGAATTTTTCCTAGTTTCAGAGAATGTTCATTGAGTTGCCAATATATCTTTTTTTTCAACCCAGTCTGCATAACATGAGACATTTTTAACATTTTCTGTGCGAACAATCCTCAATTTCCTCTTACATTTACATGTATTCTACATTTCTACTGATAACAGAAGCCAAAATAGAGGATTTTTTGGAGAACAGTTTACCAGTTCCTGCAGTCTGGCCAGTCTGCAAAATATGGAACATTTTTCCAAAACTCTCTGCAGCCAAGTAATCAAG